>RPFO01000645.1:1195192-1546292 GCA_009746045.1 Mesostigma viride
CGCTTGGGGCGACGGCACTCACATGTACATACACCGCGCACGAAAGGGGTGGCTGCACACACACGTACATCCACCGCGCACGCAAGGGGCGGCTGCACACACACATACATACACCATGCACGCAAGGGGCGAGTGCAAAAACATGTACATACGCCGCGCACGCAAGGGGCAACTGCCCACACATGGACATACACCATGCACGCAAGGGGCGGCTGCACACACATGTACATCCACCGCGCACGCAAGGGGCGAGTGCACACACACGTACACACACCGCGCACGCAAGGGGCGGCTGCACACACACGTACACACACCATGCACGCAATTGCCGGCATGCACACACACGTACATACACCGCGCACGCAAGGGGCGAGTGCGCACACACGTACATACACCGCGCACGCAAGGGGGGGCTGCACACACACGTACATACACCGCGCACGCAAGGGGCCAGTGCAAGCACATGTACATACACCATGCACGCAAGGGCCGGCATGCACAGAAACGTACATACACCGCGCACGCAAGGGGCTGCTGCACACACACGTACACACACCATGCACGCACGGGGCGGCTGCACACACACGTACATCCACTGCGCACGCACGGGGCCGGCGACTGCACACACATGTACATAAACCATGCACGCAAGGGGCGGCTGCACACACATGTACATCCACCGCGCACGCAAGGGGCGAGTGCAAACACATGTACATACACCGCGCACGCAAGGACAAGGATGCACACACATGTACATACACCGCGCACGCAAGGGGCGGCTGCACACGCACGTACATACACCGCGCACGCAAGGGGCGGCTGCACACACACGTACATCCACCGCGCACGCAAGGGGCAACTGCACACACATGTACACACACCGCGCACGCTTGGGGCAGCTGCACTCACATGTACACACACCGCGCACGCAAGGGGCGGCTGCACACACACGTACATCCACCGCGCACGCAAGGGGCAACTGCACACACACGTACATCCACCGCGCACGCAAGGGGCGGCTGCACACACACGTACACACACCGCGCACGCAAGGGGCAACTGCACACACATGTACACACACCGCGCACGCTTGGGGCGGCTGCACACACACGTACCTACACCGCGCACGCAAGGGGCGGCTGCACACACACGTACATACACCGCGCACGCAAGGGGCAACTGCACACACATGTACATACACCGCGCACGCAAGGGGCAACTGCACACACATGTACACACACCGCGCACGCAAGGGGCAACTGCACACACACGTACACACACCGCGCACGCTTGGGGCGGCTGCACACACACGTAAATACACCGCGCACGCAAGGGGCGGCTGCACACACACGTACATCCACCGCGCACGCAAGGGGCAACTGCACACACATGTACACACACCGCGCACGCAAGGGGCAACTGCACACACACGTACACACACCGCGCACGCTTGGGGCGGCTGCACACACACGTAAATACACCGCGCACGCAAGGACCGGCTCCACTCACATGTACATCCACCGCGCAACCACGGGGCGGCTGCACACACACGTACATACACCGCGCACGCAAGGGGCTGCTGCACACACACTTACACACAAAATGCACGCTTGGGGCGACGGCACTCACATGTACATACACCGCGCACGAAAGGGGTGGCTGCACACACACGTACACACACCATGCACGCAAGGAGCGACTTCACGCACAGGTACACACACCATGCACGCAAGGTTCGGCTGCACACACATGTACATCCACCGCGCACGCAAGGGGCGGCTGCACACACATGTACATACACCATGCACGCAAGGGGCGGCTGCACACACCTGTACACACACCGCGCACGCAAGGGGCGAGTGCACACACACGTACACACACCGCGCACGCAAGGGGCGGCTGCACACACACGTACACACACCATGCACGCAATTGCCGGCATGCACACACACGTACATCCACCGCGCACGCAAGGGGCAACTGCACACACATGTACACACACCGCGCACGCTTGGGGCAGCTGCACTCACATGTACACACACCGCGCACGCTTGGGGCGGCTGCACACACACGTACATACACCGCGCACGCTTGGGGCGAGTGCGCACACACGTACATACACCGCGCACGCAAGGGGGGGCTGCACACACACGTACATACACCGCGCACGCAAGGGGCCAGTGCAAGCACATGTACATACACCATGCACGCAAGGGCCGGCATGCACAGAAACGTACATACACCGCGCACGCAAGGGGCTGCTGCACACACACGTACACACACCATGCACGCACGGGGCGGCTGCACACACATGTACATCCACCGCACACGCAAGGGGCGGCTGCACACACATGTACATCCACCGCGCACGCAAGGGGCGAGTGCACACACACGTACACACACCGCGCACGCAAGGGGCGGCTGCACACACACGTACACACACCATGCACGCAATTGCCGGCATGCACACACACGTACATACACCGCGCACGCAAGGGGCGAGTGCGCACACACGTACATACACCGCGCACGCAAGGGGGGGCTGCACACACACGTACATACACCGCGCACGCAAGGGGCCAGTGCAAGCACATGTACATACACCATGCACGCAAGGGCCGGCATGCACAGAAACGTACATACACCGCGCACGCAAGGGGCTGCTGCACACACACGTACACACACCATGCACGCACGGGGCGGCTGCACACACACGTACATCCACTGCGCACGCACGGGGCCGGCGACTGCACACACATGTACATAAACCATGCACGCAAGGGGCGGCTGCACACACATGTACATCCACCGCGCACGCAAGGGGCGAGTGCAAACACATGTACATACACCGCGCACGCAAGGACAAGGATGCACACACATGTACATACACCGCGCACGCAAGGGGCGGCTGCACACGCACGTACATACACCGCGCACGCAAGGGGCGGCTGCACACACACGTACATCCACCGCGCACGCAAGGGGCAACTGCACACACATGTACACACACCGCGCACGCTTGGGGCAGCTGCACTCACATGTACACACACCGCGCACGCAAGGGGCGGCTGCACACACACGTACATCCACCGCGCACGCAAGGGGCAACTGCACACACACGTACATCCACCGCGCACGCAAGGGGCGGCTGCACACACACGTACACACACCGCGCACGCAAGGGGCAACTGCACACACATGTACACACACCGCGCACGCTTGGGGCGGCTGCACACACACGTACCTACACCGCGCACGCAAGGGGCGGCTGCACACACACGTACATACACCGCGCACGCAAGGGGCAACTGCACACACATGTACATACACCGCGCACGCAAGGGGCAACTGCACACACATGTACACACACCGCGCACGCAAGGGGCAACTGCACACACACGTACACACACCGCGCACGCTTGGGGCGGCTGCACACACACGTAAATACACCGCGCACGCAAGGGGCGGCTGCACACACACGTACATCCACCGCGCACGCAAGGGGCAACTGCACACACATGTACACACACCGCGCACGCAAGGGGCAACTGCACACACACGTACACACACCGCGCACGCTTGGGGCGGCTGCACACACACGTAAATACACCGCGCACGCAAGGGGTGGCTGCACACACACGTACATCCACCGCGCACGCAAGGGGCGGCTGCACACACACGTACATACACCGCGCACGCTTGGGGCGGCTGCACACACACGTACCTACACCGCGCACGCAAGGGGCGGCTGCACACATACGTATACCTACACCGCGCACGCAAGGGGCGACTGCACACACATGTACATCCACCGCGCACGCAAGGGCCGGCTGCACACACACGTACACACACCATGCACGCAAGGGCCGGCTGCACACACACGTACATACACCGCGCACGCTTGGGGCGGCTGCACACACACGTACACACACCGCGCACGCAAGGGGCAGCTGCACACACACGTACATACACCATGCACGCAAGGGGCTGCACACACACTTACACACACCTTGCACGCAAGGGCCGGCATGCACACACACTGGCATACACCGCGCACGCAAGGGGCGGCTGCACACACGTACATACACCGCGCACGCAAGGGGCGAGTGCACACACACGTACACACACCGCGCACGCAAGGGGCGGCTGCACACACACGTACACACACCATGCACGCAATTGCCGGCATGCACACGCACGTACATCCACTGCGCACGCAAGGGGCAACTGCACACACATGTACACACGCTTGGGGCGGCTGCACTCACATGTACACACACCGCGCACGCAAGGGCCGGCTGCACACACACGTACATCCACCGCGCACGCAAGGGGCAACTGCACACACACGTACACACACCATGCACGCAAGGGCCGGCTGCACTCACATGTACACACACCATGCACGCAAGGGCCGGCTGCACACACACTTACACACACAATGCACGCTTGGGGCAACGGCACTCACATGTACATACACCATGCACGCAAGGGGCGGCTGCACACACACGTACACACACCATGCACGCAAGGAGCGACTTCACGCACAGGTACACTCACCATGCACGCAAGGGGCGGCTGCACACACACGTACACACACCGCGCACGCAATTAAGGGACGGCTGCACACACACGTACATACACCGCGCACGCAAGGGGCAACAGCACTCACATGTACATACACCATGCACGCAAGGGGCGGCTGCACACACACGTACACACACCATGCACGCAAGGAGCGACTTCACGCACAGGTACACACACCATGCACGCAAGGTTCGGCTGCACACACATGTACATCCACCGCGCACGCAAGGGGCGAGTGCAAACACATGTACATACACCATGCACGCAAGGGGCGGCTGCACACACATGTACATCCACCGCGCACGCAAGGGGCGAGTGCACACACACGTACACACACCGCGCACGCAAGGGGCGGCTGCACACACACGTACACACACCATGCACGCAATTGCCGGCATGCACACACACGTACATCCACCGCGCACGCAAGGGGCAACTGCACACACATGTACACACACCGCGCACGCTTGGGGCAGCTGCACTCACATGTACACACACCGCGCACGCAAGGGCCGGCTGCACACACACGTACACACACCATGCACGCAATTGCCGGCATGCACACACACGTACACACACCGCGCACGCAAGGGGCGGCTGCACACACACGTACACACACCATGCACGCAATTGCCGGCATGCACACACACGTACGTCCACCGCGCACGCAAGGGGCAACTGCACACACATGTACACACACCGCGCACGCTTGGGGCAGCTGCACACACACGTACATACACCGCGCACGCAAGGGGCGGCTGCACACACACGTACACACACCGCGCACGCAAGGGGCGGCTGCACACACACGTACATACACCGCGCACGCAAGGGGCAACTGCACACACATGTACATACACCGCGCACGCAAGGGGCAACTGCACACACATGTACCTACACCGCGCACGCAAGGGGCAACTGCACACACACGTACCTACACCGCGCACGCTTGGGGCGGCTGCACACACACGTACCTACACCGCGCACGCAAGGGGCGGCTGCACACACACGTACACACACCATGCACGCAAGGGCCGGCTGCACACACACGTACATCCACCGCGCACGCAAGGGGCAACTGCACACACACGTACATCCACCGCGCACGCAAGGGGCGGCTGCACACACACGTACACACACCGCGCACGCAAGGGGCAACTGCACACACATGTACACACACCGCGCACGCTTGGGGCGGCTGCACACACACGTACCTACACCGCGCACGCAAGGGGCGGCTGCACACACACGTACATACACCGCGCACGCAAGGGGCAACTGCACACACATGTACATACACCGCGCACGCAAGGGGCAACTGCACACACATGTACCTACACCGCGCACGCAAGGGGCAACTGCACACACACGTACCTACACCGCGCACGCTTGGGGCGGCTGCACACACACGTACCTACACCGCGCACGCAAGGGGCGGCTGCACACACACGTACACACACCATGCACGCAAGGGCCGGCTGCACACACACGTACATCCCCCGCGCACGCTTGGGGCGGCTGCACACACACGTACCTACACCGCGCACGCAAGGGGCGGCTGCACACACACGTACATCCACCGCGCACGCAAGGGGCAACTGCACACACATGTACACACACCGCGCACGCTTGGGGCAGCTGCACTCACATGTACACACACCGCGCACGCAAGGGGCGGCTGCACACACACGTACATCCACCGCGCACGCAAGGGGCAACTGCACACACACGTACATCCACCGCGCACGCAAGGGGCGGCTGCACACACACGTACACACACCGCGCACGCAAGGGGCGACTGCACACACATGTACATCCACCGCGCACGCAAGGGCCGGCTGCACACACACGTACACACACCATGCACGCAAGGGCCGGCTGCACACACACGTACATCCACCGCGCACGCAAGGGCCGGCTGCACACACACGTACATACACCGCGCACGCAAGGGGCAACTGCACACACATGTACACACACCGCGCACGCAAGGGGCAACTGCACACACACGTACACACACCGCGCACGCTTGGGGCGGCTGCACACACACGTACCTACACCGCGCACGCAAGGGGCGGCTGCACACACACGTACATCCACCGCGCACGCAAGGGGCAACTGCACACACATGTACACACACCGCGCACGCTTGGGGCAGCTGCACTCACATGTACACACACCGCGCACGCAAGGGGCGGCTGCACACACACGTACATCCACCGCGCACGCAAGGGGCAACTGCACACACACGTACATCCACCGCGCACGCAAGGGGCGGCTGCACACACACGTACACACACCGCGCACGCAAGGGGCAACTGCACACACATGTACACACACGCGCACGCTTGGGGCGGCTGCACACACACGTACCTACACCGCGCACGCAAGGGGCGGCTGCACACACACGTACATACACCGCGCACGCAAGGGGCAACTGCACACACATGTACATACACCGCGCACGCAAGGGGCAACTGCACACACATGTACACACACCGCGCACGCAAGGGGCAACTGCACACACACGTACACACACCGCGCACGCTTGGGGCGGCTGCACACACACGTAAATACACCGCGCACGCAAGGGGCGGCTGCACACACACGTACATCCACCGCGCACGCAAGGGGCAACTGCACACACATGTACACACACCGCGCACGCTTGGGGCAGCTGCACTCACATGTACACACACCGCGCACGCAAGGGCCGGCTGCACACACACGAAAAACCACCGCGCACGCAAGGGGCAACTGCACACACACGTACATACACCGCGCACGCAAGGGGCGGCTGCACACACACGTACACACACCGCGCACGCAAGGGGCAACTGCACACACATGTACACACACCGCGCACGCTTGGGGCGGCTGCACACACACGTACCTACACCTTGCACGCAAGGGGCGGCTGCACACACACGTACATACACCGCGCACGCAAGGGGCAACTGCACACACATGTACATACACCGCGCAACCACGGGGCGGCTGCACACACACGTACATACACCGCGCACGCAAGGGGCAACTGCACACACATGTACACACACCGCGCACGCTTGGGGCGGCTGCACACACACGTACCTACACCGCGCACGCAAGGGGCGGCTGCACACACACGTACATACACCGCGCACGCAAGGGGCAACTGCACACACATGTACATACACCGCGCAACCACGGGGCGGCTGCACACACACGTACACACACCGCGCACGCAAGGGGCAGCTGCACACACACGTACATACACCATGCACGCAAGGGGCTGCACACACACTTACACACACCTTGCACGCAAGGGCCGGCATGCACACACACTGGCATACACCGCGCACGCAAGGGGCGGCTGCACACACGTACATACACCGCGCACGCAAGGGGCGAGTGCACACACACGTACACACACCGCGCACGCAATTAAGGGACGGCTGCACACACACGTACATACACCGCGCACGCAAGGGGCAACGGCACTCACATGTACATACACCATGCACGCAAGGGGCGGCTGCACACACAGGTACACACACCATGCACGCAAGGTTCGGCTGCACACACATGTACATCCACCGCGCACGCAAGGGGCGGCTGCACACACATGTACATACACCATGCACGCAAGGGGCGGCTGCACACACCTGTACATCCACCGCGCACGCAAGGGGCGAGTGCACACACACGTACACACACCGCGCACGCAAGGGGCGGCTGCACACACACGTACACACACCATGCACGCAAGGGCCGGCATGCACACACAGTATACACACACCGCGCACGCAAGGGGCGGCTGCACACACACGTACATACACTGCGCACGCAAGGGGCTGCTGCACACACACTTACACTCACCATGCACGCAAGGGGCGGCTGCACACACACGTACATACACCGCGCACGCAAGGGACGGCTGCACACACACGTACATACACCGCGCACGCAAGGGGCAACTGCCCGCACATGTACATCCACCGCGCACGCAATTAAGGGACGGCTGCACACACACGTACATACACCGCGCACGCAAGGGGCAACGGCACTCACATGGACATACACCATGCACGCAAGGGGCGGCTGCACACACACGTACATACACCGCGCACGCAAGGGGCTGCTGCACACACACTTACACACACAATGCACGCAATTAGGGGCGACGGCACTCACATGTACATACTCTTGGGCGGCTGCACTCACATGTACATACACCGCGCATGCAAGGGGCAACTGCACACACACGTACACACACCATGCACGCAAGGGCCGGCATGCACACACACGTACATACACTGCGCACGCAAGGGGCAACTGCACACACACGTACACACACCATGCACGGAAGGGACGGCTGCACTCACATGTACACACACCATGCACGCAAGGGCCGGCTGCACACACACGTACATACACCATGCACGCAAGGGGCTGCACACACACTTACACACCACCTTGCACGCAAGGGCCGGCATGCACACACACTGGCATACACCGCGCACGCAAGGGGCGGCTGCACACACGTACATACACCGCGCACGCAAGGGGCGAGTGCACACACACGTACACACACCGCGCACGCAATTAAGGGACGGCTGCACACACACGTACATACACCGCGCACGCAAGGGGCAACGGCACTCACATGTACATCCACCATGCACGCAAGGGGCGGCTGCACACACACGTACACACACCATGCACGCAAGGACAAGGATTCACACACATGTACACACACAAAGCACGCAAGGGGCTGCTGCACACACACGTACATACACCGCGCACGCAAGGGGCGGCTGCACTCACATGTACACACACCACGCACGCAAGGGGCGGCTGCACACACACGTACATACACTGCGCACGCACGGGGCGACTGCACACACATGTACATAAACCATGCACGCAAGGGGCGGCTGCACACACATGTACATACACCGCGCACGCAAGGGGCGAGTGCAAACACATGTACATACACCGCGCACGCAAGGACAAGGATGCACACACATGTACATACACCGCGCACGCAAGGGGCGGCTGCACACACACGTACATACACCGCGCACGCAAGGGGCGAGTGCGCACACACGTACATACACCGCGCACGCAAGGGGCGGCTGCACACACACGTACATACACCGCGCACGCACGGGGCCAGTGCAAGCACATGTACATACACCATGCACGCAAGGGGCGGCTGCACACACATGTACATACACCGCGCACGCAAGGGGCGAGTGCAAACACATGTACATACACCGCGCACGCAAGGGGCAACTGCCCGCACATGTACATCCACCGCACACGCAAGGGGCGGCTGCACACACATGTACATACACCGCGCACGCAAGGGGCGGCTGCACACACACGTACATACACCGCGCACGCAAGGGGCGAGTGCGCACACACGTACATACACCGCGCACGCAAGGGGGGCTGCACACACACGTACATACACCGCGCACGCAAGGGGCCAGTGCAAGCACATGTACATACACCATGCACGCAAGGGCCGGCATGCACAGAAACGTACATACACCGCGCACGCAAGGGGCTGCTGCACACACACGTACACACACCATGCACGCACGGGGCGGCTGCACACACACGTACATCCACTGCGCACGCACGGGGCCGGCGACTGCACACACATGTACATAAACCATGCACGCAAGGGGCGGCTGCACACACATGTACATCCACCGCGCACGCAAGGGGCGAGTGCAAACACATGTACATACACCGCGCACGCAAGGACAAGGATGCACACACATGTACATACACCGCGCACGCAAGGGGCGGCTGCACACGCACGTACATACACCGCGCACGCAAGGGGCGGCTGCACACACACGTACATACACCGCGCACGCACGGGGCCAGTGCAAGCACATGTACATACACCATGCACGCAAGGGGCGGCTGCACACACATGTACATACACCGCGCACGCAAGGGGCGAGTGCAAACACATGTACATACACCGCGCACGCAAGGGGCAACTGCCCGCACATGTACATCCACCGCGCACGCAAGGGGCGGCTGCACACACATGTACACACACCATGCACGCAAGGACAAGGATGCACACACATGTACACACACCATGCACGCAAGGGGCGGCTGCACACACACGTACACACACCGCGCACGCAAGGGGCGAGTGCAAACACATGTACATACACCATGCACGCAAGGACAAGGATGCACACACATGTACACACACCATGCACGCAAGGGGCGGCTGCACACACACGTACATACACAATGCACGGTTGGGGCGACGGCACTCACATGTACATACACCATGCACGCAAGGACAAGGATGCACACACATGTACATACACCGCGCACGCAAGGGGCGGCTGCACACACACGTACATACACCGCGCACGCAAGGGGCGAGTGCGCACACACGTACATCCACCGCGCACGCAAGGGGCGGCTGCACACACACGTACATACACCGCGCACGCAATGGGCGAGTGCAAACACATGTACATACACCGCGCACGCAAGGGGCGGCTGCACACACACGTACACACACCATGCACGCAAGGGCCGGCATGCACACACACGTACATACACCGCGCACGCAAGGGGCGGCTGCACAGAAACGTACACACACCGCGCACGCAAGGGCCGGCTGCACACACATGTACATACACCTTGCACGTACAACACACAACACACACACACAACAAAAAATTATATACACACACACACGCACACGCACACGCACACGCACACGCACACGCACACGCACACGCACACGCACACGCACAACACACACAACACACACAACACACACACGCACACGTGAACAACACACACACACAACAATTATAATATTAGTGTAGTATATCAAACAAAATAGTAATAAAGTATTTGCAAGCGTACTTCGTGTGAATTATGTGTAGACGAGAATAGAAGCTAAACAAAACTCTAATGGAGAAAGAGGGATTCGAACCCTTGGGAAAGTTACCCCATACATAGCATTCCACTCGGACATTTCTCCGAAAAAAAGGTCACGTAAGCTAAGGGTGGAGAGTTAAGGGTGTAGGTTGTAGGATGTATGGTGTAGGGTGTAGGGTGTAGGGTGTAGGGTGTCTTGAGCTTTCTTTTTTGAGATCAATAGAGTCCCCTTCCATGATCATGTGCGTGATCTGGTTATGATTTTCATCTATGGCGTGTGTGGCCACATCGTGTATTTACAACTTTCTAGCCATGGATAACTAGGTAACCATAAATTGGTTACCATGATAACTAGGTAAAAACGTGTTGGTTTCAGAATACATGTGATCGCTGCATTGTCATCTACAATGTACAAATCAATCACGGATTTCGGGGCTACGGATTTCGGGGCTAAGTTTTTGTGGGTAGAGATTGGCAAGGGTGTCTTTATCTTGCCACTTGGTCACTTGGTGTGCATTACGTCTGTTCTTGCGTTGGAGTCAAAAAACTGTCCGTGTGTGGTGGTGGACTTTTCCTCACGGGCAGTCGCCATATGTCATACAAGCACTTGTTCGGCGTACCACTAGCTCATGTATGTCACCATTGTAATTTTGCGTTGTAACAGCATTTCTCGGAGCCAACGGCCGTTGGACTCAAAAAACTGACCGTGTGTGGTGGTGGACTTTTCCTCACGGGCAGTCGCCATATGTCATACAAGCACTTGTTCGGCGTACCACTAGCTCGTGGATGTCACCATTGTAATTTTGAGTTGTAACAGCATTTCTCGGAGCCAACGGCCGTTGGACTTCGAAAAACTGATAGCCTTGTCTGAAGGTGTGTGCGTGAATGGCACATGTGCATCGTCGGGGGGAGTTTTCTCAAGAGCCACATGTGGTAGTGTAAGGTGGGCATGCTTAGTGCGTACGGGTGGGAGGGACAAGAGGTGCAGAAGTTGACGGCTTTTGACCTTGGGAAATGACACGGCACACATAAGACAACAAAGTGATAATTTTAATGTCTTTACTGGTGTACTGTCAATTTCTCCGAGCCAACGGCCGTTGGACTCTCGAAACTCTCCTGTCTACAAAGTGTGTGCGTGCGATGGCACTTGTTCCATGTGCCGGGGGGGGGTGAGAAATCTGTCGTTCATTAATTTGTGCCTCGTCGGGGTGGGCATGCATGAATTTGTGCCTCGTCGGGGTGGACATGCATGAAAGCATTTTCATTGGTACTCGGGGTTCAATATTTTTGTCTTGCTGTTGAAACGTCGACGTGCTCTTCTCCTGCTCTTTTTTTTTCCTACTCAACGGCCGTTGGTGCTTTTAAACTTGCCCAGCGTTATGACTAGGATGCCCTTCTTTACTGCTAGCCACCGCCCCTTGTGTACAATGCTAGAATTAGGCCGGGGTAATGGTACACGTCCACCGCGTCCCCAGTGCAAGGTTCGTGAATGCGCTGGTTCGTAAAAAATTCGGCACTTGGAAGGTTCGAACACCTGACCCCACTTTCGTTATTTCAACATGCCCTGAACGAAAAAGCTGCGTAAAGGATACATTAACCGTTCCCTGTTATTCTTGATTATATTGCGATATCATGGACGTACACACGCGGTTGGTGGTCCGTACTTGCCAACTGCACTTGCAAACTGACTGACTGACTGCCTCCGTTACGCACTTGCGTGTGTTTCCGTACTTGCCAACTGAACTTGCAAACTGACTGAATGACTGCCTCCGTTACGACTAACAAGTGAACGACGAGTGAGCTACTAAAGTTTTGTTCAGTTCATTGTGTCTATATGTACATAGCCGTTTCTTCAAAACCGTTGCGTGGATACCTTGATTCTGGGTTCGCTGATACTTGTTTCCCATTTTAAATCTCCCGTCCATAATTGGATACATGTAATGTAGGAGGATACCCACTTGCCCGAAATCCGCGTAACGGGTGATTAGTACTGCTGTAAGCGGAACCACAGACAAATCTGTCTAACGGGCTAACATTATTGTCCTTCATGTACTGGTTTTTGCACGCAGGACGCCATTCGCAACACCGCCTGACGGAGTCGGATGGACCGGACGTGCGTGAGGCTGCTGTTCACAGTCGTGAAGTTGGCAGACATTAATATCAACACGGTCACGAGAATTCGTCCAGAGAATAATTGATGCTTGTGACGTGCTCGACGGCTGCGATGACCGAGATGATGCGTGTAGTGCACAGCGTCCGAGACGTCGCGACACCCGTGGCTGTCCTGTTGATGCGAACGCACGGTGACGAGACGGAGCCCATTATATAGGTGGATTACAAGTTAGAACGGCCCTCGCGGTTGCACTGTTTAATCGCGAACGTGGATTTTGCGGAGCCGACGGCCGTTGGGGATTGGAAATCTGATGATATCGGGGCTGCGCACGACATCGAGGAACTGGGGATCGACGTAGGTCTACAGGCTCACTTGTCCGTCAACATGTATGGCCTCGCTTGACTGTCATCATCTTGACATGTACATAACTAGTTCATATACCATGCATTTGACACTGCCTGCACGTGGATTTTCCAGACATACATTGAGGGTAATTATAACTCGAAAGCACTACGTACGATTGAGACGTCCGGTCGTAGAGCAGATGCACTGGAGCTTTCTGATCTTCCAATTGATGGGTCTGTAATTATGTAAGATATTCAGATATCGCGATGACTCGAGCATCGATGCATGGAATGTAATAATGTATTTCATTCAATTATACATCCAATTTAACTCCGCAATTGAGGGGCACACATGTCCATCAGCCCGAGACAACATTTCCCAAGTAATTTTCGATTAGTGATTTAGTGTGGGCCTCCCCTTTACCTGGGTTGCCTTCCTGAGTCACAGATCTTCTTCAAGTCCAGGCAAAGTTGACTATGGAGATTCCACAGCGCGTGATTTATTAGGGAACCACATTTATCACCCCTTGTAGACACAATGACAAGTTGCGCCCTATAGACATCTTCTGTGGAACTGAAAGCAGTTTAGTATCAAGGGCTCTTGAGAATTAATTAATTAATTAAAATCATAGCTCCGTGGGGAGCATATGTAACACATAGCCCTGAGAAAGGGGCATCTATGGGGTTGTAATACAATCAGGGCGACAACCTGCAGGTGTAGGATGTACAACTATCACCTGCTCTGGGTGCACAAGGTGCACCTGCACCGCCATGATGACCAGTTCATGCCTCCTAAACAAGCACATGCACACAAGGCGGCTTGAGGAGAGGGCCTAGAAGGCCTGCATGACATATGGGGTGGAAGGTATGTGGCTAGGCTATTCTGATCAGACACTCCGCAAAGGTGAAAACCATTTGCGTTCAGTGCCGGGCCGCGGAAAACGCGGAAAAACGCGATCTGCAAATGAATCCGACCGGAATCGAACTGGGGACCTCTCGCACCAATTTTGCTGACTATAGGACGGACGTCTCCGGTTACCATGGCATCACCAACTTACACCTACAGTCATCCGCAAAAGTTCTCCTGTCCGGGGAGTGATGCAAGCCTTTCGGATTTGGTACTAGATAAATCACTCGAGATCTGTGTGTAGGAGTACTACACACGTGTCGATCTGCACGCGAGACTTGTTCAGTAGGCTATAGCTGGGGTACACATGGCCTCTCAGCAGAGAGTAACTCCCTGCATGGGCAAAGCATGACTAGCTCGAAATTGCTGCGGCTATTGTAAGGGCGGGTGTGGGCCCGTCACGTAGGCATACATGGCCACGTCACTAAGCTTTCTAGTCTACACTATACTGCTATATATTCCCTAGGCTGGGGTGGCTGGGGTGGCTGGGGCGGCAGGGGTCGCCTGCCAGGGCTTGTGGGCGACGTAGATGTCCGCCCCCTTCCAACTTAGACCGGCTTCTGCCCCGCCGTCTGCCGAACTGAAGCTGGAGGTAGATCGGCCATAGAGTCCCGTCGCCGTTGTTGCTGCGTCAAGGTCAAGTCGTCGTCCAGCGTGTAGGCGGTCCCCCCAAGCCGCTTGCGACACTTGAGGAACTCCATCTTATCCGCCATGGTGTCAAAGGTGCATGAGGAGCAAGGGGGAGGGGCCGGCCTCACCCCGCGAGCGGGGAAGGCGGGTTACCCCCCGCGGCTTGCCCTTACCAGTGATAGCCATGGGGACAAGGATTTTGTTCTCAAACGCCACGGCAAGGGTCCCGGAGGTCTCGTCCTGCAGCGGGTCGAAGTGCTTGACTATGACGTTAAGGCTGCGCTTGGCGAGCTCGGCCTCCTCGCGGACTGGTCTAGCGTCTGCTGCTTAATTAAGCTGGGCGGCGATGGCGGAGGTGGTGGAGGTGGCGTGCTGCTTAAGCATGTCCGCCCATGCAGGTCGGGATGGGAGGAGCATCGCCGGCAGGGCCAGCAGGGGCTGGCCGAGCGGCGATGTCCTTCACCGCCTGGGCAGTGATGCCGGCGGTGTTCTGCAAGAAGCATTCGATGGCTATGGCATTGTCCTGCAGGCGCGGCTTGTCGATGGTGAGGAGGCTGCTAGGCGGTGACGGGCGTCGGTTGTGGTGCCGGAGGTGGAGGCGAGGAGCTTGGAGGTGGCGGTGGTGGTGCAGGAGAGGAGGGGAAGCTGGGCAGCCCGCGTGCCATTCATGGTCGCCACATCTGCGGCGAGGGGTGTCACGTGCTGCACGAGGGCCTGGTTGATGATGGAGCGGATTTCGGAGGTGGAATTCATGGAAGTGGGGGCCCAGATCTCGGCGACAGAGCGCCCGAGGAGGGAGCAGAGGGCGAGGAGCTGAAGGCGGGGGCGGGGGTAGCTGGACAGATTCGGAGCGAAAGTGCCGACTACGCGGCCAGGCGGAGTGAGGCGACCGAGGACGTCAAGGTGCTGGCACAGGGCACTGAAGAAGCGAGGTGCGCGACCCGTAGAACACAGGGCTCTTGAGAATGGACCGCGCCGCGCTGGACCCACACCTGGGTGAGTCTCAGATGGGTTTCCGTCGTGGTCGTAATGTTCACTGTCACTGGCTGTGTTTGTCGCGCGCCGGTTGATGGAGGAGGTGCGTCGCCTTTGCCCTGACAGTTTGCCGCTGGTCTTCATTTTTGTCGACTATATCAAGGCCTTTGACACGGTCCTCTGGGAGGCTCTTTGGGCCATCCTAGCTCTGGATCGGGTGCCACCAGCGTTTATTGCTGCCATTCGTCGACTGTATGAGGGCTCACAGGGAGTAGTGCAGACTGCGGAAGGCACCACCCCACCATTCCCCCTTCATCCCGCGGGAGTCTGTGTCGGCGGGGACATAAGCTTTGCCTGTTTGTCACCATAGCCATCACGCGGATACCCCCAATTATGTGAAGTTATTTCTAATAACCAAACATGCTCACTTCAGGCCCTGTTATTGGACAGCCATATCCGATAGACAGGAAGTCTTGTGTCTGTATGAACAAGCAGAGAGACGCCCGACCAAAAGGGGACCACCGCTCTCTACCGCGTAAGTACTGTCTCGTAGGAATGGCCTCTAGACGGGAAACGACCACCCTCTACGATTCCTGGAGAGTGCTAGGAATCTCCCCTGTCTCTTGGGGTTTGATAAGTCCGTTCTGTCTTTGATGACAGGAGGTAAAAGATCTGTGCATGTAGTGGAGCAGAGACCACCATTTTATTCTGTTACAATATGCCCTTTCTCTGGGATATGTGCTACATTTACTCCCAACGGAGTTATGTTCCTATAATTAATGAATTAATTAGCCTGAAGGGAACCAATCAGAGTCATGAATGGGATTCTAAACGAGACCTTCGTATCCGTCCTAGTCACACGAAACAGAACAACACCACACACAGCCTGGCAGAGTCCAGACATGAGATCCTGATCGATCTGTAGTAAGTACTGAAGCTCTGGATCGGGTACCACCTGCGTTTTAATATTGCTGGCTGCTGCCATTCGCCGACTGTATGAGGGCTCACAGGCAGTAGTGCGGACTGCGGAGGGCACCACTCCACCATTCCCCCTTCACCACGGGGTGTGGCAAGGTTGTGTCCTGTCCCCATACCTGTTCATTATATTGTCGTGGATCACCTCATGCGCCGGGCACGTGCGCGCTTTACTGCTCTTAAGGGGTTCGAGCCAGGCTTGGACATCCTTAACGTGAAAGAGCACGGCGGGGTTAGACCTGGTTACCGCCTTGCCGACCTGATTTATGCGGATGATACCATGCACTCTAGATCATCATCGAGAGCCCCGAGCACATTCACTGAGACCTGGCCGGACTGCCTGGGCCTGGAGGCGCGGGCGGTGGGGTTGGAGATTAGTGTCAAAACCGAGGCGATGGTGATTGGGGCCTCCAGTAAACCACCGCTGCCGCACCTGCTCGACGGGACGGAGGTCCCGTTCCGCGACCGCTTCAAGCTGTTGGGGAGCTGGCTTCCTGACACCGCCGACGATGTGGACACCCGCATCGGCCTTGCCTGGGCCAATTAAGCTCCCGGTTCGCTCACACCCTACTGGCGCTCGAAGGGCCTGGGCGGGCACCGCAAGCGCATGCTCTTCAAGGTCCTCGTCCTCACGGTGCTCACGTATGGCGCCGAGGCGTGGACCCTCCCACCCAAACTGGCAGCTAGGTTAGACGGCACGGTTTACAGGATGCTCCGACAGGTCCTTAACGTAGGTTTTTCCGAGCGTCCGTCATCAGAGTCTTTGTATCATGGCATGCCTCGTGTTTCGGACGAGATTAGGCAGCGTAGGATAGCATTTGTAGGACACCTTGCCCGCACCAGCCAGGTCGACACCACCCTTGGTCTGGCCGGCCCCCAGCGGCTTGGCCAGCCAGGGCGGCGCATTCTGACCTGGCCTGGCCCCGAGGACATTCCCAAAAGGGTAGGGAAACCTGTCACGATTCAACTACGTTCAGATGTTGCTGGACGACCTATAGTGGTCCCAGCCCAGTTTGAGCACCGCATCCACTCTCTCTCCCGTCTTTGGACTGCCATGCAGGACAAGACGCGGTGGAAGAAGATTGTCAAGGCGCACACGCCCGACCCTGTGGGCAAGCCACCTCCCCCCAAGCGGCGGAGGCGTTTTGATGAGTAGTGTAGTTAGTCCTGATTTTCTAGATAGCTTAGAGTTAGGATAGTTCGATCACGCGGCTCCCTCCACCCCATCCATCATGGAATATGTGCTACATGACCTCCCCACGGAGGCATGTTATAATTTAATTTAATTTAATTTAAGTACTAAAGTCCCAAAGGAACATTTAAGACTTGGTAGTACCAACCAACAAACTAACCCCACGTGGATCAGGCCACGACCAATAAGGGCTTCTGACAGTCGGTTGACAAAGTACAAGGGTCCAAGTACCGCCTTCTAGAAAACCTTATAACTTTCTCAATACTGATCCAAAAGACCTCGAATAAAAGCCAAACATTCACAAAACAAAGGATGTAACAACAAATCACTTTCGCTTGTTACATATCGATCCCCCTCAAGATTGGAACAGTGTACGTATTGTCACGAGCCACGAGCCACGAGGTAGCCATGGCTGACGGCGGAGCTCATAACTTTCACGTTTGAGCACCGAATTTAGCACAACACCTAAAATCGGTCCGTCCGGTTACATGAGATCCTGGGAATTTTGGCGCGAACGCGTCGCGTTGAGGACGACGGGACCAGAAAAATTCCACCTCGCATGGCTGTCGACCCTATGTCCGCCGGAATATCAGTCAAAAGTCAATTATGCATGTTAAGTCGCTGCGATGGATGCAAACGACGCGTAAACTCTCCTGCTTTGCGATGATGCATGGTAGATATTATTCGCGTATGTTCATGCGTCAAAATAATTCGCAAACTGAGACGCTGATTTTTTGTGTCGGCCAGATCTGGAATTGGCAGCGAAAATGCATGTTTATTAATTGTGGGGGAAACTTTTTTGTTGGAAGCTCACAATTCCCAAAAGGTGGAATCCGAATGGGCTTCAAGTCTACTTTCACGAGCGCTAATCAGTTTTTCGAGAAACGAATCACATTTTCCAGGCTGTCGCATTACCTGCCGGCAGGTCAGATTTTGCTGTTTTCAGTGACGTTTACGACCGTCCTTGCTTGATGCGTTTCTTCCTTTTTTTCGGCTCACGGCATGGCGGGGCTTGTTCCAACATGCCTGCGGAGGTGTAAGCTGTGTAGCCATGATTTAAAAGTCACATATTGCTCTCGCGCCACCATCTGTTACTGCTCGACACTGCAAGAAACACTGGTTGCCTGCTCGCAACGCAAGCACAAGCACGACAACGGTGCCCTAATCCACATCCAGGCGTGTATTTCCGAGAAAAACTTCAGGCTTTTGTCGCGGCATACCTTCGGTGTTCCAAGCCGTTCACCGCTCCCCGAAATAGTCTTATGACTCGCTTTTATAGCATTGTGGGTTCGCGTCCGCCATCTCCGCCGGGTGCTGACACGAGATGTTCGCGCTGAACCTGGACTGCAAGGTCGCCCGCTACCGGTTAGCTGTACGTATTTAGCAAGCTCTGGATGATATTGTCATGGTTTTGGTGCAGGAAGGTGCTGTGGGGGGGTCTATCTCACCTCTTTACCTAGCTTTCCTCCTCCTAGCTTGACAGCTAAGTTTGCATCAGGAAGTCATGCTTGTTGACAAAGCTCGATGGATATAAACCTTGGGATGTGCTGTGAAGGTGTTAGCATGCTTGCTTGAAGAATTGAATGCGTATTTGTGCAAGCCATGGACATTTTTTATTAAGGGCAGTAGGTAGCAGCCACGTTCTTATTCAATTGTGTCAGGACGTCTATGTTGCCTTTACTGCACTCTGTCCTAGAGGAGTTTGATGCCACTGTAGATGACTATGACCAGTGGGGTGGTGAGGATGGGCCGGTGTGCTGGGGTGAGCCTGAAGGGCACCTTGGATCACGTGACCCTTAGGCAATCATGCCAGGCTGTGCAGTTTATGGCTTGTGATGTATGGATGCAGCGGGTGAGGCAGGTTGTCGTTGCCGTGGCCTGTGTTAGTGAACTCTATCATCTTTTAACTTACCCAAAGCCCCCCTAGACCTAAACTGCCTCGCCTTCTTTGAGGGGTTGCCTTCTTTGAGGAGTGCCATGTCTTGAAAGGTTTGTTGGGGCCCTGGCATTTCAGAGTAGGTTGAGGTGGAGAGGGGTGGCACACTGCTAGGTGATGGCAGGGCCATCCATGTGATGCACCTTACGTTGGGATGGGGACCATGCATTTGTTCTTGTTGCTAGCATGGGCAGGGTGAGCGGCTGGGAGTAAGGTGTAAGTGCTACTTGCGCCACTGTCCGAAAGGGGAGCTCCATGCGGTGGGCAAACAGCGTTGCAAGCGTACACTTAACACAAATGTGGTCTGATGCACTCAGCTGACCTGCCATTTCTCTTGATGCACCAAACCACACTAAAGGCTTGATATAGCCGGTAGGAAATGCATGTGCATGCAGTGTCAAAAGCAGAGAGGGACATTGTTAGCACATGAGTGTGATTGTAAACCGATGAGTGTGAGCCTCCCCGTGCCATCCCATGCATTTTACACCTATTTTTGGCAATCCCCCATCATGCCGCAGTTATGCACCGCCTATGCAAGGGGGATGAATAGACAGTTCTAGGTGTGTTGAGGGATGAGATAAGGGTAAACATGAGGAGCCATGCAGGCTAAAACGGAAGGGCGATGTCAACAGTGTGTTTGCCCAGATTTTGATGTCAGGAGGGGCTGAAAGATCAGTGGCCACGATAAACCTAGGTGGATTACATGAGAGATGACACGACCATGAGAGGGTGGTAGATGAGTTCAACTGAGAAGAGCTAGCATTACATGCACAGATTCTTAATGACCTATGGACTGTCCAAGGGTTGGAGTTCAGTGCACGTTCCAAAGACTATGATGAGCATGACGATGATGGCAAGGGGGCGGGGGGGCGCAATTAGGACAGGCACTGATGCAGAATTATGTTGTACAGCAGCTAGGTGCTGAGCTCAATTGAATAGCAGCCCAAGCCACTGCTGTCCTTGATTGCGCTTTGTATTTCCATGTAGCAGAGAGGCACCTGGCAGATATATATTTGGATTAGCTGCTATAAGACACGCACAGCAGGGGTGCCCAGCAGAGTGGGCCAAGTACTGCAAAGGAGATTGTGTGTGCTGCCGAGCGGGGCCCGTTTAGAAAAGAGACTGGTCAGCCGACAGGCACGACTGGTCAGCCAAGCTCCCCTTCTTGAGGCTTGTAGGCACTATGGTGCTTGTTCCGAATGCCAGCATCTACTGTGATTGATGGTGATTTTGTCCCTTGATGATGATCGCTTTTTTAGTCTGTGTTGGCTAATGTATCCAGCCCCAGTGGCATGTATATGAATCCCATGACAGCCATGACGATAATTGAGTGAAGAATGCAAAGTTTTCCAAGACAATGGCGCAGAATATGGAGTATTTTTGCAAAAATCGCTCTATTTCTGCTTGCATCGGTCACTTTTAGTGGGCCGGCAGTGGTCCTAATATGTTCAACTTGTGTTCTAGTGTAAATTCAAGTATTGTGCTATTAATGTGACGAATTCTGGCATGATTGGGCCGCATATGTGCTGGCAGGGGCTTCATAAGTTTGAAAATAATGCACTAAAACGGTGTTTTGGCTCATGTATGCCAGAATTATAGCACATAGTTTGGTCCTACATTGCATACTTAAGGGCGGGTTTTGTCTTTGGATATAAATTAATAAGCATGACCATTTCCAGCTGAATTGGACTACATTTACTACTTGTGTGAGGCTGCTATGCCTCCTTATGCCTGGAAAACATCGTTTTTTGCACTTTTCCACGTCACGGTTTGATGCTAAAAATAGGTCAGTTGGCTCCCCAATTTATGTGATGTGAACAGGGTCCTAGGGGGACCTTAAGTCCAGAATGGCACCCCGATCTGACTATATGTGTGGGAGATATGACCCCATGTAACAAAAAAGGCCGTTTTTAGGTGATGTGGCCGTGAATATCACAATCGACGCGTCTTTCTACGACGCACATGCTGATACAATTTTCCGAAGCTATTACGCAATATACGATGAGCAAACGCCTCGATCTCGACGCAACGCAGCCTGGCGGCTGCGCTCAGCAATGAAAATACGTCTGCAGCTCCGGCTGCGCAGCTTCGCCCACCGGCCCAGAAGGCAGCGGCGCCACTAGCCAATTAAGCTCTAGTGGTCGTCCCGCCCCCTGCTGAGCCCGCCTCGCCAGCAGCATCGCCTGAACCCGCAGTCGCGCGCCCTGCCGAGCCGAACTGGGTAGAGCTCGACTTTGTGGCTGAAGCCAGCCAGCCCGGCTTCCTTGACGCGTTTACACAACCCGGGTCCGAGGAACGCGTCCTGGCCTGCGTGTTTTTTGGATCGCACGCCTCGCTTCTTGAAATGTGCAGGCAGCTCTTCATCCAAGGTCGCCTCTTTGATCCTCGCCAGAGGTGTGCCTCCACTGTCGACCCCTTCCCCAGCCTCCGCCGCCCCCACCTCCAGCAATTCGCTCTCTTTTCCCTCCTTGGACGCTCCATCGGGGAGCTTTGGCCCCCCAAGCCCCTCACCACCACCTTAACCGAATCCTCCATCCGCTCACTCAAGGAGGCCCTCGAGCAGCACGTGGCCCCCATTGCTGCAGATGTGGCGGCCGTGGGCTGGCTGCCGAGCTTCCCCTCCTCTCCACCGCCACCTCCACCCTCCTCGCCTCCTCCACCGCCACCACCTCCACCTCCGACGCCATCACCGCCCAGCGCCGCGACATCGACCAGCGCCTCAAGGATAATGCAATCGCTATCGAGGTCCTGCAGAACACCGCCGGCCTCACCGCCCAGGCAGTGAAGGACATTGCCGCCAAGCCAATGGTGCTACCCACTAGACACTCCCGGCCAGTTAGGCTCGAAACACACGCCCTGATCAAGCATGCTGTTTCCGGCCCCACCGTCTAGGTCATCTAGTCGCTCTACACGTAAGCCAGCCATAATTTCAATGCACACGGATACACATTTCCATCACCATTCATCTTCATAATCCTGAACGACTCGAACACGCGGACAAGATAACGGCAGGCTCGAGCTACCATGGTCCGGATTCTCCCGATTTCTGGCCTGCGCTGGTTGTCTCATTGATCTATGCACAGGTTACTTAGAGAAGAAAAGTCACTCCCTAGTCTGCTCTTATAACCAGATAAACACAGCAATACTGGAAATCCTTCCATCAGCATTCTGGAATTAATTCTGGAGCTCTGGATTGACTGCAACATCAGAACTGGAGTGGAACCCACCATCATCCATCCTGGAATCCCTTCCTCACACCACAGTCCAAAACCCGGGCCCTCCACACGCGCGGGCACGTGGCGACTCGAACACGATAACGGCAGGCTCGAGCTACCATGGTCCGGATTCTCCCGATTTCTGGCCTGCGCTGGTTGTCTCCTTGATAAATTACGGTGGTGAGATTGGCATGCAACATAAGGAAAACCCCGAAAAGAAGAAGAACCCTTTAATATATATATAAGGGCCGTAATCTATCATTCTCAATGAATATATAAGGGCCGCTACGGTACAAGGCTGTGTGGTTGAAAAGTGTCGTCCCAGAAGTTCTTGTTCAATACTGCCGATGTACTGAAGTCCTGCATTGAGCTTGATTCGATAAAAAAAATCACATAATTTAGACATGAAAATTCTTAAGTCTGTGTCAAGAAGAATCCCTCTAGATAACACATGTTATAATGTTGGTACCCTAATCTATCACTCTTGCTTGAGCCTGGCTCAGCAGATGCTCCATCACTCTTGACTGCCTTGAAGCAATGCCAAAAGATGAGTGACTTAAAAGCTTGACTTGCATGCCAGTCCCCAGAGCACCCTTTGCTAGAAAATTAAAAAACAATTTACATCACTGAACTGGCAGAAACATGGTTGCAAAGATATGTCCTGGTTCACGCAAAATCAATGCACAAGTGCAAGTGCATGATTCAAGCCCTTCGTTGGCTGGCAAAGTTTTGACAGTAACCGGAAGCATTCCCGCTGCCTTAGGTACCTCCACAGCCTAACCACTCCACATACGTCTACTATCATTCATAACTTTCCACAGAACTCCCACAGGCATTACATGGCTGCTGCAGAAATTTCACAACTTCAGCTTGTCAGCGGCGTAAATAAGGTTGGGGTCTTTAATCTTCGGATTGACCTTCAGGAGTTCCTTCACTTTAACCTTGTTTTCTGAAGCAATCCGGATGAGCGTGTCCCCCCTCTTGATACGGTACCTGAGCATACGGGCAGCCATGCATAATGGATGGGTGGCAGCATGGCATGCTCAGCCGGCAGAAACAAGAGGCTTTAGTCCACTGACCACTTGGTGGCAATTCCAGAGCTGCGGGTCAGGCAGCTGTGGATAGACGAGCAGCTGCTAACTGGTATTGAAAATCAGAACTCCATCATGCGCTCCCTTATCAAGGCAAGACATGGACACATTAAGGCCTGCTAGACAAAAACCCAACAAACATTTGGCTACAAAGTGAGCCCAGCACCAACACCGGCTTGATAAGCATGCTGGGCCGCGCCGGTGTACTGGCTGCTTAAGAGCCCTATTGGTTATCCTGTTCAATAACCACATACTTGATCAAAAAGCTAAGCGGGCCTCTGATGAGCTCTAATAACCAGGCCATTCAGAAATGCTTGGGTTATTTCGCCACCTTCACACGGAGACTAAAAAATTTTCTCCTCACTTTTGTTCTCCTTACTGCTACCACTGCACATGGCAGTATCCATGGCATCGACAAGGCCAGTAACCAAGGCTGCGGTTAGCGAGTGCGAGGCATAGCGGCAAATCCAAGTGCGCAGCCGAGAACTTACTGCTTCTTCGTGAGCAGCTTCTGCAGCAGTACCACCCCCGCGAGGATGCCGCCCCCAATGACAAGCAGCCTCTTCCGGACCTCCTCTGGGGATGGCTCTCCCGCGGCTTCCCTGCGCGCCCGCTCTGCCGCCTTCTTTGCCTCCTCCTCCGCCTTCTTTGCTGCCTTCTTCGCCTCCTCCTCCGCCTTCTTTGCTGCCTTCTTCGCCTCCTCCTCCGCCTTCTTTGCTGCCTCCTCTGCCGCCTTCTTGGCCTTCAGCTCCGCCTCCTCCGCCGCCTTCTTCACCTTGAGCTCCTCCGCCAGCCGGGCCTCCTCAGCCTTCTCCGCAGCTTCCTTCTCGGCCGCCGCCTTTTCTGCTGCGGCCTTAGCGGCCACTGCAGCCTTCTCGGCCTCCTCCGCCTTCTTCTTCGCGGCCGCCTCCTCCGCCTCCTTCTTCTTGGCCTCCTCCTCCTTGCGCTTCTTCTCCAGCTCCGCATCCACCTGCCACAGTGACGTGTCGTGCTGCAATGGCCAAACAGGGAAAGGGGCGGAGATGGATGTGGAATTTGGGGTGGAAATGGGGTATGGGGTGGAGGGTGGAGGGCGGAGGGCGGAGGGCGGAGGGCGGAGGGCGGAGGGAGGGCGGGCGGGCGGGCGGCGGGCGGCGGGCGGCGGGCGGCGGGCGGCGGGCGGCGGGCGGCGGGCGGCGGGCGGCGGGCGGCGGGCGGAGGGAGGGCGGGCGGGCGGAGGGCGGAGGGCGGAGGGCGGAGGGCGGAGGGCGGAGGGCGGAGGGCGGAGGGCGGAGGGCGGCGGGCGGCGGGCGGAGGGAGGGCGGGCGGGCGGCGGGCGGAGGGCGGAGGGCGGAGGGCGGAGGGCGGAGGGCGGAGGGCGGAGGGCGGAGGGCGGAGGGCGGAGGGCGGAGGGCGGAGGGCGGAGGGCGGAGGGTGGAGGGTGGAGGGTGGAGGGTGGAGGGTGGAGGGTGGAGGGTGGAGGGTGGAGGGTGGAGGGTGGAGGGTGGAGGGTGGAGGGTGGAGGGTGGAGGGTGGAGGGTGGAGGGTGGAGGGTGGAGGGTGGAGGGTGGAGGGTGGAGGGTGGAGGGTGGAGGGTGGAGGGTGGAGGGTTGAGGGTTGAGGGTGGAGGGTGGAGGGTGGAGGGTGGAGGGTGGAGGGTGGAGGGTTGAGGGTGGAGGGCGGAGGGTGGAGGGTGGAGGGTGGAGGGTTGAGGGTGGAGGGTTGAGGGTGGAGGGAACGAGGGCGGGAAGAAAGAGGAGGGGGAAAGGAGGCGGGGAAGGAGAAGGGGCCAAGGAGAAGGGGGAAGGGAAGCCAGGCAAGCACCGCGGGTACCGATGATGCCAGCAAGCAGCTTGAGAGGGACAGGTTAGCAGGCAGGCTTTAACAAGGGCTATAGCTCTGCATGTATAGCATTACAAGGGCTATAGCTCTCCATGTCCGCACCTTCAGCTGCTGGACTTCGTGGTGGTGCAGGTGCACCTTGTGCACCCAGAGTAGGTGGCAGTTTACATCCACCACCTGCAGGTTGTAGCTCATAATGTATCAAAAACCATATGCCCCTTCTCAGGGACATGTGTTGCATATACTCCCCACGGAGATATGTTCTTAATTAATTAAATAATTAATTAATTAATCATCAATTCATTAATTAATAGCTCTGCATGGCCACTACACCAGGTATCGTTCAGATGCATCCTGGGCATGAGTGTTGGCTGCGTGCCCAGGCCCATCAGCAACATGAACACGGAAATGAAGCCCAAGGTGCCAAGGGCACAGCCAGTGTAGATGCCTGCAAGGTTGTGCTGCTCAAACCCAAAGCCCAACACAAAGCCAGGGTGGGCAGACCCTACTCAAACACAATCAATCATAGACATCAGTTTGACTGGGCCACCAAAAACTCATACTACTATACGAGATGGGATTGTTAAGCCCACATAAAAAATGGGACAAACAAAATTCAAAAACAGGTCCGGCACACGCAAAACTGCTGGGGCAGCCTGGGCCCTGATGGTCAAGTGCTGGGCTGGCACACACCCATGTGCACGCACACGCTCTTCACCATGTAATTTTCTCGTCCCTTTCTTCGACTGACCTTATCACGGCTTCCGGAGCAGTAGCAGCTGCTGGCTAGGCGTCCTGAACGGTAAACACTCTAGGTCCTTAGCAACATCACCACCTCAGGCGCCCTCTCCACGTTCACCGCTAGAATACAATTACCACACCGCCTACGCTGCCCTCGATCATGCCCTGCCAACATGCTAGCTCACCTTGAGCTTTGCGACATCGGATACAGCGGAGGTGACGACGTCCTTGGCGCGCTCCTGCGCGTTGGACAGGTCACGCGTGATGCCGCCCACGCGCTGCTGCGACATGCGCTTGGGCTTGGCCGTCATGTCGTCAAAGTCCGCCACTTGCTGCAGCGGGGGGGGAGGCAGGGAGGGGGGGGCAGATAGAGAGGCAGGGAAGGAGGCAGATGCAAAGGCAGGAAAGGGCAACAATTATTTTCATACTGCGAGGACATCCCCAGCATGTCCCTGTCAGGCAGCAGGTGGCTGCCACAGCAATGGTTTCAGGCCACACGCACATGCGCGGGCAAACTCCCATACTGCGAAGCAGCAGCTCAACAGATAACATCTCCAAACACCAGTGCAGACTCTTGATATCAGCCAGGTGCACCACGGTGACACCAATGAAGGTGGGTGCTCACATCTTGAACATCTAGCCGATACAAGACACGGCACACTAGTTGGTCCACAACATGAGAGAGAAGATTCCACAGAGGGTCAGCCATGAGTCAAAACGCGAACTTGGACCAAAAGTTGTGAAAAAGTGAGCAGTCCATCAAGTATTCGGAACACAGCTGCCCAGAAATGCTGCATGCACTAGGCAGCCCTTGGAATAATCAGAGCACAGTGAAGATCTGTGCAGAAACACGTTTGGAAGCGATGTCCCTTACCGCTATGCAAGTGTCCCGCCAGAAAAGAGCCCTTAATGGTGGATACGTTTGCTTTTTCAGATGGCACGAAAACACAATAGCAAACGGGTTGCAAAGGGAAATTTTTAATGGCCAAGGGTGCACAGAAGGACAACAAATGCAATTCCAGTTTCTCAGACAATCCAACAGTGGTCTGCTGCGGGGATACACGGACATGGCAGGGGAGGGGAGCTCCCTGGGTCACAGACGACAGCGCACGCCACCTACGCACCGATAGGCCCAGGTGCTGCCGGGCGAGCTTGGAGAGGCCACGCAGCATAAGGCAGGTGGAGCGCGTGTTCTTCTGCTCAACGATGTCCGATGATGTCGGCAGGTACGAGTCCTCCATGCCCAGCTCCTTGCAGATCTGCGCATCGTGCACCCCAGGGACAAGCAAAACTTAATGGACTCACCGTGTAGGCTTAGTTTTATTACTGTATGGGCCACGGGCTACCTGTCCTAAATAAATTCCGCTAGAGCAACAGACATGCTGGCCTTCCATGGAGTTACAGGCAGGTGCACCAAAAGCAGTCTTGGTACACCCATCTATATTAATACACGAATATCTGCCGTGTTAGATTTCGCTACTTCGCCAATGCCACAACAGAACGTGATTGAAATCCCAGAGCACTCCCTTATATTCTCTGGGAAGCTATCTGCAGCAGTTGGAGGCTCTCCTGTAGCAGAAGTCTACCCTGCGTGACTTCATTTTTGTACTATCTATTGTACACCTGCTGTTGCAGCGTATACATGGGCGTGTCAGGCCTTGCCCCTGGATATGTGGTTCTCCGACCTAGGAAGTGAGAAAGTACAGCCTGTTGCAAGACGATGTGTTAATACTATCAAGGAGACAACCAGAGCCTATGTGGTGTGCTAAATATACAAGCACCATACATTAATCAGGTACTCACGCTACTATACCACTTGAAACCACTTCGGCAAGCTCCAAACGAACTCCTCAGAATGTTTACTTTGTACGCACATTCAGGAACTCGTCCACGTTGGCATACGCCATAAAGGCCATCTTTACAGTAGGTCCTGGAGCCGCCATGACATCTTTCAGCTCCTTGGAAGGATCTTCCTTCAGCTTGAGCAGTCCCCGGCCAAGTTTTACCCTGCAGCAAGCCCCAGACCAAAATGCAGTCCCAATTAAAACAGCCGGGGAAGAAAACGCCATCACTCGATAGGGAAGAATATTGACAAGAGAGGGATCTAAGGGAAATAACCAAAGACACCTAAAACCCCACTCTCAACAAAGTCGAAATGTACTTACAATAGACTTCCGTTTTGGACGATTTCGGCAGTAGATTTCTCGTCATCCAGTGGCTCGTGGGTCACCTCCTCAAGCCACCACTTGGCTTGTTTCTGGAAAAAAACGAGCATTCAATGATTATCCCCCGAAAATCCAGTCTCGAGTCAATTAACTTGTTGCGATGCGCCAGTTTCACCATACATGACAAATACGTAAACCGACGTTTCGAGTTTAAAAAATGAATGCGGAACGCGGCGGCACCATGAAACCTGCCTATGCCACAAATCAGCTAAGTTTTCACGCTTATGACGATTATGGGGAAAATGAAAACGTTTTCGCTTCTCGCATCCCGGATAAGTAGACATCCACTTTAAGTACTCGGTACCTGCAGGAACTCGGAGTCCTGCTCCCGAAACACCTCGGCACTAACGGCATCTGGTGAGGTCACGGCGGTAGCTCCCGGCTCCATATGTAACTGGTTACTAAATGTGATAAAGTTCAGGGAACACAAATACCCAAGCCCTTACTGTTTTCCAACTCTCGCGGTCATAACCTTCGTTTTGCGCAGCAGAATGCGCACAACGGCCTCGTTCCCCCTGATCTTCTCGATCTCTCAAGTCTCCACCCGGGGCCTCAGCATTCATCAGCAGCCCGGGATCAATACGTTCGCACGCTTTCCCTAGCAGGAAGAAAGCATCCAAGAATGTATGCCTGGAAAAGTGTGTTCCTGGGGGACAAACTTTAAGTATGTGGCCAGCCGCCATGCGCGCCAAGCACCCTGGGTTGATCATTGGGACCCTAAGTGACCTTTCTTTTACGGTTCAAAGAGGATCTTGTTTCGGTAATTATGGCGTGATGACACACGCTACTGTAGGATCGTGTCCAGTTACAAGAGTACAATCAGTACATACACAACTGGGCTGACCGGAGTTGTGCGTGGCGAATCGGTATAACAGCCAGCAAGGCATCTCTCGCCTGAACATAAATATCTCTTCCTTGTGACACGACAGTACGTTGCGACGTACGTTGTCCGTTTACACCGGACAACGGAAGTACCCGTATTTGTTGTTGTTGTTGTTGTGTCCCACGCCGCACCCGTATAAGCGAGGGCCAGAGGGGAAGAAACAGTTGATCTCGTGCGGGCGCGTGGCAATCTGCGCGGTTCTGCCAACCCCGGCCGTACCTACAGTGGTCATATTAATTAATTAATTAATTAGGAACATAACTCCGTTGGGAGTATAATTATGTAGCACATATCCCAGAGAAGGGGCATATGGCTTTTAATACATTCTGGGATACTTCCTGCAAGGGTGGGAATGTAAACGACACTTGCTCTAGGTGCACCAAGGGCACCGGCACCACCATTATGTCTCAGAGCTCTGTAGTCACTCATCATGATGGGGTGGAAGATCATCATGGCCGCTATACCGGCCCGGCCGTGTACTTCAGTACTGAAATACAAGCGCTAGGGCCGCATGGCTTCTTAACAGAAAGTGACTACCGGAGCTCTGCATAGGCAGAGCGTGACTGAGGGTACCAGGTGCCCACCATTCCTTCATCACGGGGTGTGGCAAGGTTGTCGGTGTCCTGTCCCCATGATAGTACCGGCCTGTTCATTATGATTGTCGTCATGGATCACGTCATGCGCCGGGCACGTACGTGCGCGCTTTACTGCTCTTAAGGGGTCCGAGCCCGGCTTGGACATCCTTAACGAGCGCGAACACGGCGGCGGTGGCGGGCCCTGGTTACCGCCTGTCCGACCTGATTTATGCGGATGATACCACCCTCATCGAGCGCCCCGCCGAGCACATTCAGACCTGGCTGGATTGTCTGGGCTTGGAGGCGCGGGCGGTGGGTTTGGAGATTAGTGTCAAAGCTGAGGCGATGGTGGTTGGGGCAACCAGTCGCCCGCCGCTCGGCTGCCGCGGCTGCTAGACGGGAAGGAGGTCGAGTTCCGTGACCGCTTCAAACTGCTGGGGAGCATGCTCCCTGACGGACACCGACCGCCGACGATGTGGACACCCGCAGCGGCCTGGCCTGGGCCAGGCTCCCTTCGCTCAACATGCTTAACACCTATTGGCGCTCGAAGGGCCTGGGCGAGCACCGCAAGCGCATGCTCCTCAAGGTCCTCGTCCTCACCGACGGTGCTCACTCATCACCTATGGCGCCGAGGCATGGACTACGCTCACGGACACGCTGGCCACACGGCTGCGGAACGGCACGGTAACCAGGATGCTCCGCCAGGCCCTGAACGTAGACTTTCCCACACATACGTGTTTAGAATCTTTGTACCAGGGTATGCCTCGCATTTCAGACGAGATTAGACAGCGTAGGATAGCATTCGTAGGACATCTTGCTCGCACCAGTCAGGTAGACACGGACCTCGGTCTGGCCGGCCCCCAGCGGCTTGGCCAGCCGGGGCGGCATATCCTGACCTGGCCTGGCCCCAATTAAGGACATTCCTAAAAGGGTAGGTAAACATGTTATGACCTACCCACAGCAGTTGCTGGCTGGCCTAGTGGTCCCCTGGAGCCCCGTTTGAACATCGCATTCACTCCCTAGAGCTCTCTTGCTTGGACTGCGCCGGCTATGCAGAACAAGAAGAGGTGGAATCTTGACGATTGTCCAGGCTCACACACCAGCCCCTGTGGGCAAGCCCCCCCCCCCCCAATAGGAAGGGGCGCTTTGCTGACTAGAATAGTTGGGGTTATCCTAGATAGATCAGATTAGAGTTAGATTAGTTCGGCTTCGCGGCTTCGCCCACCTCCATCCATCCAGCAAGGGAATATGTCAAGGAGACAACCAGCTGTGCTACATGAAGAACATGATCTCCCAAGGGAATCATGTTATAATTTTTTTTTTTCAACTCCCTACTAGGCTGGGGTTGCTTTGGAGGCAGGGGGCGCCTGCCAGGGCTTGTGGTCGACGTGGATGACCGCACCGCCCCCCTCCAGTATACTGGCTTCCCCCAGGCTGCGGTCTGCCGGAGCTGGAGGTAGGTCGATCGGCCATAGCTCTTGTCGCCGTTGTTGCTGCGCCAGGGTCAAGTCGTCGACGTCCAGCGTGTAGGAAGTCCTAGCTCGCGAGCTTCTTGTGGCGTATGTTTAAGAAACAACAGCTTATCCGCCATGTAATCAAAGGTGAGGAGCAGGGGGGCCAGGCCAGCCTTCAGTTACCCGCGTGCGGGGAAGGCGGATCGACAGCCGACATCCGCAGCTCACCAGTGAGTTCCATGGGGGTAAGAATGTCGCGCTTAAACGCTATGGCAAGAGACTCCTCACCTGCCGGCTGGTCGAAGTGCTTGACGATGACGTTATGGCTGCGCTACGATGACTGTGCAACATACATGCATGGATGAAAAGCACTTTAACACTGCATTGTTGTGCTCCGTAACTCCCCAACCAACGGGAGCGCGTGTTTAATTAATTTAATTTACCGGAGAGTGGTTCCAGTAATTCGGAAATTGTGCTAGATGTACTAGTTACGTGAGATCCTGGTGCACGCGTAGGAGTGCTACGTGTACACATGCCCTCTATATGTGTCCTCCGTGATTTCTCTATACGTGTATGTACAAGTTTTGCGGGCTTCGCCCGCGACATTAGAGCTCGTACTTTTTGTGGCCGGTACCCGGCCAGGGAGCCCCGGCTAGGGATTGCGTGACACCATGTACCGCCGCCGAGGGCCAGGTAGCGCTAGCCTCGCCAAGGAGCGCGCGCTAGCTTTAGAGTTTCGACCACAAGATTCATGGAGGTTGGCAAAAGGGTGAAGGAAAAAAATCCGAACTGCAATGGAAGGCCTATGAAGGCTCGAACCCGGTATGTCACGAGTAATTGTATGATGAGGTGTGCCTTGGCGCCTGAAGTCTACGTAAGCAGACTTAACGGAAGTTTTGCAATTTGTACATTGCTACAAAGGGACAAACTGCGCAACCGCGCATGCAGTGGACGGAGCTCGCGAACTACTTGCGGAGTTCAAGCTCCAGATTGACTGCTACCCCTGCACGGGAACGCGATGCGCGCGGGGATGAGTGACCTCGCCAACCCCGCAGACAGCAGGGAAAAATCACAGGCGGTGAGCAGAGGAAAATCCACGTGTGAGCTTCCTACGCGTTTGTAACGGGATTTCCCCAACAGAAAGTTTGGTCCAACAGCCCAAAAGTTTGCGACGGTTATATCTGGAGCTCGCGAACACAGGAAATCGCAGAGTTTGGCTCCTGCTGCAATCTGGGCATACGGACCTCTGCCAAATGGCTCATCTGGATGTAACGCTTCAGAAACCTCAAAAATGGGCGCGCCGTGGTTTGACCTTTTCGTGATTGGTCGCAACGGAATTTCGCGCAGCTCATTCGTCAAGCGGACTGTGAGTCGCGCCGCTGAGTGGCTGGAGCCGAAAGCCGTTCGAAAGAGTGTTAGCTAAAATTGTGCCAAGGCTGCGTTTTACAAGCTTTAGTATCAAAGAGACAACCAGCGCAGGCCATATTTAGTATATATATGTTGATGAAGTGAGACAACTATGCTTGGACGCATGGCGATCCAACACCGTGGAAGAACTAGGGTAGTTGTCTGAGAGGAAAGCCGCGAAAGCCGCGTGGCTATCTCTAGGAAGACCTGCATGGAGGGAGACAGAGGGTAACAAGAAAGGTTGACAGGAAAAACGTACACGGACGCACGCACGCACGCACGCACGCACGCACGCACGCACGCACGCACGCACGCACGCACGCACGCACGCACGCACGCACGCACGCACGCACGCACGCACGCACGCACGCACGCACGCACGCACGCACGCACGCACGCACGCACGCACGCACGCACGCACGCACGCACGCACGCACGCACGCACGCACGCACGCACGCTCACACGCACGCACGCACGCTCACACCACCATCACCACCACCACCAGTAAAACAACAAAAACTTAACAAGGAAAAGAGGGAACGCATACACACATACACGAAGGGGCTAAAAGAAAAAGCACTAAGTATACATTACAAAGGGAAAAAGAAAAAAAAAAACGAAAAAAAGTTCTAAAGAAAAAGGAAAGAAAATGTAAATAGGAATAATACGAACAATAATAAATAAAGAGTAATAATAATAACAACAAAAACAAAAATGGAAATAAGGAAAGGTCATTGCTGGGATGTGGTGAGGCACAGGCGATGTTGGAGACTGGGTCAGGAGTTCGATGTTTCAGCGCCCATGGTGCCCGGCAGGGGGTCTCCTGTCCAACAGGGTATAAAGCCTCATGCCCAGCTCACTCCAATGAAAAAGTGTAAGGTGAAAAGGGGTAGGCAGTGAAAAAATAGACAGGATGAACAAACATAACAGTGAGAGTCATAAAGAGGAGTTAAGGCACAAAGAGAAGTGGTAAAGGAGATAAAAAAGGAAAGCAAGAAAAAAAGTAAAAAATAAAGAATAAAGCAATAAAATAATGATAACAATGAAACGAGCAGAAGAACAAATTATTACATACGAGACTACAAAAATTGTTGAATAGGCATACATAAGAATGACAAGAAGAAAAAGTAAAGGAAAGAACAAAAAAAAAAGCCAAACAAAACCACAACAACACAAACAAACCAACCAAACAAATTAGTGTGTGAGGTGTGAGAACTCTTAGAAGTGACGAAGAGAGAGCAGCCCAAAGATGCATGTTAACAAGGCTTACCGAAGATGTGTGGAGGCAACCCGACCGGTAGAGCGGGGAAGCGACGTTGAGAGCACGTCGTAGCCTGTGGTAGCGAAGACATATATGGTCAAGGTTAAATGTATAGATGTCTGGCCTGCGCTGGTTGTCTCCTTGATATGGTCAAGGTTAAATGTATAGAACATCGATAAAGGCCATATGTGACGTTGGCCTATTTAGGCACATCCAGGGGTGCATCCACACAATGTCGGGCTCAGGGTTGCCTAGCCTGGCCGGCACCTCCTCACCTCGGGGTCATCATGGACATCCGGATTGCATGACCGAACCCCCCCCAGAGTCTCACAATAGTTTCAAGCCGATTGGCCTCCGTCTGACACCTGGCCCTCGCATGCACATAAGATCAGGTAATTTGATGCCCAGACCAAAATTTTATTTCAGATACATCCCAAGGTGCTTGGATGCAATGCTCAAAACGACTATGCACAGATGCAAGAACTGGCCACCATACAAATGCCAAAGCTTGGAACCAGCACGCGAGGCCCCACAAGCTGCGATGCCCTTGCCAATTGAGTATACCTTGTCAGCCATTTCCGGTACTGCTTGGCATTCGTGCCTTTTACCAGCATGTGGGCAAGCGTGGACCATCACTCCTCTTGTTGTTTGCTCCCCTTCTTGGCCTTCCTCATCTGGTTCTTCATCTGGTTAACCCCCGCGGTGGACACCTTGACATTGCCCACGAGGGTGGCCACCATCTCTGGGTCCGTGGTGGCACGCAGCAGATCCCGTTCCACCCCACTCGCCTCGGGCATGCGCACAAAGTACTCGAGCGCCACCTTAGCGGCCTTGCCCTTCTTCTGGCTGCCCGGTACGATCTTCACGCGGTACTTATATCCCGCGAGCGCGTCGTACGGCGCGCACACGGGCAGCGCGAAGAGAAGCGCGTCGCCCTCCCTCGGCTGCCCCGTGAGCGCGTCGATATCCGCCAGCTTCTCCTTGTCGGCCTCCGACAGCTCCAAGATCCGCTCCTCCTCGAGGATGCGCGCCACCTCCGCCTCTTCTGCTCGCGCACGCGCGCGCCGGCTCATGCCAGGCCCCCCTTCCTTGGCTTGCCCCGATGCCGGCCCAGCGGCGCCACCAGGACCATCGGCCCCCGTCCCCTCCTGGCCCGCTCCCTGGTCATCATCATCTTCTGCATCGGATGCCCCGCTGGCCAGACCCACCGACGGGACAGCCATCGCCAGGTTGTCCTCTTCGATCTCCACGTCCGGTACCTGCGAGGCAGGGGGGGCAGGGCCACCGGCCACGGGGGCGCCGCCAGGGAAGGAAGGGCAGTCGCGCGCCAGATGGCCCGCCTGGTTGCAGCGGTAGCAGAGCTTGTGGGAGTCTTCGGCAGCAAGCGTCGCAATGGCCTCCTGAGCCAGCAAGTCCGTCCTGGCATCCGGCAACATAGGGCAGGGGTGGGTGGGACAGGGGGTTGGGACCACAGGGTTGCAGGAGCGAGGAGTGACAATCATGCATGATGAGCAGACGCAAACATGCACCTGTGAAATCAGTGGACGCGGTCTAGAGCCCACTTCTTTAAGACACACATGTTTTTGGGACTGCTTGGCTTGCGCAGACAAACAGCAACGAGACCCACAACTGGATGATGTAACAATGCAAACAGGTACTACGAGGATACTAATATGCATATACTAATATGTATTCTGATAACTAATATGTATATACTGACAGTAGTATGTATTTATTCATACTACTATGTATATAGGATACAAACAGGTACTACTAGGATAACAGATTGCAGCTACATATTAATCCCTGTTGTTCATCGGGTTATTCAGCCCGTCAATAATCTTCAACACATCCCTCATACCATGACCAGTTCCTCAGCATACCATCAAACACCTGTGAATGCCAGGTCAGCATGAAAAGAAATATTACAGAAAACCAAGCAAATCTATTAATACAGGCCAAGGGTCTATCGGGCACCGATGATTTGCTTGGGAGCTAGGAAAGAACCAAAGTCGCAGACAGCTAGGGAGTTCACGCTTTTATTCCTTTCCCTTGTCACAAAAGAGAGGAAATGTTGAAAGCAGCTAACCATCATGGTACGTGTGCACCAAAGCCCTGACAGCACCCAAAAATAGGCACAACCTACCACATTTGGCCTCAGAACATAACATTACTTATTCAATTTCCGCGGGTACTTCAAAAAGTATCCGCGCCACCGCAGGCAATCACGCAACAAATACCTTGATCAGCATAGCTACCTCGATCACCACACCACAATGGCTTCGATCAGCATCTGGGTCCTGCCGTTGAGACGCAGCACTGCTGCTCCTACCTTTGTGACGCAGCACTGGGGACCTCCACATTCTTCTTTTTCCCCTTGCTGGTCCCGGCCTTGCCGCCGCCCCCCCCTTGCCCCCCTTGGCCCCCTTCCCGCTCCCCTTGCCCCCCTTCCCATCCCCCTCCCCCCCCTCCTCCCCCCTCGGCCCCGCCGACTGCAACAACGCAAGCGCGATCGCCCGGTCCTCCTCGTCCTGGTCCGCGTACTTCCCCTTGATCTTCTTGAGCTTGCCACGCTTGCCCCGTTTGATCTCAACATCAACCCCCGTGGCAGCCCCCCACGCAGTCTGGGGCCGAGATGCCATCCCGCTAGCTCCTTTCCCCCGATTTGCTCCGCCGCCACCGGCATCTGCCACCGCAGGCCCTGCCGTCGCTGGCCGCTCCTCGCTCGCACCCTCGCCATCGTCCTCATCCGACGAAGACCCGCCGGGTTTGGGCCGAACGCGGGCCGACGCCGACTCGCCTGGGGACCCATTCTCGCCGCCACCCTCGCCGCCAGAGCCCCCCCGGCCACTCTCGCCCGCTGCCGTTCCGGATCCATGCTTCCTGCGTTCCTTGCGCAGCTGCCGCCGTTCCTTTGCGCTCATGGCCGCGCCAGACCGTCCACGCCTCGCCCCGCTGCTGGCGCCAGCACCGTCGCCGCCACCTTGTGCACGTTCGTGCTCGTTGCTGGCATCCTCATCGGTCTCTGCGTCAAGCGCCCCGAAGGCGGACGTGCCACGCCCGCCCGCAGCACCCGCCGTGCCGTGGCCGCTGCTGCCACTGCCCCGTGCCCCTGCCCCTGCCCCTGCCCCTGCTGCTGCCCCTGATCGCACGGCCACTGGGGCACTGTCCAGGAAAGCCGCCAGTTCGTCCGCCACAGGTTCGGGTTCCGCTGCATTCCTCAGCCCACCGGCCACCTCCCTCTCCTCCCCCACAGCATCACCCTCCTCGCCCGAGTCACTGCCACCATCCGACACACCCGCACCCTCCTCGCCCGGTGCTTCTGCCTCACCGGGCTCAGCCCGCTCATGGAGCCCATTGATGAAGCGCCCACGCTGCCGTGGTGCCTTGCCACCGTCCCCCATGACAGCTTGTGCCCCAGCCCAGCCGCTAGAACCAGCGCCTGACTCCTGCATCGATCGACCATCTCTCGGGTGGCCAACCCCAGGCGCCTCGTCGGCATCCTCGTCCTCAGCCGCGCTGCCCTTGACGCGCCGCTCGTTCAGATGCCCCGCAATACTGGACTCGTGGAGTAGGAACATGAAGCCAAAGCCGAGCACCAGCTGGCTGGGGGGGAGGAAGTTCTTCTTCCCGCGCACCATGAAGCTGAGGGTGTGGTGGCATGTAACGGACACAGATAGAAAAATTTCACAAAAAGCTAATCGACGGTAAGGTAGGGAAAGATGTAGTACCATGGGCACAAACATACGCCGCGCACCATGAAGCCAGGGGCAAGACTGGTAGCAAGCACAGTGGGGTGCACATCTCCAATGAGTTGCGATAGGGGAGCGCAGCAATGTGGGGGGGGCCATGTCCCTTAGATAAAGAAACCCGTCAAACATAAAGGATAGAGAGCTTGGAATGGGGCAGGGGAGGGAAGCATCGGGGGTGCGTGCACGTGGGCCAAAGGTGCGTGCCTTCGATGCCAAGTGCACAGGAGGTAAAGAGCCAAGGGGCACCGACCAAAAAGTAAAGTATATACTACTACTACTACTACTACTACTACTACTACTACTACTACTACTACTACTACTACTACTACTACTACTACTACTACTACTACTACTACTACTACTACTACTACTACTACTACTACTACTACTACTACTACCACCCCCACTACTCCTCCTCCTCCTCCTACTACTACTACTACTACTACTACTACTACTACTACTACTACTACTACTACTATTCCTACTACTACTACTACTCCTACTACTGCTGCTGCTGCTGCTGCTGCTACTACTACTACTAGTACTAGTACTAGTACTACTACTACTACTACCAAAATTCAATCCCCAACCTTGCCATGGGCAAAAACTTACCACCATGGGGCATCCAGATACCCACAGAACAAACGACCAAGTTACCCAACCACTTCGATACGAACCATCGGATGCGAACCATCGATACGAACCATCGATACGAACCATCGATGCGACCCATCGCATGCGACGGGGAGACAACTCTGAGCATCATTGTCCAGGGATCCACCCCATCTCCTGCAAATGGTAGCATCCATCCCCAGGCCAGCCATGCCTGCGGCAAGAGCACCCAACAACCCCCTATGGCTCCCTGCCGGCTCGCGCACCTGCCCGTGGTCAGGTATTCTCCCGTAGGAGCCGTCTTGGAGACCTGGTCCGGGTACACCCACCACGCACTGGTGACGATCTTGGAGTCCCACCCGGCGCTGCGGCACACCTGCGGAGACAGGGGGCCCGTGGCAGGGGTAGGGGGCAGGGGCAGGGAATGGATGCCAGGTGGCAGGTGGCAGTTGACAGGTGCGCCATCCGCATCATCCATCGATAGGATAAAGAGTGCCGCGGATGCAGTCGGCAACCGCGGGCATGTGCTGCTGGTGGCACTGGCTACAAAATGATCGCTGATTCCATGGGCACTGCTTTGTTTCCCTGACCCTGCCCTACAACATGATCGCAGGCCAACCCCTATCCTATCATAGGCTGTAGATACTATACTGGCTGTGGATACTATACTGGCTGTGGATACTGTTTGTACTGGCTGTAGATACTACACTGGCTGTATATACTGACACTACCGCAGCCATCACACTAGTGGCTACTGCTACAATGCGGCGGGAAGAAGAAAGCAAAGTTGGCTGATGTGTGATGAGGGCATGCGCGTGGTAGCCCCGGAACAAGCGGCACAGCCTGATTTGTACATGCTTGCGTCTTTCGCAACCGCTCGCCCGCTAATTACAGCACAAGCCTGCCAAGCGATTGCTGGTGCCGTGGCTGCCACACGATGCTCCTGAAAAGCCGAAATCGACATTAGCATGGCCTGCCTTCGACTATTTCATCACCCCCCTTGCAACAGCATGCACATACAGAAAAGAGCAAGCAACATGGGAAGCATCACAACAGCATCTGTCACCCTAGGCAAAGACCCCTGGCTTGAGTACTGGTGACCTCCCCGCATTGCAAGGGTCATAAACGGTGCCAGCGTGCCTACTTGAGCCTACACCAGCACCGCATTCTTACTGGGCACACGTATCGACCTGCCAAGCTGTCAGCATTATATCGGCGCTCAACATACATGATGCTGGGGGAAACGGATGACTAAAACGAAACACCCTACTGGAAACAAGCAAATCTGCAAGCTGGGCCTTCATGGCCCCCTCTACAAAGCATCCCTCAAAACACGCAACAACCACACCAGGCACATGCAAGGCCTATGCAGTGTGCGTGGCGTGAAAAGATTTCGAGGCACTATCCCTTTTCAATTTGATAAATGTATTGCATGTGAAGTATGTGTGAGAGTAGATTCTAAATCAGGTTCTTGAAGATAAGTGATTGTGCCATGCCATGCCTGATGCCGTTCCCTGCCGTGGGATGACGTGTGCTCAGTACAACACCCTGGTTCTCTCACCACCACCCTCCTCCATCCCTCCGTAAAAGTCACACACGAAGTAAAAGACATGCGAGAAGTCCTGGTCCAAATGCTACGCGCGCGGGTGCAGACGGGATACGGCAGCATTAGCAGCCACCACAACATCCCATCATGCCATGCCCCACGCACCGTCGCAGTGCCGGCCTGTTGCAGCGTGAGCGGGGGTACGGGCTTGTCGGGCTGGCGGTTCTTGACGATGCAAGTACTCGCGCCGTGCAGGTCGGCATGCACATAGCTGGCGCGGAGACACGATGACACCAGGGAAGGGCGGGCATGCCCAAGTATGGCAGCAGAGAGGGACGGGTCAGGCACCCACTGGCCACCAAACAAGACCGCGGCCCCGCGTATGCCGCGAGAGAGGTCCAAGGGGAGGTTCTACCAAGACTGCGATGTTTACTCGCGGTCTGTCCCAAACCAGACAAAAGTCATCTCCCTTGCCGAGCATCCACTCACACGTCTCCCTTGCCAAGCATCCACTCACACGTCTCCCTTGCCAAGCATCCACTCACATCTCTCCCTTGCCAAGCATCCACTCACATGTCTCCCTTGCCAAGCATCCACTCACACGTCTCCCTTGCCAAGCATCCACTCCCATGCCTCCCTTGCCAAGCATCCACTCACATGTCTCCCTTGCCAAGCATCCACTCCCATGTCTCCCTTGCCAAGCATCCACTCACACGTCTCCTTTGCCAAGCACCCACTCCCATGCCTCCCTTGCCAAGCATCCACTCACACGTCTCCCTTGCCAAGCATCCACTCCCATGCCTCCCTTGCCAAGCATCCACTCACATGTCTCCCTTGCCAAGCATCCACTCCCATGTCTCCCTTGCCAAGCATCCACTCACACGTCTCCTTTGCCCATGTACTTCTTGACCAGCATCTCGTTCTGCTGCGCGTCCCGCCCACACAGCACCAGGTAGTTCTCGCTGCTCACAAACCTGGGGGGTGGGGGTGGGGGAATAGTCAGGGGAAGAGGGGGGGCAGGGAGGGGTGGGGTGGGGTGGGGGGGGCAGATTAGGGGGGTAGACAAACACAGGAGTGGGGCAGCACGGCACAGGCCACCACACGCGCGAGGGGCATGTACAGGGAAGAGGAAACAACGATCGCAACGCAGCATGGAAATGTTATTCGCCAACACACATCGACTTGCATGTCATGGATAATGTTTCATGGCTGCAGGCAAAGGGAAACATTCAAAAGTCAGACCGATTTGGGTGAGCGGTGACCGTCGTTCAAGTACAAGAGCCAAATCGTCTCCGGTACGTATTTCCTGTCGTCCACCAAACAGCACTACATTGCCTGCGACGTACAGTGTAAAAAGTCAGCGCGCAACATTGCTTCAGCAAGCAGGTGTCCCAGACCAACACTGCCAGCTGGCAGGTCCTTCTAATGAAAAACAGACATTGTGTGCAAGCTGGGTTCATTGAGAGGACCTACTAAGCGATCGCAAATATGAGCCCTGCGCTCACCCTGACAAGACACACATGATACCACAAGGCTTGAAGTCCCCACCTTTTATGGTGAGGGCTTGCGGCCACCGATTCACCTGCCCGCAGGCATGCATCAGACATCTGCAGCACGCCCAGTCTAGGGAACCAGCGGCCGCGCACAAGACCAGTTATACAAATTGGCCCTGTGCGTAAACCCACATTTATCAAAACACCATGCCGCGCAAAACCATGTCACAACATCCAACAAAAGCCCAGGGCATGCCACTTGCTAGCATCCAAGCGGCACCCACCCTTGTTAGCATCGCAGCGGCACCCACCAGTGGAACTTTTCGAACCAGAGCGTGCGTCGCATGGCGCTGATGCCCCCCGCTCCCTTGGCCTTGGCCACTTGCGCGAGCGCCTTCTTCTCCGCGTCACGCAGCACCTTGTCGCCCGCGTCCACTGTCTTCTGGTGCTTCACCTGCTGCCGCTTCTTGGCGGTGTAGTGGATGCTGGCGTTTGCGTGCGCGGAGAGGGATAGATCCACCTCCACCTGTGGGGACCCGTGCACACAAAGACACACACAGATAGAGAGAAAAGGTTAACAAACCGAAGGAGAAAGTGCCAGGAATGAAATTGCCACAGTTAAAGAAGTATAAACTGTGCGTGGTTTCCATGTGATAAGATAGCCAGGTGGTTTCCATGTGATAAGATAGCCAGGTGGTTTCCACGTGATAAGATAGCCAGGTGGTTTCCATGTGTTAAGATAGCCAGGTGGTTTCCATGTGTTAAGATAGCCAGGTGGTTTCCATGTGTTAAGATAGCCAGGTGGTTTCCATGTGTTAAGATAGCCAGGTGGTTTCCATGTGTTAAGATAGCCAGGTGGTTTCCATGTGTTAAGATAGCCAGGTGGTTTCCATGTGATAAGATAGCCAGGTGGTTTCCATGTGTTAAGATAGCCAGGTGGTTTCCATGTGATAAGATAGCCAGGTGGTTTCCATATGTTAAGATAGCCAGGTGGTTTCCATGTGATAAGATAGCCAGGTGGTTTCCATGTGTTAAGATAGCCAGGAATCACAAACAGTTGAAGAAGTATAAACTGTGCGCGGTTTTCATGTGATGAGATAGCCAGGAATCACAAATTGTGGCAGTTGCTGTTCATGCGGCAACACGTGGGCAAATGCGCAAGAGCGCGTGCACGTTTGCTCATATTCAACTCAGCCCACATTTAGCTCACCGGCTCCACGGGGCACGTGCGTTGCTCCTCCGACGCCTCATCCAGGTTGTTGGCCAGCAGCAGAGTCATCTGCAGCACAGTGACCACACAGTTTACGGAGTGACCATGGGAATGCCACGCCCATCCACCCAGCGTCAGGGAATGATGACCACAGGTCTCGGGAGAAGATAACGAATGCTGGCAAAAAAAACTGGCAAAAGGGAACGGAGCCAGCACCAGGGGAAAGGCATAAGTAATCCTGCATCCAAGACAAATCGAGGTCGTGCCAACCTTCATTTGAAAATGGGTGTCAAGGCCAACCTGTAATGGCCAACCTGAGAATCCGTACTTTGCCAGGTCATCGAGGGCCCCTACCTCGTATACACATAGCAGGATATGCATACACACAGAAGCAGGATATGCATACACACAGAAGCAGGATATGCATACACACAGAAGCAGGATATGCATACACACAGAAGCAGGATATGCATACACACAGAAGCAGGATATGCATACACACAGAAGCAGGATATGCATACACACAGAAGCAGGATATACATACTGTGTTGTCCACAGGAAATATATATATGATGAACACAAGGGTGTCACATTGACCTCAAAGGGGAGGAGATGCGCGTGAAAAATGCCGCGCGATAGGTGCAATGGAGGAGGGCATGCCCCAAACATCAGAGAAGGGCATGCTCGTATGGGGTATGCCCTCCTCTGACATGACGATAATCTCTGCCACCATTGACAGGGTGCCTCTTGTCTGCCACCCCTCAGGTGAAGCCGTAGGTGTACCACACGCAGAAATACTGGCAGAAAAAAGGAGGAAAAAGGGGGGGAAATACAGGCCCGAGGAAAAAAAGACGGAAATACAGGCGAAAAGAATTGTGAGCCCATAGGTGAGAGTCGACGCACACGCAGGCGGCATGCTCACCTTGTTTTGGGCGAGGTCAAGCCGCTGGATGAGGCCTGCCACGGGGTTCCCCGCCTTGCGCTCCGCCTTGATCATGCGGGCCAGGTCGTCCCAGTCCATCCCCGTGGCCAGCGCCTCGCGCACCGCGTTGATGGCCGCGTCCACCTCCTCCAGGTTGTACCTGGCGCACGGCACGCAGGGGTACACCGCATGACACACAGAATTATAGCGCACAGTAATGGTAGCACCATGACTATGACAAACGGCTCGCAGATAATTATAGCAGCATGGTCATAACGCACGGCACGCATGATTATAGCGACATAGATCTAGCACAGGGCACGCAGGCAGTGGCCATGGTGCATCCCGCGCATGCGAAAGGCAGTTCAGGCGGCGACAGATGGTTGACCAGCAATACGTGATGATGCCACATGGCAAGCAATGCCCAGCATGAGAAATGCCGCTCCCCGAGCGTAAGGAATGTACTACATATGGCAGCAGCACGTATATTTTATACTAGCACGAAATTATGAACCTCTGCTAGCACGAACCACAGTATTACTCCACCTGTTTGCAAACCACTGCAAGCATAACCATAAAGAAGCAGTACCATCAAATGGCGCACCCATGAACTAGAAGCAGCGCACAACGGGGGGAATGCAAAATTTTCCCAAACCATACAGAACCAAGTGGTATGATTGGGGGCTTGCATCAAATAGCCCTTGCGAGACAGGCAATACCTACCCACAGACATGCAAAAACGACCCGCCCGCTACAAACCACACCAGTAGGGAAAAAAAAAAAAAAAGCCCACCCCACGTGGTACCGATCCCCCCCCCCCCCAACACACATACTGAGCACGTCCAAACACAGGCATGCGCATGCCTAAACAGGCGCGCAAACGAGACCAGAAAAAAGCCAAGCGTGACGGACTCACTCGATAAGCTCCGCCTTGAGCTGCCGCTGCTCCGCTTCCCGTTGCAGCGCCTCCGCTCGACTACCCTGTTGCGGATGAAAGCAGGCACAGCCAGGCAGTAGTATAGATATTCGAACACGTAAGAGACAAGCGCCTTCCATGGCAGGGTCCTGCAATCCATGGAAGGATCACAACTGCAAGGAAAGAGACAAGTCCATTATTGTAGTGGGGAGGAGGTACTGCTACACCCACAAAGCGTTCTCTGGCTACGTGGGAAACCAGAAAGTTCTCTGCCATGCCGGCCCAGGGCCCATGAAGGGCTGCATCCCCCCCACGTCACGTTCCCATAAATACACCCAATCCAAACGATGCGCCAGGTGGCACCGCCACACAAAACACTAGCTGAGGGTATAAACCGAAAACGATGCTCGTGAAAAAATGCCAGCTGTACCTCTGGCATCCGACACGCCGGGGCGCCCCACCTAACCAGAGGCTCCCAACCCACCAGTCGCCACAGGTCAGAAACCAGGTGCAACTACCCGCCGTGTTGTTTATTGGGACAACAGGTGTGCTGCTTCCATACACGACACCTGACCCAAGATGACAAAAAGCACAGGTCTCCCCGTGCATGCCATGCTTAGCAGTGCACGGTTTGTCAAGCATGCACAATCAATTCTGCCTTGCACGACAGAAGCGCGCATGGTAGACTTACTGCCGGCGCACTACCGGCACATGGAAACGTTGACTATGTAGCGACCCTTCAGCCAACATAACGCCTCACCTGGTCGGTGTGGACCTTGTCCATGTTAAAGAGAGCGATTGCTTATCGGGTAAGTGGGCATTTTTATTTTCCAATTATTAAGCAACAATGTGAAATGGGGAAGAAGTATCAGCCAATCCACACATGAGGGTATCCACGAGTGTAAGTGTGCCAGGTGACAAGATTATGAGAGACACTGTTTCATCAATCGCACATGGAGAAGAATACCAGGGGGGCAATCATCAAGCATAGGTTGTCTAATTGATCATCACACACACCGGCCCCGGCCCCTCACCTGGTCGGCATGGAGGGCCCTGCACCAGGTCCACTTTGGAGAGCGTGATTGCTTCACTAACTGAAGCATCCACTACGTGGTGATCATCACACACACCGGCCCCTCACCTGGTCGGCCCGAATCTTGTCCACTTTTGAGAGGGCGGCCGCCTGCTGCTGGGCCCGCTCCATCTCCGCGCGCTGGCCCTCGATCTTTGAAAAGAAGTCGTCCAGCGCCTCGTCAAAGCTGGTAAAGGCAACCTCCAGACCACTGGGATCAGTGCCGCGCTCCCCCTCGGCACCCACACGACGGAGCGGTGAGAACTCATCGTAAATCAGCGACGATGCATCCGCACCAGGCGTGCCGCCAGCGCCCGCACTACTGACAGCGTCTGCCCCCTTGGATGCCGTTGCATCCTTGGGCGCCGCGTCCTTGCGGGTGTCGACTCGTTTTTGGTAGATGTAGCCAGGGACGGGCGTGCCCACGCAGGGCGTCTTGAGGCCAGACATCCACTTCTCGAAAGAAGAAATTCCGTTGTACAGGGAGTCCAACTGCGGAGGTGGAGAGTTATTGGGTCCCAGCAGGTTTCATGGGGCACATTCCCACAGGAAAGGTCAATGCAGGTGTCTTGGATGCATTAGGACAGAAGGACAGCACATACTACAACTAGCGCAACCCCCTGCCCTATTGTCTACATCAGTGCATATACGCAAATTGCCCGCACGGAGCGAACAAAGCGATTCCGGGCTACCCCAGACCCGACAAAGCCAAGCATGGGAAAAGTAAAACGATCCAATCAGGCAGACGTCAGGAGAGCGCAGCACCGGCCAGTAGCAGCAGGCCGGTGGCAAAAGAAAACAGTTCACGCCTGAAACTTGAATGCCGCGGTTGCCGTCTCAGTGCAGCTGACACATCTCATTGAGAAGAGCATAAGGGAATGATTGGGTCAGGGACACGTTACCCTGGGAATGAACACGGGCATTAATTAGGCCCAGAATTAGGCCCATGCATGGACAGATCTAGCTACGCATCTGACCTGTCCTTTGCCAGGCATGCAACCCACCATTGACCACACCATAAATGCCCTCAGTAGTCCGCCACGATACTCCTTAGTTATAGTAAAAACAATACCATACACGCCGTCAGTAGTCCGCCACGATACTCCTAAACGGTGGCCAACCACCCCCTAGCTGGTGACAGGATGCGTGGCGGGCAAATGACAGGAGCCACACCCACCTGGGCCTCCGAGAGGGAGGCGGTGCCGTCACGGAGCGCCAGGGACCCTGGCAGCCCCGACGAGCGCAGGATGTGCTCCACGATGTTGGGCCCATACCTGCGGCACGGCAGACATCAGCCGAGGCAGCACACCAGAAGAGGCGTCACGGGGGTATAGGCACATTAGCCGAGGCAGCACACCCGAAGAGGCGTCACAGGGGTGTAGGCAAATCAGCCGAGGCAGCACACCCGAAGAGGCGTCACGGGGGTGTAGGCAGCACACAACGAGCGGAGCATTCCCACCACATCATCATTCACCGGATAATACCCACGGGACCCTACCCATCCCCTTTAACGGAAGCAGCCGAGGGATCCCACGGACGATGGGTCGCTGTGGGGCAAACGGATGAGGTGCTGGAACTGCCACCATCCCATGAGGTGCTGGAACTGCCACCATGCATCGCATGACGGCAGCACCAGGTCCTGCCCCCCCAAGCAGAGTGGTCCATCCCATGAACACCCTCACAAGCATCAACACAAGGTGCAGCTGCCCAGGGGCTCACGGACACACCCACAACATTTCCACGGCAAATTTTGGGCCTGGCAGTAAATGGCTTACGGCGAGGGGGGGACACAAGAACAAATAGCAACTGACACCGTCAACACAACTTACGGCAACACGTTCCCCAACACGGCCTTCAACTGGGTGTCCGAGTTCGACCCTCCCTTGCCCTTGGCCTCCACTGGAGCGGCCACCACCGCTGCCGCCATCCCCTCCAACAGCGCGGCTCGTGTGGTCGCCTGCGGTGGCCGGATCGTGTGGATGGGGTACAGGTGGCGCGGGAGCATGGCCACCCCCTTGTCATCGTCACGGTGCGACCGCAGCAGCGTGAGCACCTGGTAGCTGGCGTCCGTCAGCAGAAGGTTTCCCTGTGCGTACAGCTCCAGGAGCAGGTGGCAGCAGGACTCGCCGACGCCGAATTGGAAATCCACCACCTGTGGGGTGTGCGTGGGGCATGCGACATGGCCAAGGCGGCATGTCAGAAGAAAGCAGCGATGAGAAAAGAAATGCAGACAGCCAACCCAGCTTGTGTTTAGAAATGAGCAATTAAGGTGATCAGGGGAGCGAGTCACATCCCAATCTGCACCTGTTGCCATCCGCGCCTTAAAAAGGCGGTCTGGCCCTGCACCTGCACATGACGGGAAGGGAGGGAAGGAATCAAGGATGCCTTGCCGTTCCAGGAAACAGCAGTGCCGACAGAGCAGAGAGTGGTTGACGAGCAAGAGCAGGTGGTAGTTGACGAGCAAGAGCAGCGCCGTGGTGGTCCGAGGATAACGGCGGCAAAAGCACAATACAGCCACAACAGGGGTCGCCTGGCGGGCCGGTAGGGGCACGTCTCCTATTTGAGTACGCCTAAAACAGAATAGAAGGGAGCCGGTAGTGGCACGTCTCCTATTTGAGTACGCCTAAAACAGAATAGAAGGGAGCCACTGTGGCACGTCTCCTATTTGAGTACGCCTAAAACAGAATAGAAGGGAGCCACTGTGGCACGTCTCCTATTTGAGTACGCCTAAAACAGAATAGAAGGGAGCCACTGTGGCACGTCTCCTATTTGAGTACGCCTAAAACGGAATAGAAGGGAGGCACTGGGGCACGTCTCCTATTTGAGTACGCCTAAAACAGAATAGAAGGGAGGCACTGGGCAAAGGAGCCGTTCCGCAGAGAGTACATAACGTGCCGATGCTTTCTCTTGGGTGCTGGCGCCTGCGCATGTCGCAAGCACGCACAGTCTGGCTGGGTTCCCGGACTGGCGTACCTCTGGCAGCATATTACTGGCGCATGTACGCAGAAGCAGTATCCAGGAGACAGCAGCAGCGTGATTGACAGGAGACGGTGACAGGGTACCACATGGCTACACAACCAACCATGCTGGTCCACTTCTGAAACAATCCATGCTGCTTTCCACAGCACGGACATGAAGGCGCCGTAGAAATGTGCCACAACCAGGTCATCCAAACCACCAGCCATCCAGGACCAAACCACCAACAGGTCAACCAACCATTCAGGAAACCATCTAAACGAGCCCTCCCAGACGCATAGCCAGACGCATGACGTCCATACACATGCCATACTCACGACCAATCATACGCGCGCGAGAAGCTCACCCGATCAATCCCTAGCTGCTGCACACTCTCCAGTCGCTTGGTGCGGATGTGCTGCACGCCGCCAGACGAGATGGGTCAACGGAACCAGCAAGCCGCAAGCTTGTGAATCACATGACATCCACTATCACAGTGTTGCCATTTGTCATGGCCAAGTGGCGCTTTCGGCTACAGTTTTCGGCCCCATGTGTGCACTACTCCTCACTGAGTGGCAGCATCCAACGGGCTTTAAGCACCCGGCAAACAAGCAACTGACAAACCAACGTGGCCACCAGGACCAACCTGCTGCTGCTCTGGCGACGCAGGACGCTTGCTCTGCTAGAAACATTGAAGCAATGCCCCTTATAACCTAGAAGCAAGGACCTCTGTAACCGAGAAAGCAAGGACCCTTATAACCCGGAAGCAAGGACCTTTGTAACCGAGAAGCAAGGACCTTTGTAACCGAGAAGCAAGGACCTTTGCAACCCAGAAGCAAGGACCTTTGTAACCCAGAGGCAAGGACCTTTGGAACCGAGAAGCAAGGACCTTTGCAACCCAGAAGCAAGGACCTTTGTAACCGAGAAGCAAGGACCTTTGCAACCCAGAGGCAAGGACCTTTGGAACCGAGAAGCAAGGACCTTTGCAAACCAGAAGCAAGGACCTTTGGAACCGAGAAGCAAGGACCTTTGCAACCCAGAGGCAAGGACCTTTGTAACCTGGACCCAGCATTACTCTGCTGGGACAACCCAGCTGACTGGGACAAACCAGGGTCCACAGCTTGCCGCACATGCATGGCCGTGCTACTTGGCATGTGACAGCCGCTAGCGTCGTGCCATCGTGGTGGTCTCTGTGTCGTCCCCCATGCCCGACACTTGCTGTAAACAACGCTAGATGATCCGACCAGACTGGAAATGAGAAGAGATTACCAAATCCTGTGTGTTTCGCAGCCCCCCTAGCCCACATCTCTCACCAAATCGCTCGGTACAGGCCAGGCTACATGACCTGGCACATCTGCAGTGTGACAGTCCCTCTCACCTTGCCACTGTACCACTTGACGCGATCTACTCCATATAGCCTCACCGCGCGCACCTTGAGCGAGATGCCCACGCGCTTGCCCCCATCCCACCCAGCACCGCCCGCTCCCATCTCACCGCGCGCACCCCTCACCTTGCGCATCTTGAGCGTGATGCCTGACGGCATGGCCCCCTCACCTTGCGCATCTTGAGCGTGATGCCTGACGGCATGGCCCCCTCACCTTGCGCATCTTGAGCGTGATGCCTGACGGCATTGCCCCCTCACCTTGCGCATCTTGAGCGTGATGCCTGACGGCATTGCCCCCTCACCTTGCGCATCTTGAGCGTGATGCCTGACGGAATTGCCCCCTCACCTTGCGCATCTTGAGCGTGATGCCTGACGGCATTGCCCCCTCACCTTGCGCATCTTGAGCGTGATGCCTGACGGCATTGCCCCCTCACCTTGCGCATCTTGAGCGTGATGCCTGACGGCATTGCCCCCTCACCTTGCGCATCTTGAGCGTGATGCCTGACGGCATGGCCCCCTCACCTTGCGCATCTTGAGCGTGATGCCTGACGGCATGGCCCCCTCACCTTGCGCATCTTGAGCGTGATGCCTGACGGCATTGCCCCCTCACCTTGCGCATCTTGAGCGTGATGCCTGACGGCATTGCCCCCTCACCTTGCGCATCTTGAGCGTGATGCCTGACGGCATTGCCCCCTCACCTTGCGCATCTTGAGCGTGATGCCTGACGGCATGGCCCCCTCACCTTGCGCATCTTGAGCGTGATGCCTGACGGCATGGCCCCCTCACCTTGCGCATCTTGAGCGTGATGCCTGACGGCATTGCCCCCTCACCTTGCGCATCTTGAGCGTGATGCCTGACGGCATTGCCCCCTCACCTTGCGCATCTTGAGCGTGATGCCTGACGGAATTGCCCCCTCACCTTGCGCATCTTGAGCGTGATGCCTGACGGAATTGCCCCCTCACCTTGCGCATCTTGAGCGTGATGCCTGACGGCATGGCCCCCTCACCTTGCGCATCTTGAGCGTGATGCCTGACGGCATGGCCCCCTCACCTTGCGCATCTTGAGCGTGATGCCTGACGGCATGGCCCCCTCACCTTGCGCATCTTGAGCGTGATGCCTGACGGCATGGCCCCCTTGTCGCGCAGGAACTGGGTGGTGTGGAACCGCGTGCCGGCCTCCAGCAGGAGAAGCACCTTCTCGCTCTCGCCACCTTGCGCCTCCCCCGAGCTGCGGGACAGCTTGAGCAGGTAAGTCTTTTGAAGGGAGAGAGAAGAGTAGTGAGGGGCGGTGGTGTGAGATTGGGGGGGGGGGGAGAAGAGGGAGAGAGAACGGTCAGCGGGACGGAGGGGTAGACTGGGGGGGGAGTGCGGCGGGGGGAGGAACGGGCAGGCCAGGGGGAGTACAGTTGCATGCGCGTTTGGTTCCGTGTTGCATGCGCGTTTGGTTCCGTGTTGCATGCGTGTTTGGTTCCGTGTTGCATGCGTGTTTGGTTCCGTGTTGCATGCGCGTTTGGTTCAGTCCAATATGAACACGTGGGCGGGGCTTTTGAAGGTGAAGGAGCTTGAAGAGAAACTAAGAAACGGACCGCGTGATTCAGATATTTCCTCTGTTTGCGTCCCCGCCCAGCGCAAGTGGGTTTCCTGCTGCTCCCCTTGTGCAAGTCTCCTGTCAGCTGCCACACCTCAAACGGCCAGGCGATAAATAGGTCCATCTGCCGGCACCATGGACATGCAGCTGGGGAACAGAAGCCACTCACACATACCCTGCATGCACTCCTCGGTGAACCCACGCAGATGGTACTAGGAAGTACGAAGATGTATTACGTCACAATGCCCTCCGCACCACACCATCTACCGGATGGAGGGCTGCTCATTCATGATGAGATTACGGAAGTAGCATAAATAGCATATCTAGTAGCATATCTAGTAGCATATCTAGCAGCATATCTAGTAGCATATCTAGTTGAATCTACACACATGCTATGACTGCAACTTGATCACTTGCGCGCCCAAGTCCGCGGCTCCTGTGGTGAGGTATTCTCAAACAGAGATACACCACCACTGCTACACCACGGCAACTTCCCACAGTGCGACTTCCCCGTCCAACAAGCTCCTTCGTCCCAGGCGGCTACCATACATCGCTTCCTTCAAGCATGCACCACCCCTGACAGCAGCCAGATCTCAGGCCTCGTGTGCACCAAGGAGCATGCACAGCTGCCGCATCTGCGGTTGAGTGCAGATAAGCCCTGGTCAACCAACAAGACGCACGCGGGAAAGCCAGCCTCGAAATAGGATCTTTGCTTAACTGATGAGCAGATGGTAAGTATATGCAGGAAGTACACAACACGAGCCAAAACAGTAAGTATCCACGGCCCTTCCTGCACATCGGGCGGTTTCCCCTCCGAATTACACAGCAGCTACGGACATGCCACTGGAAACTGACAAAAACATCCACCAAACAGACTGCTCAGGTGGGGGGCTGGCGCGTTCTACCAAACAATCCGGGCCATCCATGGCACTGATGTATACCTTTGCATTGATGTCGTAGATGTTCGCCACGCGCATCCCAATAAGCTTTTGCATCGACTGCAGGCATGCCACCTCCGCGGCGATATCCGCCGCGGTCATCCGCGTCTTCACCATTTTCCTTGTAAGTACTAACCTAGCCTTCGGAAGGCAAAGAGAACCGAAGTGTCTCCAGAGCTTCCACCGGTCACCGGTCGTTCACTCCAAACAACGCCCGGATCAGGAGCTTCTAACAACTGTACATTCTTCAGAAGTTGAAATTCCCTGAAACATAATCATCGCGATTGTCATGCCTGGTTTTACCCCGAAGTCAATTCCGAGGTGAACCTTGGCACGCAGCTGGTGCTGCCATAGCCCGCTGGTCTGTCCTTCCGACCTGCATGCGTGCTAGATCAGCTCGAGGCTGCTGTCTGCTGTACAGCTCGTTGCCGTCTTGGTAATGCTAGCATTTCTACTGGTGTTGGTGTTGTTGCTGCTGCAATAAGTGACAAGTAACAACCAACGGTATGTCCTAGCAATCTGTTAGAAGTCATGATTTGGAGTGTTGGCTCGTTTACTAGAAGAACGTCAAGGGCTCAAGGCACTAAAAGTTTGGGCATTGTGATCATGATGAAGTTGGTGAGTGGTTAGATACTTATTTGATGCGGCTTCAAGGAAGTCAGCCCAAGGTTGCCAGTTGTCACAATGATGATCCATCTTCCTGGGAAAATTGTTAGCAAACTGGGGTAGGCCGCAGGCAATACCTGATCGAGCCATACCTCGCATGACGAGCATGAATTTAGCCCGTTGGTAATGTCCACTGTGCATGTTCGCTTGTAATAACCGATAAAAGAGACCTGCTCCTGGTTGATGTTTTTTTCGCGTCAGCATTGCCCAGATGACTTCTCGAAAGATTTCGGGAAAACCATTTTGAGTAGCCATCGCGGCAGAAGCGAAGTTAGGTTGGAGGGAAACGCAGCATGACAGGCTTTGGATTAATTTGCTAACATGGACGATGAACTGAAGAAGCAAAAAATTAGGGAATATGAAGAGTTTATTGATAAACGGCTGAAGAAAGATCTTCAAAAGGCTGAGGATGCTCGGTTGGTCCTTGACGCAATCTCGTTTTCAGTGCTGCAAATCACCTGCCCTTACTTCTTTTCGTCGGCGTCCCTCTATCTTTGCTAACTAGATAAAGTGGCTTTTTCGATGGGTTTTGTGCAGGAACGCGGTACAAGAACAGCTTACTTCATTGTATCCTTAACAAAAATCCCCATCTTCCCCGCGCGAAGCTCCTCTCCGCATTCTCCTCTCAGCACCTGCTTCGTATTCCTTCGATTCCTATACTGAGCTTTGCATTTGGCTAGTCAAGAAATTTTGAAACCCTTAACGTGTACAGGCACATTCCTTTCTTGAGATATAAATCCTTGACATACTGTTGATATGCCAGCGATGACCTCCGCAAGAACATCGAGTCTCTTCAAGGTGACGAGAGCTTGCGGCAGGAATTCCGCACGATGGTCAATCTAGGCTCCGACGTTTACGCGGAAGCCAAAGTGTGAGTACCTACTCATACCCTCATCCAATTTTGTGGGTTTCTTATAGCACTTAGTGCACGTAATTGGTCACCTCTCCTGGCTTTATCTCCACGGACGACACCTGGCAGCATAGCTGCATCTGCCACCATCGAGTTCCACAGGTAATGGCCGCTTGAAAGCCCTGCTGCTGTCCTTGTCACCCTACCATGAAAGGATGCCCTGCGATGCGGGTCTTCCTTGGCAAGTATGCCTGTGGGATGCGCCCAGTGGATGCGCGAAAGCGCAGTGGGCACGGACAAGTACTCAATAGGAGCCCCACACCCTGTGGGGGTACACGCTGGAACGGGAGGTGGCCCTAGTGAAGCATCATGGGTGCCCGGTGATGGTCTTCACTCGTCAGGGTCTTACATTCTTCATAGTCTTCATCACCTGACTATGCACTCACAAGCACCTGAATACCCATCTTCCCCCCCACCCCCCACCCCCCCGCGCCACTTCAATTCCCACGGTCTGCGGCTGCCAGTCCCTTCTGGGTGCCTTACGGCTGTGCACTTGTGCGCCCGTATGTTCCTTGGTCTAGTGTCCCACTTATATTTCTTCACTAATCTAGTGTACCCAGTGGGACTGTCTACCTCTCTCCTGGTCTCATCTACCCGGTACCTGACTGTACTGGGGCAAGACTTCAGCAGTGCCAGCTCATCCTTGTGTATGCCCTGTCACTCGTCCACTCCGAAGTCCAGGGAGCACGGGTAGCACCTAGGCAGCCATAGGCCATCCGTCCATAGCGTGCAGAAGCATCTCATGCATACGTGCCTGCACCCATATCAGTTAATAGGCCTTACAATCCTTGCGCCTCATGTGAGCATCTGCCTGTGGTTACTTGGATGTTATACCCTCGCAAGCTCCAACGCCCTCCCTGACCTCTCATGACCTCAGCTGCCTCACCCAAGTCTGCTTGGCGCCTTCCTCTTCTGTCCGTGCGGCTTCTGTCAACACAAGGGTTGCCCGCGCAAGTAGTGATTTGCCCGCGTTGGTGGGCGTGTGCGCTTCACTTGATCCAATCTGCATGCCCTCCCCCCTCCGCATGCAGTCACATGTCGTTGGCTTTTTTGCATGGTGGGGATGCTAGGATGCATGTATGCTGGCACCCACCTGCATCCCTGTTGTATCACAGGCCTCTATGTAATACTGAGTTGTATATTATCTGCTCCCATGCATGCATTGTGCAAGCCATCTGCTCTCATGGCTACCTTGTTCACCTGTACGTCCCTCTGCGTGTGGCCTCCTGTGCCCTTCATCGTGCTGTCGCTGCCACTTGCCGCGTAGCGAGGACACTTCGCACGTGTACGTGGACGTCGGCCTGGGCTTCTACCTGGGCTTCACCCTGCAGGAGGCGCTCGGCTTCATCGCGAACAAGAAGGCCATGCTGCAGGCGTAAGCACCGAGCATGGGCACCAGCGCACACACCAGCACATTCTGCCAAACACATACTGATACTGAGCAGTGCTGCCTGTCGTTAATATGCCAGCATGTATGGGATGGCAAGTAAGCCGCTGCCTTTAGTCATATCGTTCATTATGGACGCCTTTCCTTTTATTTCACCGCCCTCATAGCCTGTATGGGTGAGCTGTTTCTTTACCCTGCCTGTGCATGCCAGGTTCTCTTAAACCACCTCTGTCTGCGTGCCAGCAACGGACCATCATGGACCATCATGCTCATGTCTTTGCTCGTTGTTGCTTTGACTGGCTGGCATTGCAATCCTTGGTCCTCACTTCCATCGTTTCTTTTCCTTGTTCCTCGTTCCGGCGCCGCAGGAATGTGGATGCGGAGACGAAACAGATTGCGCAGATAAAGGCACACATCAAACTGGTGAGGGGACTGGGATGTGAACCGTGGCCTAGAACCCCAGAATCCTAGACTTTTAGGAAGCCTGGAGACCTAGAAACCTTGAAACCTAGAAATTTCAAAACTTTGAAAACCTGGAAACCTGGAAGTAAAGAAACTTATAACCCTAGAAACTGAAAAGCTTATCATCCTGGAAATGTTATGATCTTAAGTCTCTTGAACCCCATATCCCCAGGTTCCTGCATCGGACGTCCCTAGATCCCTAACGGATTACTACTATGTATGGTAACACCATATATGGTGACACTTGCCCGCACTTCCTTGTTACTCAGCTGCTTTGCTCATGCTACAGCCTCAGTGTCATCTATGCCGTACACAGCACAATCCTGGCCCATATTGCCTTACCAGCAGCGCAAACTCATCGGTGGAGAGGCTGGGTCCTGACCGTAGTGCGGTTTGAGGCACAAGAATGACAGCACTCTGTAGAACCTGACCAAGATTCCTCTCTTTTAGAGGCCAGGCGTCATAGTGGGTCCCCAATTTCGCTGCACTTGGGTCGTACGATTGAGGGTTGACTGCACACACCGACGATGATGCACCACCAGCTTGCTGTGGGTGTCTCATGACCCATCGCCCTTTCTCTGCGTGCCCCATCTCCCACCTTGGCCGCAGGTGTGCGAGGGCATCTTTGAGCTCATGGGGCTGCCCGAGAGCGACCGCGTGGTTCGGCGTGCGGGCGGTTTTGGAAGAGAGTAGAATGAGCGCATAGAATGTTGTGCTCAGAGATGTCAAGGAGACAACCAGCGCAGGCCAGAAATCGGGAGAATCCGGACCATGGTAGCTCGAGCCTGCCGTTATCTTGTCCGCGTGTTCGAGTCGTTCAGGATGATGAATATGAATGGTGATGGAAATGTGTAGCCTTGTGCATTGAAATTATGGCTGGCTTACGTGTAGAGCGACTAGATGACCTAGAAGGTGGGGCCGGAACGGATGTCACTTCTTTTAGTTGTAAGTGAGACAACTATTCCTGGACGCATGGCGATCGAACCAGTATCGATCGGCTCATCGCCTTTGGTGGTCGAGGGATTCTAGAAGAAAAACAGAGAGGGTATGCGGAGCTCAAATCACTTGGCAAGTCGTAGCAAAGTTAGAACCAGAGCTATGGCAGCAGGTTGGGATCTCATGCCCTGGACAATTGACCAGTCCTGGACATTCATATAGGTGCAGCCCTAGGAGCATTGCAAAGCTAGTTCATGCCTGGGTAACTTACCTGACGATGCATGCACATGCACAATGGCCAGCATGCTTGTATCACAGGGAGCGTCTTTCTGTTGAGTGGCTCAGCGCCCTTTACCTTTTAGTTTGCATAGCTGGCATTGGTTCTGGAATGCACAATGTATAGATGCATTCATGAATACCGCACAGTATAATATCATGAATGTCGGCCGCCTTCAACATCATGCATGTGGGCATTAAAATTGAATTAAATTAAATTAAATTATAACATGCCTCCGTGGGGAGGTCATGTAGCACATATTCCATGATGGATGGGGTGGGGGAAGCCGCGTGATCGAACTATCGATCCTAACTCTATCTAGAAAATCCTAACTACACTACTCATCAAAACGCCTCCGCCGCTTGGGGGGAGGTGGCTTGCCCACAGGGTTGGGCGTGTGCGCCTTGACAATCTTCTTCCACCGCGTCTTGTCCTGCATGGCAGTCCAAAGACGGGAGAGAGAGTGGATGCGGTGCTCAAACTGGGCTGGGACCACTAGGTCGTCCAGCAACATCTGAACGTAGCTCGTGACAGGTTTCCCTACCCTTCTGGGAATTAATTAATTAATTAGACTCGTGCTCCCGTTGGGGAGTCACGGAGCATTAACCCCGATGGATGGATGGATGGGTGCAAACAGTCCTACCGGTCTAATCTATCTACATCGGCTACATACTACATCTATCTAACAGCATTCTAACTACAACATCTATCTAGGCAGCCGCACGCTGCCCTAGGGGAGCTATCTGGCGTGCCTCCCACGGGATTGCACACGCGGGCGCTTCCCCACTGGGGGGGGCTCGTTGTCCTCTATGACCTGGGCCCACTTGGCCTTGTCCATCATCTTCTTCCAAATCACGGAGAGGCCTAGGCCCCCCATGTCCTCTACTAGCTGTTCTTTGAAGGTGCGGGCCTTGCGGCGTCTAACATCACTGGGCCCAGCCCACGTCAGGAGGTGCCGGCCAGGCTGGGCTGGTCGCAGTCCTGCGGGGGGGGCACGTGAGGTGTCTAGGTCTGGTAATTGGTGCGAGCTAGGTGCCCTACTATAGCTGCAGGCGTCGTTGCTTTTGGGAATGTCCGCGGGGCCAGGCCAGGTCAGAATGTGCCGCCCTGGCATGTGGGCATGCCTGGCACAAAAGCTAAGTGTGATCGATCGACAAGGCGCATGCCCCATGCGCATGCATGCAGCACGGCCGTATATGTAGACGTTACGATGCTCCGGGAGAAGCCTAATATTCTCCTGGGCTATCGGGGTTAGCATGCAACCTACATTGCCTATCATCATGGCCGAGCGTCCTCACGGTGCTCACGTATGGCGCCGAGGCGTGGACCCGGCCTCACACCCAAACTGGCAGCTAGGCTAGACGGCACGGTTTACAGGATGCTCCGACAGGTCCTTAACGTAGGTTTTTCCGAGCGTCCGTCATCAGAGTCTTTGTATCATGGCATGCCTCGTGTTTCGGACGAGATTAGGCAGCGTAGGATAGCATTTGTAGGACACCTTGCCCGCACCAGCCAGGTCGACACCACCCTCGGTCTGGCCGGCCCCCAGCGGCTTGGCCAGCCAGGGCGGCACATTCTGACCTGGCCTGGCCCCGCGGACATTCCCAAAAGGGTAGGGAAACCTGTCACGAGCTACGTGCAGATGTTGCTGGACGACCTAGTGGTCCCAGCCCAGTTTGAGCACCGCATCCACTCTCTCTCCCGTCTTTGGACTGCCATGCAGGACAAGACGCGGTGGAAGAAGATTGTCAAGGCGCACACACCCGACCCTGTGGGCAAGCCACCTCCCCCCAAGCGGAGGAGGCGTTTTGATGAGTAGTGTAGTTAGGATTTTTCTAGATAGCTTAGAGTTAGGATAGTTCGATCACGCGGCTTCCTCCACCCCATCCATCATGGAATATGTGCTACATGACCTCCCCACGGAGGCATGTTATAATTTAATTTAATTTTTTAATGGCCGAGCGTACATGCAGTCGATCGTCTTGGATAATCTGGATGACGCGGAGCTAGCTGCATGCTATGTGCGACTCCAGACCTGGTAGGGTGAGTCTCGTCACTTGCCGATGTCGCCGGTGATCAAAGTATATCCGCGTAGAAAATTAAGTACCTCGTCGGGTACTCCGCGTGGCATGCCTTCAGTGCATGTTCACACACTTATGATGCATCGATCAGCGGCATGCATGTGCCGGTCGTACGGGGCGCACCCATGCTCGGTTTCATGCCCGCGGGACCTGCATGGCATGTTTCAAAAGTTACGCACGTGACCAGCTATGACGACTACCAAAGCAAAACGAGGGCTGGAAAAGGAGCTGGCACAGCTTCCCAGCGCCCAGCCCAACCCTCTCGCCCTCGCCATTGTTCAGCCGCCAGGCTTACCCGCCAACCAGCCGTCTGGGCCTGCCAACCCACCGCCAGCAAACCCATCGCCCAGCGCCTCGCCCGAGCCCAAGAAACCCTGCCACGACCACAAATGGCGACAGTGGCTACCCGATAACGACCGCCTTTTTTCTTTTCTGCACTGGCTGCAGCTTACCACAGCAGAATGCGCCGCAATCGTGCGTTACCTAGCACGGGAACGCAAGCTCCATGGGGTCACAGGGCCAATCCCCGACGAGAGGTTCTTTAACAGGGGGGACCACCGCCTCGCTATCCTGTGCAGCTTCTTCCAGCTACCCCTGGACCAAATCGCCACCAACATCCGCGCCCCAGCCCAGCCTGCGCAGCCGACAGACACATCGGCTTCCTCCCTCTGCAAGGATGACATCCGAGCAGTGCTGGAGGAGCACGTGACCTGGCCGTTGGCCGAGAAGCTGACCTCGCTGAACACGACGCTCAACACGGTGGAAGCCCGGGTCTCCAACGTGGAAACCAAGGTCGTCCACAAGCTACAACCCCAGTTCACGGCGCTACACACCGCGGCGCAGGCTTCGGAAACGCATGCTGCACTTGTCTCTCGCCTTAACCAGGTGGAGGGCAAGTGTGGCGTGCTCCTGAAGAAGCTTGAGGCCATCACCGCCCACACCGAGGCCCTGGCCACACAGGTCCCCAAGATAGCGGAGCAGACGGCCACCATTGCATCCCAGCCACCCCGGCAGGATGCTGGCGACCTCCCGCCGCTCTCCTACGCGGACCTGCTGCGGTCAGCGACCGCCTCCACCACCGACGCCATCGCCACAAAGCTCCAGGAGCTGGAGGACCACCGCCAAGCCCAGCAACGGGAGGTCACCGACCGCGCTCGCCGCGAGTGCCGAGTGGTGCTACGTCGCTTCCCCCAGAAGCCAGGTGAGACGTCAACCTCTCTTGCTGACGAGCTCAAGAACCAGCTTCTTACCCTCATGGGCCTGGTAGGTGAGGTAGAACTGCGTGGGTGCCACCGCCTTCCCCACTCACGGGACAAGGCGGCTCCCCCACCAGTCCTACTCACCTTCCCCTCCCCTGAGGATAAGCAGCGGTTCCTCTCTCGTCGCAAGCGGTTGCACGACCTCACCTGGACGCTGGATGACGACCTCACCCCCGCTCAGCAACAGCAGCGACGCGGCCTGTGGCCAGAATACCTCCGCCATAAGCAGGACCCCCAGAAGCCCAAGGTGTACTGGAGGGGCGGGGACCTGATGATCAACCACAAGATGTGGACGCCCCCAGCGGGCTAGAATAGCAATAGCCCTAGCTTGTAACCAAGGCAGCCATGCCTAGAATGTTGCCTAGCTGTGCCAACACACCTAGTCACGTGCCGCCAACACACGGTACACAACCAGCCATAGCCTTAGCCTAGTCCTAGTACAGCCATGCTACGCCCTGGCTATGTTCAGATTACTTGCCCACGCTCCTTGCTATGATATGCTCACATGGGTCTTATTGCACCCACAGTTTGCCGGATCGTTAGCCTGTCCTTTTAGCTAGCCGCGCCCGATTGCAGCTGTGGCATGCCTTTGGCATGAAGGAGACTGGGGGTCTCTGCCCTTTCTCCTGTGTGCACACACAGGGATTAAAAGCACTTCGGTGCTCCGTGACTCCCCAACGGGAGCACGAGTTTAATTAATTAATTAATTAATGGCATGTTTATGCACGTGATTGATCTATTTATAGCTTGAGAGGTCTTTGTGGTCATTAATATTAATGAGCTTGCATCATGCATTTGAGCAAATTAAAGTGCATTGCATGCAAGTGATCCACAGGCATGTGGCATCCAACAGCTTAAATAATAACACAGCTCCTTACTGCTGAAACTGAAACCTGAATGGACAACTTTGGATGCACTACAACACAGATCCGCTTACGAAAATTCATGCTCTGGCAGCAATTTTAGTGCCTCCAGACTTGATGGCAACTTACGCCCTGTGAGCTCATAGTAATAACCCCACCATTCCACATACAGGGGTGCGGACCGCATGGCAATTTTCTGTGGCCTCTCTTTTGAGGCTTTGAGCCATGCCTTACTCCACGGCCTCAACTCCCCTGCGATATTGTAGCCATGTATACTCAGTGCATTGTCCTGTGCTCTGGCTTTACCCCCTCCAGGACCCCGTGGCGCCGCGAATGGCTCGTGGACCGTCACAAACCCCTTGGGGAGGAAATTGGCCTTCCCTGACAGCACATCTTTCAGGAACTCACTCCCTGTTGTGCGTCGCAATCGGTGGAACGGCAGCGTCTCAAAGATCTTGGCGAGTTCCTCGAAGAATGAGCGAGATGGCGTGACCACCAGCACATGCGTCGCAATATCGGCGATGCCGGCCGCAGAGCTGTCGTTGGCTGCGGCGGCTGCCGAGGTGTTGATTGCTTGCATCCCAAGCACCCGCGGGGAGTCGGGACCACAGAAGAGAGCATCTGGGTTCTTCACAAAGTAGGTGTCTGGCTCTATGTACACAATCTGCGAGCCAGGCAATTTCATGGTCAACAGATTCGGTCCACAAAAACTTGAGGCAAGGCTTGGAAAAACAATCTCAACAAATGCATATGCTTCACCACACAGGGAGCCAGTATGATTAAATCCCTAACATCTGGGGCCTCTTTGAGAAAGGAAGCAGCACATATGGTCAAGCACGCACAGAAGAGCCTCCCAGAGTCCTACAGCACGGGGTCGCTGAAATAATAAACGAGACAGGCAATCACCACTATCTTGCCCGCAGTCTGCACAGTCATGCGGGTGGCGGCCATCACGTGTGGGCCTTACTCAACCGTTGGCTCTGACCTGGAATGCATAACACATTCGACAAGAAAAATTTACTTCTAGGCGGCGCCTGGGAATGACAACAAAACAAACGGTTGTGCAAAACAATAGGTGATAACAAACAAAAGGCGGTGCCACCGGGCACAAGTGCCAGCGGGCACGTAGGCCAACGAAAAGGGGGTGAAATGCCAGTCCGCACTTCAGAGCCAGTAACTAATGGCAAACACCCTATTGTCATAGGTAAAGTACTAGCAACCAGTTCACCAACTACAGAAGTGCTGTATATAGCTCAAGGCTTCCCCTTGTGCGGGCACCATGCTCTGGCCCAACCCACAATGATAACCTACAGCCTCCTGCCTTGGAATACTCCTCCAGCGTCAACATTAGTAGTCCCTCCAGTACAGCATCGTACCTTGGAATAGTCCTCTAGCATCCACATTCCTGGGTAGTCCACCGCCTACTAGTAGAGCATCGTACCTTGGAATACTCCTCTAGCGTCCACATGAACAGGCGCACCACCCAGCGGTGGACTTGGTACCGCCGCGACCCCTTGCCCGGCTTCTTGCCGTCTGCGGCCGCCTCCTCCTTTGACTCCTTCACGACCTCTTCCTTGAAAGGTCGCACAACAACGCACTGCGCCGATAGCTGCCCAGGGAGATGCGAGGTGTGAGGCAGCAGCGTGGCCGCGGGGGCAGAAAAGAAATGGGCATCAACATCAACATCGTTGCCGAGCAAGGGGAGCTTGGTGCGAGCTTGTAGCGGTACCAGAAGTACCGAGGCAGCCAGCCAGGCAGCCGGGTGGTTGACGGGGCTGGGCAGGTGTGCGGGCGTATGAGCGGTCAGGGGGGCGCGCAGGTAGGCAGCCAGAGCCCCAGGTCATATGTGATATGACCTCAAATATCCTCCACACAAGGGTCAGCTTCAGGGAAAAAAATTTCAAACACCCGGTTGGGTGGGGTGGTTGCGGCCCCCAGTCTTCATACCAGCCGTCGGTGTGGCCTGTTCCCATGTTTCCGTACGTGGAGAGGCTACCTGTAATGTAATTGGAAAATTTGGATATCACATCAGCAATCTGGGGGCGACACAGGACCCCGGATACCAGCGGACCGTATGGCCATCGCTCCTCTCATTCCACTCTGCATGCACAGCATGCCCACAAAGACACACAACATCAGAATGTCTTCTTATAACCACTATAAAGAAAGGACAGGGGAGAAAAACATCCCCCACCATATGTAAGACAAGCAGCTCCTACCACAGGAATACAGCACAGCACGCACACAGTCCGCCCACCTAGGTGGCATTTGCCATGTCACCCACGCATCATGCACACAGGAATGCATGACGCAGGCCTGGCCATTTTATCTATTGCGCCCACACTACTCTATCCATGCACGCAAACACAACGCGCACTCACACACATGTGAACGCCCACCCAGCGCGCAAACACACGCCGCTGCCATGCACCCGGTCCGTCCCCGCCATCACGCGCACACACAGTCACACAAACGCTCGATACAAATCAAAAGACAAACATGCACACACACGTATGGCGCGAATGTGCACCCCAGCCCCCCTCACGCACCAGACTGAGCAGGTTTCATCACACATATCGACATATGAGATGACCTCGCCCCAAGATGATCACCCACCAGGTCCAGTATGGGCGGCGACACCCCCTTAGCCACCAGCACCACGACGTCGCGTGCGCCAGAACCATACTTGCGCAGTGTGTGCAGCAGCACCAACAAGCCGGGCAGCTGGCGGTCCTGTTCCAGCAACGTCACCCATGCCTCGGCGCAACCGGAAGGGCCGCCAGCACCCAGCTTGGCGGTAACGGATGCGCCAATGGGCTTGAGCTCTGTGGTGTGCCAGCAAACCAACAAAAGCACAGAAAACGGAAGGGGGCAAGCAAAAGTAACCAAAAAGGCACAAGAAAAGTAAGTGAAAAGACACAAGCAAAGTAGGCACAAGGTCCTGGCCATCCAACCCCCTGGCGATTGAGAGACCCACGGGGTGGCACTCACGAAGCATAGCGAAAACCATAGCGAAAAGCACAAGGATAAAGCACAAGGATAAAGCACAAGGATGAAGCACAAGGACAGAGCACAAGGATAAAGCACAAGGATAGAGCACAAGGATAAAGCACAATGATAAAGCACAAGGATAAAGCACAAGGATAGAGCACAAGGATAGAGCACAAGGATAGAGCACAAGGATAAAGCACAAGGATAGAGCACAAGGATAAAGCACAAGGATAAAGCACAAGGATAGAGCACAAGGATTGAGCACAAGGATAGAGCACAAGGATAGAGCACAAGGATGAAGCACAAGGATAGAGCACAAGGATAGAGCACAAGGATAGAGCACAAGGATAAAGCACAAGGATAAAGCACAAGGATAGAGCACAAGGATTGAGCACAAGGATAGAGCACAAGGATAGAGCACAAGGATAGAGCACAAGGATAGAGCACAAGGATAGAGCACAAGGATAAAGCACAAGGATAAAGCACAAGGATAAAGCACAAGGATTGAGCACAAGGATAGAGCACAAGGATAAAGCACAAGGATAGAGCACAAGGATAGAGCACAAGGATAGAGCACACGGATAGAGCACAAGGACAGAGCACAAGGATAGAGCACAAGGATAGAGCACAAGGATAGAGCACAAGGATAAAGCACAAGGATAGAGCACAAGGATAGAGCACAAGGATAAAGCACAAGGATAAAGCACAAGGATAGAGCACAAGGATAAAGCACAAGGATAGAGCACAAGGATAAAGCACAAGGATAGAGCACAAGGACAGAGCACAAGGATAAAGCACAAGGATAGAGCACAAGGATAGAGCACAAGGATAAAGCACAAGGATAGAGCACAAGGACAAAGCACAAGGATAGAGCACAAGGATAGAGCACAAGGATAGAGCACAAGGTTAAAGCACAAGGATAAAGCACAAGGACAAAGCACAAGGATAGAGCACAAGGATAAAGCACAAGGATAAAGCACAAGGATAGAGCACAAGGATAAAGCACAAGGATGAAGCACAAGGATAGAGCACAAGGATAAAGCACAAGGACAGAGCACAAGGATAGAGCACAAGGATAGAGCACAAGGATAGAGCACAAGGTTAAAGCACAAGGATAAAGCACAATGATAAAGCACAAGGATAAAGCACAAGGATAGAGCACAAGGATAAAGCACAATGATAGAGCACAAGGATAGAGCACAAGGATAGAGCACAAGGATAAAGCACAAGGATAGAGCACAAGGATAGAGCACAAGGATAGAGCACAAGGATAAAGCACAAGGATAAAGCACAAGGACAAAGCCCAAGGATAAAGCACAAGGATAAAGCACAAGGATAGAGCACAAGGATAAAGCACAATGATAGTAATAAAAAACAAGCAGAGGAAAGAGCACGCGGTCGGAGCACGGCGGCCGACCGGCTATATCTACGCCTGACTTGTGAAGTGGCGACCGCCCACCCGCGCAGCAGGCTATGCGGACGCAATAATCTTATGTACCTTTTGGTCTAGTAGACCATCAACCTAGTGAGTCATCAACCTATTGAGTCATCACCCTAGTCAACCACAGAGCTAGAAAAGATCAACCTAGTCAGTCATCGATCTAGCAAGTCAGCTACCTGGTAAAAAACCATCAACCTAGTGGGTAACCCTAGTCAGTCATCCGCCTAATACGCCACTCCACATAATCCACGCCTCACCACACACAGCCCTGGGAAACCTCCCAGGTGCTCACGTGCGGTGACTGCTGCCAGCCACTGATAAGCATGCTAAAACAGCCACGGCAAGACAGCACGATAGCAGCAGCGGGGGCACCCGTACGGAGAGCGGCGGCAGTAGCGCTCTACTGCAGTACGGATAGCAGCAGCAAGAGCACTACACTGCAGTGCGGATAGCAGCGGCAAGAGCACTATACTGCAGTACTGATAACAGCGGCAAGAGCACTCTACTGCAATGCAGATAGCAGCGGCAAGAGCACTCCACTGCAGTATGGATAGCAGCGGCAAGAGCACTCCACTGCAGTGCCGATAGCAGCAGCAAGAGCACTACACTGCAGTGCTGATAGCAGCGGCAAGAGCACTCCACTGCAGTGCTGATAGCAGCGGCAAGAGCACTACACTGCAGTGCTAATAGCAGCGGCAATAGCACTACACTGCAGTGCGGATAGCAGCGGCAATAGCACTACACTGCAGTACGGATAGCCGCGGCAAGAGCACTACACTGCAGTACGGATAGCAGCGGCAAGAGCACTAAACTGCAGTACGGATAGCAGCGGCAAGAGCACTACACTGCAGTACGGATAGCAGCGGCAATAGCACTACACTGCAGTGCTGATAGCAGCGGCAATAGCACTCTACTGCGGTGCTGATAGCAGCGGGCTAAGTTGTACGGGCATCACGCGCACTCAAACACAGCAAGCGAGCGTGGCAGCACAAGCTGCAAGGGGCTCCCTTTACACACCCATGCCTTGCCACTGCCCCACGGATGAAATGTCACTGATCAAGACGGGCACGCTGTACGAGGGGGCACTCGCACTATACATAGCTCGCATCCTGCCGTTGTGGTGTTGCTGTCCACCCACTGGCCAGAACAAGCACGCATCCTCAACCACGGTTGCCGCATGCGCACTATCCAGGGGCAAAACCGCTATGCAAGGACAAGCGAGATTCTTCAAGTAGTGGAGAGCAGCGCTGCCGTGGCCACAAACTCAAACAAGCCCCATTCTCTCACACTGCCGATGCTGATCTAACTCTAGACTCCTCGCAACACCCCATTCACTTAGCTTGGCGCAACAGTTTTCAGCACACAGTTAACCTGGCCTGGCATGTCAGCACGTCGGCATGTCGGCATACCTGTCTTCTTATTGGGTTTGCACTCGGGCGCCACCTCCTTGCCCGTGCCCCAGCAACGTGGCTCCTTGCCTGCACCGGCCGGCCCCTCCCCCCCGGCCGCCTCTGCTCTTGCTTTCCCCCGTGCACGACCTGAGGCTTTACGCCGACACTCCAGCGCGACCGTGCGCGGGGGTGGGAGCGTGGCGGGGGGCTTGGCCACGGCAGGGGATGATGCCCTTTCTAGGCTAGGTGACGTGGCGTTCTCAGCGACAACGGCATGGCGCAGCAGGTACACAGTCGGAGTGGTCGTTGGGTAGGAGGTGACTTGTGTCGTGTGCTGTGCCATGAGGCGTGCCCCCCCTCCCCACCACCACCATCCGAGGATGCTCGCTGAGATCAGCATGAGGCATAGCGCAAACGACTGCGCGGTGCTGGTTGGGGTTCGCTCGGGCCGCTGGCCCTTGGGGCACACGCCGAGCCTCTGCAGGGACGCCCAGATGGACCGCTGCAGCATGAGGGCGGGCTCGTACAGTCCCAAGGGCATGAGCAGCCGCATGAAGATGCCGTTGATGAATTTCAGGATCCAGAACAGCACGTCCACGGCCGGCAACAGGGCTTGGCCCAGCCAGACGGCCCGTTTATGGATGGCCGAGAAGGCGCTGCGCATGCGGCCGACCATCGGGATCTTGAAGAAGACGGACACTTCTGGAGTAGTAGGAAGTTCAAAGCAAGGCAGGGACAGTTTTGTAAGCATTTGACAGCTGGGCATGACGGAAGGACGCCTTTGCCTTTTGAGACGAGACAGTCGGCACGTACATTTACAGAAAACCACCACGAACGAGGATGTTAGAACAAAACATTTCTGACTGGAGGAAATGTGAAGAATATATGCTCGGTTACCTCTGTGTAGTATCTGCCGCGTCTTCTTCATTGCGCCCGCCATCAAGCCGCAGCACATTGCCAGCATTGTCAGAAGCAGATCCCAGACGGCAGCCCACGACACAGCTTCTCTGTCTGCTCGCGGGGCGCTGCTCCCCGGCAGGCCGTTCCCCTTCACAACCAGCACGCCCCTCCCCGCTAAGCTCTGGAATGGGCGCCATTCGCCTTGTGTACTTCCCTGCATGGGATTGCTGTAACCACTCACAAGTCTCCGCTATGTTCCATAAGTAAGCATGCAAGAACTACGGTCATTGTGCTCGAAATGAGGGAGGTACCCGGTGATGGCTCGCCATTTTTAGTTGGGAAGATCAACATCAGAAGAAAACAGGACGCCACGATCCACTTAATTATATCCGGAAAGTGCGCCAACAGGTAAGCAGCATGATGCTTGGCGGTAAGCTAAGATCCGAAAATGCCGAGGCCGAACCGCCATCGCCATTTGCGTTTATGAAGCGAGGGACGAAATTTACTAATGCCACCTGATGCAACCCGCCCAATGGTTTTCGCGCTCTTTGAGCAAGCAAACCTGGGACTGAGTCCGTATCATACGGTTCGAATGAGGTAACTATGGGAAGGGGTAGCATAATATCTACGGCAATTCCGTATAATGGGGCGCCCTGCGGCATCCAGTGACAGCCATTAACAATGCAACGTTTTGTTGGATTATTCTTACGTGCCTGCCTGGTCAGACAGCGCTTCAGCGGTGACATCATCGACTTTGACGCTGGGGAGGATCATTGACTTCGACGATGGGGAGAATTCTCAGGAATGCATTCTCATTTGTCGTGGCTGATAAAATCTTCTCGTATCAATTCCCTCCAAGGAAGCCACTTGGGGTTGTCGCATCTGCCCGCAGCTAGTTGTCATTGAACATCTGGTCAGTCTAGCGCACGTTGTCTGGCTGGTCACACGCAGCTAAATGCTAGCTTTTCACGGAGGCTTCCATTATTATATCATGGCTGCAACTTAACGTACACCATTCGGGTCACTCAGCTGCTACGATGGCGGTTGGTAGTTGGCACCAAGCTGCACGTACTTACGCATCGACGCTTTTGCCAACAACCTAAAATAAGCCGCCCTTGGTTTTCAGTTGTGAAAAATGTCTGGATTAGGGCTCCTTCTTGTGCCTCCGCGCGCTCTCTGTTTGAGAACGGTTCAATTTGATGTTCAAGCTGGCCAGGATTCAGCAGTTGTCGACCTTCTTGTTGGACGCAGCACACTCGGGCATTTTTCGTGGCCAGATGTTGATCATGTCCAGATCGCCTACAACGGGCGGTTCGGGAAATCGCAGGACAAGAGAGCGAGCGGGATCAGCAAGGTACGGATGGACGTGCAGAGAGCGGTGCGCCATAGCTAAGTCGTCCCCAGATCATCAGCATAACTTGAAGTTTTGTCAAGGTTTACTCCCGCCTACATTAGGGAACCCCTCGCTTGTACATTCATGATTCAGAAGCTGATAAGCGCTGGCATCGCTTTAACTATCAGGGACTTCTTTTTTGGCGCGGTGACGCAGCCTACCAGTCACTTTGATTAATCATTGTCATCTATAATTGCTTACGGTTCGTGTAGAACAGTCGTAACTTGCAGCTAGCTTTCTTGAAACTTGCCAACGATAGCCAGTTACAGGCTATTTCGTGGCTCACTCACGTTGTCGTGTGGACGTGCCTACCGCTGTGTGGGTGCACCTGTCTGCGGGGAAGTTGTCTCACCCGCTCCCTTTGCCCCATGTCCTCCGTTCCATCTATGTTCCACCTGTTGTTGTCCCCCCTTGGTTCACCCCCCCCTGTGGTCCACGTTTGTCCCCCCTTTGCTCTCCCTTTGCTCCCCCAATTTTCGACCGTTGATCCACTCATGCCAGGTGGCCACTGCTTCCCACGGACTACGCCCCGGGCTGCTTCCCCTGCTGGCACCAATGTCCCACCTGTGCCTGGGGGCCTTCATGGTGGCGTCCGCATGGGCAGGCGTCTACTCCCCTCAGGTACATGCATAATTCACAAAGTGCCCTGTAGTTGGAGGGCTACTAGGAAGCACGCAAGTCCTATCATGGTGAGAATAATAACTCGTTCTAAGCTTGTAAGACCACTGACAGGCACACAAGTCTCAATGCCGTGAGGATAGAATGACTGGTAGGCACACAAGCCCTTGCCATGCCCCCCAGATCTGTGTGGCTAATGCTGGAGCAGGGCCCATGGCGGGAATGGGATGTGTGGGTGATTGCGTGGTGGCATCCTGTGGGTATCTTTTGTGCAGCATTTCATTGGTGTGTCGGTATTGTTTTCTAGTCGTGTAATGTGGAACTAACGGATTCAACAACCTCACAATCCATTAACAGCAGCAAGTTGTTGCCTTGCGGAACCTTGGTTCATGGGGATGGAATCTGTTAGCAACCCCCGGCTGGTCATGGGTATTGTGCAAAAAACAGGCAGTTGTTGGCCTTTGCCTGTCAGTAAGAATCGCCCCACAGCGCCTGCTGTCATTTTGCCCCTCTTGCTTGTTTACAAACATCCCTTCCGGACCCTGCACATTCATGCTTGTGAACCCCACATGGGGGCCACTGGTGTGATTAAGTAGTTCGTAGTTGAAGAGTTAATGCGTACATAACAATGCCTCAGTCACGCCTGAGCAAGGCCTGGAAGACTTGTTCAACACACAAGAACAACACACACAAAAAAAATGTGTTGCCACGGCCTCGAACCGTCATTATGGCCATGTGCATGAATACTTTATTTGGTGGCACTTGTGCATGCCACCCCCTCGCACACCTGCACAGCACGTGGAGAGCATCTGCCGGTTGCGGCGGGCAGCATTAGGCGGCACGTTCATCACTGGGTACCTGGCCAAGAGCCTGTCGGACCGGCTACACACGCACACATGGGGCATTCAGCCCGAGTACAAGTCCAACAAGAAGGTTCTGCTGCTGCGGGTGCTGCATGCGTGCTCGTGGCTGCCGCTGCTGGCCGCAGAGGTGTGCCAGAATCCAGACGAGCCGTCGCGGGCGTGGCTGTGGGTGTCGTGTGTCAGCGCCTGCGTGGCGCTCTGCACGGGCAAGCTGCAGGTGAAGCTGGAGCAGTTTTACCTCGCATCGCTGTCATCCAAGAACGATTGAACGTCTGGGACCCCACGACTGGGTGGATTAGGGGGAGGGAGGAGAGAGACATTACGATAAAAGACCCAAGAGCTTCACTCTTAGCTGGCTACAAAAATTCAGATATCATGTGCAACGCTTGGTGTTGAAACCTGGCCTGCGAGTGAGAATTAAATCCGTGCATGGATTGTTGCTTGTAAATCACTAGCTGCGCTATATTAATTAATTAATTAAACATGTGCTCCCATAGGGGAGTCACGGAGCACCAGAGTTCATTTAATCCCTGTGTGTGCACAGTGGGAAGGGGGCAGAGCCCCTCCCCTTCCCTCATGCTACAGGCATTCCACTGTGCTGCACTATACATACCAACGAGACAACCCTGCATGCAGTCCAGGCCACTACACCTGCAATATTTATATAACACTTGCATCCATGGGAGTTTGGGAAGTTGTGACATCATGCCATGAGACAATAATATGTATAGATCAATGAGTATATTCTGATCAATGAGTATATGTACATTAATTTTATTTATAAATTTATCGAAGTTCTTGTTGGAACGTTCTGGTTGTACTGGTCATGCCATGCCATTAAAAAGCAGTCTAGCTCTGCGTGCCACTTTAGGCCTGCACGTGGCTCACGCCAGTTGAAACATGGGCGTACATGCAGGCCGCAAGCTCAAACCCGTACGTGACACGCACTTCAAGTGGCAGCCTTCTCAAAAGATTTGCGTGGCAAAACGGGAATGGGCTTCCCGATCCTAAATCTTGTTATAAGTGTCTGGATGGCTTCTGCAGTCTTCACTGGTTCATCCTCCTGTTCAACGTAACCAAAGCAACAACATCGGAGACCATGAAGCACCCACATGATCATCCAGATCATGCAATGATTTAGTGTCATGCAGAATTTCGACACCGGGAGTCGACTAAGAGAAAAGTTGAGGTTCGTGAAGCTGTGCGTCCCTCTGCCGGCCTACACTCATGCATGCCAACTCCAAGGGTAGCACTTGATTTAGCTAGGCAGAGGCGCAGAGCTAACAATTTCTTTTGCGCATGCACGAGGGCATGTAACACCGTACTGTACCGAATTGACTACTACTTTGAGCATATTAGTCAAAGCCAAGAGGATGCACGGGGCATGCCTTGCATGGGGCATCAATGCCAACAATAACAGGCTCCTTATTACTTGGTAATACATCTTCATTAAAGGTCGCCCCCTGCGGGCTAGAATAGCCCTAGCTTGAACCATTGGTAGTCACTGCCGCCATGGCAGCCATGCCTAGCATGTATGCCTAGCCGAGCCACCATACCTAGTCACCTGCCCCGCTAACGCACAGTACACAACCAGCAATAGCCTTAGCTTAGCCTTTGTACAGCCATGCTACGTCCTGGCTATGATCAGAGTACTTGCCCATGCTCCTTGTTATGATATGCTCACATGGGTCTTATTGCACCCACAGAACTTGTCGGATCATCTATCGTGTCTGATTGCTGCTGTGGCATGCCTCTGGCATGAAGGAGAAAAGTGGTCTCTGCCCTTTCTTCCTGTTGTGCACATACAGGGATTAAAAGCACTTCGGTGCTCCTTGACTCCCCAACGGATCGAGCACGAGTTTAATTAATTAATTAACTAATTAATTAATTAATCTTCAGTAAAAGTCAATCAAGAGCAACACACCCCTTCCCACAATCCAGGTGGGTGGGTGGGTGGGTGGGTGGGTGGGTGGGTGGGTGGGTGGGTGGGTGGGTGGGTGGGTGGGTGGGTGGGTGGGTGGGTGGGTGGGTGGGTGGGTGGGTGGGTGGGTGGGTGGGTGGGTGGGTGGGTGGGTGGGTGGGTGGGTGGGTGGGTGGGTGGGTGGGTGGGTGGGGGAGCGTTTGCCCACGTTCTTGCATCCGTGCGTGCATGCATTTGTGTGTTTTTGCACTTGTGCGTGCGTAAAGAAGTAAGTGAGAGCAAGCGGGGAAAGGAGGTGGGCGGGAAATGACATACCTGCACCGCATGCCCGCACTTTGGAAGTACTGTTTGCTGGAACTTGCCCTGCATCTGGCCGATGATCAGCGTCCTGCAATATGAACACCAGGCAATCCACCACAGGCATAGACACGCAGGACACACGCATTAGGCGGAGCAACATCAACTCATGTAGCCTCACTATCCGCATTCTCACACCCGCAGATTGGCATGTTCAAACATCCCGATGGATAGCGCACAACAACCAAGGAGCACCGGCTGCAGGCAAGGCAAGAGCACGGCGTGAGAAACAACACCATCTTCTTGGCAACCCAATCACCGCATATGCACGAAAAAGGGGTGTGCATGCAGGTCCGCTTGTCCCTTGGCAAAGAGCGACATAGAGAGGGGGAGGAAGGGGGCGGGGGACGTGGTGGATGGGGCAGGGAAGAAGCGAAACAGCCCTCACTTACTTGTCCAATCGGTCCGTGCCCGCCAGCATAAGCATCTTAGGAACCGGCCCATCCAAGAAGATATCCGAGAGGCCTTCAAACCTGTACCGCGCCCAGCGCACAAGGGAACATGCCCAGCCCACGAGGAAAACATGCAGCATCTTACATGAGGGCGACAGAAGCGCATGAAGCACTGCGACAAGCCATATTACACTGCAACTTTAACTTGATATAGGATTGGACCCCAGACATACACTTGTGCCCTCGCCTTTGGCAGTCAGGTCCTCTACAATGAGCATGAATAATACAATTGTACACGTGCCGGACAATTCCTGCAGAGAGAGGAGCCTATCAAGAAGGAAGACGGCTGGGAACCCTGCTATTGCTGGCTGCTGCTACCCGCACCGCTGCTAGTCCCAAGCACGCACCATCCTCTCCAGTATTGCTCGCTCTTCTCCAGGGGTGTCCGCCACACCAACCTGCCCAGCGGCCAAACCCAACAGAGATGCCACGAAGCCGTGCACGAGATGACAGAGATGTCAGAAGGGTGGCGTGGTCCTCCCTTTGGGACCTCTTGGGAGCTGTCAGGACAAGGAAAATGACTGAGGACCTGGTGAGACCAGCAATCAGGGCAAGGCAGGTGGGGGAGGCAGAGCGATGGGCGGCAAGAGAAGAAAGCCCATGCCCTGCTATGGAGCAGGTAGACTCGTGGGTGTATCATGTATTACATTCCAAACATCTTTGAGAGGATAAAAACAAAATTTGTGGAAGAAGAAGAAGAAGAAGAAGAAGTAGTAGTAGTAGTAGTAGTAGTAGTAGTAGTAGTAGTAGTAGTAGTAGTAGTAGTAGTAGTAGTAGTAGTAGTAGTAGGAGGAGGAGGAGGAGGAGGAGGAGCAGGAGTAGGAGGAGTAGTAGTAGTAGTAGTAGTAGTAGTAGTAGTAGTAGTAGTAGTAGTAGTAGTAGTAGTAGTAGTAGTAGTAGTAGTAGGAGGAGGAGGAGGAGGAGGAGGAGGAGTGGTACTAGTACTAGTACTAGTACTAGTACTAGTACTAGTACTAGTAGTAGTAGTAGTAGTAGTAGTAGTAGTAGTAGTAGTAGTAGTAGTAGTAGTAGTAGTAGTAGTAGTAGTAGTAGTAGTAGTAGTAGTAGTAGAAGTAGCAGTAGTGGTAGTAGTAGTAATAATAATTATTATTATTATAATTATAATGATAATAATAATAATAAAACTATTATTCGTGAGAGCGATCAATGCTAGGAATCGTCAAGCTGCTGCTACTAGCGAGGGTGTGTCTGATGATGCAACCGTACCTGTCACAGTACCCTAGTACCATCCGATATACTGAATATAATATCCGGCCCTCGACCACTATAAAATCTCTGCTGCACATCTGCGGCGTGGGAATCAACGACATCACAACAACAACAACAACGACAACTTATTGTTATTATTATTATTATTATTAATTTTTCTGGGGGAAAAGTCACAGCAACGTCCCCACCATAATACATGCAAAAGGGATGAGGGTATGGGCGTGTAGCTTCCATATCCCGCCCCCCCACAACTCACTTTGTCTCCCCTTCCCGCTGGATCAGTTGCGATGGCATGGACACGCGCGCGGCCTCCACGTTCTTGGCGTGGTGGTGCTTCACCGTCCACTCCACCTGCCAGGGTGGGCAACAGAGTCACGCGGGCACATGGTTTGTCATGGAGGCAGCAGCGTTCCCCCTCCCCGCAACCCCCCCCCCCAAACAAAACAAACCTGCAGCCTGCAACAAGCAAAATCTTTCTTGCAGCCATGCCCGCTGTGCAGACAGCCAGAAAAAAGTAACTTTACAGACCGCACCAGGCATGCTCTACTCGCGCCGGTCTGAGCAATATGAATACCCATTGTAGGGGGGAGCGATTGCCTCAGCCCTCATCAGCCGAGAAGCAAGCTGCTCCAGACAGGGAGTGCCAAAACAGGAACTCAAGTAAGGAAACAGTGCCCTATTTGCCTATCAGAATAGTTTTCTTTCTTGACAGCATCGAGGGTGGTGCCAAAAGAGTTTCGAACGGGGCCATGTGCCTCCTTTCCAGTGGGTGGGGCCCTTCATGTTTTTTACATTCATGCAGGGCACAGGACTCACTACAGCCGCCATGGCAGGGACACTGGAGAGTGGGGGCAAGCCATGACGCAACGCACCGCTTTGGCGGCGGACGGGAAGCTGCTGGGCCGCGCGTTGAGGACCGTTGTCATGTGAGACAGGGACGCCATGGCCGTGCCCTGTGTGCCCGCATGAGGTAAATGGGTGAAGATGAGGTGCAGCGCAGAGGCAAAGTGATGAGGTGGGACCACATGCGCACGCATGTCAAGTGCAGGGTATGTGGATACAGAGATGCACGAAGGGACCCATAGATCAAGGGCACTCCTTTGCACCGCTGGCTAGCCCAAGAAAGATTGCTCGCTTGTGCTGCCAGATGCTATGGTGGGAGTGATTGCAGGCGAAATGGATGAACACCGCAGCGGTGGGAGAAAGCAGGGCACTTTGCATGATAGGCAGGGAGTCCCAAGCTGCACTACGTGGACAAAGGCATGGACACGACTGGCTGCTGGACATTTGGAGGCCCATGGGGGGACCAAGGGCGGCTAATCAACCAGTGATGGCAGGACGGCGCCCTCTTCTACCCTTAGCTCGATGGCACAAGAGCAGACTGGCTAACCTACCACGTAGCAACTAGCCAAGTACGAAACTAACCAACAAGCCAACGAGCCAACGAGCCAACGAGCCAACAATCCAACGAGCCAACAAACCAACCAGCCAACCAGCTAACAAGCCAACAAGCCAACAAGCCAACAAGCCAACAAGCCAACAAGCCAACAAGCCAACAAGCCAACAAGCCAACAAGCCAACAAGCCAACAAGCCAACAAGCCAACAAGCCAACAAGCCAACAAGCCAACAAGCCAACAAGCCAACAAGCCAACAAGCCAACAAGCCAACAAGCCAACAAGCCAACAAGCCAACCAGCCAACAAGCCAACAAGCCAACAAGCCAACAAGCCAACAAGCCAACAAGCCAACAAGCCAACCAGCCAACCAGCCAACCAGCCAACCAGCCAACCAGCCAACCAGCCAACCAGCCAACCAGCCAACAAGCCAACAGGCCAACAGGCCAACAAGCCAACAAGCCAACAAGCCAACAAGCCAACAAGCCAACCAGCCAACCAGCCAACCAGCCAACCAGCCAACCAGCCAACCAGCCAACCAGCCAACAAGCCAACAAGCCAACAAGCCAACAAGCTATCTCAACCAACCAGCTAACCGACCAACTGACTGACTAACCAACTATGAAACTAGCCAACTACGAACCCAGCCAACTAGCCAACTAGCCAATGAACCATCCAACCAACTATCCTACAAACCAGCCCACCTCGACCACATCGATGACCACCAGTGCGGCCGCGGTGGGCAATCTGCGCGAGGCCACCACGCGTGCAGCCAATGCGCCGCCCATGCTGCACTTGGGGGGGGCGGTGTCAAGCGCACACACGCATGCAGCCGTCTCAGATTACTTCCAGACGTCACACGCTGGCATTGTAAGGAACCACATTCATGAAAGTTGCGGCAGGGCGTGGACAACACACACGGCAGGGCATGAACAAGACAATGCAGGCGGCAGCCCTTTTTTCAGGGGCGTCCGGCAACCTCCTCCTCCTCACAAGTGTGGTGCTACCGCCACAATCATTTGCGACCGTGCGCTGTGACAGAGAAGCAGATACTTTCTTTGGCAACCCAACCAACCAAGGTGGGTCCCCGCCACGACTCCCATGACATACTCGCAAGGAAATACGCTACTACTGCCCATGTGTGAGAAAGGAAAAGCGGCACCAGCAAGACCGTGAGCATTGCACAGCAGTGTGCGCATCCTGGGCACGCCCACGCGTGTACGTGGCATGCAAACATATATCGACCCTTGACCAGAGACAGGTGTCGTCATGGTAGCACAGGCACATGGAGGTAGCTTGCAGGCATGGTGGTAATCCCTAATCAAACTACCACAGGCAGCACTGGTAGAAAATACTGTGGCAGGCAGCTGATGTTAGTTTGCAGTGGTTGTGGCCGTCACACTCTCAGGCACAAATGACGGCCACGTGATGCATGCCATCCCTACCTGTGTCCCACCACCACCAGGGGCGGCGCTTTCTTCACATCTCCCTCAAACATGGCGGCTATTAAGGTCACCACGTCGTCCACCAGAACCTGCGTGAGATAAGACCAGATGCGGGTGAACCAGGGCAAGGGCAGGTGGCCTGGTTTATACACAGAGCAGGCGGTCAGGATGATGGCTGACACCGAAGATGCGGAGGTGTTAACGTGCTCGAATATTAACATGCTCAAACAAGTCGCTCCATGACAATCCTGACGTTCCTGGTAAGATGCTCTACAGGGTGCTTGACATCGCGCCACCTTAGGTGCTAGCATTATCACGGAAATACCCAGGTTGTTCCATGTGCGCTGCAAGACTGGTCCCATGGACACTAAAAAGCCCCGTAACGAAAATCTTGCCCAGAAAGGCGAATCATGCAGCAACAAGCCACCAGATGGCAGCAAACAAGTCAAGGTGCATCCTGCTCGTTGGCAGTACCCTGGCGTAAGTACTGTAAGTACCTCGGATGCCAGGTTTAGGTCCTCGTCCGTGTGAGTCTCCCCATGCCCCCGCAGGTCGGGCGCCAGGATCCTGTTTTCTGCCTTCATTACTTTGGCGACGCACGCCCATGTCAGCCTGGCGATCCACGGAGAAGGTGGACAGGGGGAGAAGGGGACAGGGGGAGCAGGAAACCGGGGGAGAAGGAAACAGCGTGGGCTTTGTGTTAGGCAGGAAGCACCAGGGCTTGTTATGCAAAAAGGGCAGCGTATGACGAAAGTAAGGTAAGCATCTTGGCTGGGCGTGGCAAGGGCTGCGATGATGTGGCTCTAACTGCCGCCACCTGGCCGGTCTGGGTTGGCTGAAAGGGAGAGGTGAGAGCATGGCCGGAATTGCAGAGCTGGCGTTCGGTAGGGGAGGATGAGGTTTGGGCTGACACTATAAGCCCGTCGTTGCACAGATAGGTCCGCGCCTTCAAATACCCCACGGGCACATGGGTGCATGCCTGGGAAGGTGGGTAGGTAGGTGGGCAAGCCCAGCTCTACCCTTGGGGGGGGGGGGGGGGGGGGGGGGGGGGGAAGGGACCCAACAATGGGCAGGAAGGGTATGAAGACGTTCATGGGTGCCAGGTCGCGAGCATGGCCGCCCGAGAAGAAAACGTCACGTTTGCAGCGGATGCTGCTGCAGGGCAGGCAGCTGACAGGTGGCACGACACGAGTGCAACACAGTGGAGGCGCCTCGCCACGAATACGGCAGGCACGCTGGTGTACACATGTCCCGTTCACGGGCGCAACGGGCTCACAAACTTGACACCCAACGCATGAAGTGCCACCTGATAGCTGATACCCAACCCCGTGGATGACGCAAGCGCTGCAGGCACCGCAGGCACGACTGCTACCAGCCACAAAGCACATATTGTGTAGCTTTCACCTTCCAGTTTGCTCTTCCTATTTCACTCCTCCACTCCTGCTTGCCCTAACTTGCTTCTCGTAAACCTGCTCTTAACATCCTCTTATTTTTCTCGCCTTGTTACTAGAAAACTTGTACCTACCACGCTCTTGCCTTCCTCGTACCTTGCTACCCTCGAAATGCTCCTAGATTGCCTCTCCGCTATGCTGGCGCTATGAGCGCGCCGGAGCCTACCCCGTGTAGCCTCCCCCATGTAGGAACAGGACGACCGGCTTGTTGCCCTCCCCCTGGAAGCCAGCTTTGTAGACGCGGAACGACTGCGAGGACAACCGGGTTCAGGGCCAGCGCCACGCCACGCCAGAGGGCAAGGCAAGGCAAGGCAAGGCGGGGCGGGGCGGGGCGGGGCGGGGCGGGGCGGGGCGGGGCGGGGCGGGGCGGGGCGGGGCGGGCGGGGCGGGGCGGGGCGGGGCGGGGCGGGGCGGGGCGGGGCGGGGCGGGGCGGGGCGGGCGGGGCGGGGCGGGGCGGGGCGGGGCGGGGCGGGGCGGGCGGGGCGGGGCGGGGCGGGGCGGGGCGGGGCGGGGCGGGGCGGGGCGGGCGGGGCGGGCGGGGCGGGGCGGGCGGGGCGGGCGGGGCGGGGCGGGGCGGGGCGGGGCGGGGCGGGCGGGGCGGGGCGGGGCGGGCGGGGCGGGGCGGGGCGGGGCGGGCGGGGCGGGCGGGGCGGGGCGGGGCGGGCGGGGCGAGGCGAGGCGAGGCGAGGCGAGGCGAGGCGAGGCGAGGCTAGGCGAGGCGAGGCGAGGCGAGGCGAGGCGAGGCGAGGCGAGGCGAGGCGAGGCGAGGCGAGGCGAGGCGAGGCGAGGCGAGGCGAGGCGAGGCGAGGCGAGGCGAGGCGAGGCGAGGCGAGGCGAGGCGAGGCGAGGCGAGGCGAGGCGAGGCGAGGCGAGGCGAGGCGAGGCGAGGCGAGGCGAGGCGAGGCGAGGCGAGGCGAGGCGAGGCGAGGCGAGGCGAGGCGAGGCGAGGCGAGGCGAGGCGAGGCGAGGCGAGGCGAGGCGAGGCGAGGCGAGGCGAGGCGAGGCGAGGCGAGGCGAGGCGAGGCGAGGCGAGGCGAGGCGAGGCGAGGCGAGGCGAGGCGAGGCGAGGCGAGGCGAGGCGAGGCGAGGCGAGGCGAGGCGAGGCGAGGCGAGGCGAGGCGAGGCGAGGCGAGGCGAGGCGAGGCGAGGCGAGGCGAGGCGAGGCGAGGCGAGGCGAGGCGAGGCGAGGCGAGGCGAGGCGAGGGAGGCGAGGCGAGGCGAGGCGAGGCGAGGCGAGGCGAGGCGAGGCGAGGCGAGGCGAGGCGAGGCGAGGCGAGGCGAGGCGAGGCGAGGCGAGGCGAGGCGAGGCGAGGCGAGGCGAGGCGAGGCGAGGCGAGGCGAGGCGAGGCGAGGCGAGGCGAGGCGAGGCGAGGCGAGGCGAGGCGAGGCAAGGCCAGGCCAGGCGAGGCGAGGCGAGGCGAGGCGAGGCAAGGCCAGGCAAGGCAAGGCAAGGCGAGGCAAGGCAAGGCAAGGCAAGGCAAGGCAAGGCAATGGCGGCAAATATGACGACCAGTTGTGTAATGTTTCCAACCATGAGCATTCACGAGTGAGATAACTTGAGGGAGAAGGGAAGACATGAACGCAGTGGCTTCTCATCGCATGGCTTCACACGGCTGTCTGGCCAGCCAGTACACAAACTCATCATCTTTCTGTCAGTTGGGCGGTGGTATAAAACGCGTTGAAAGACAGTGTTTTCACTAAGATCTTTGTCACTACCTCATGCCCTTGGCCCGCTGCGTCGATTAATGAACATGTTAGCGTGCGACCATTGGTGGTTTCAGAACGAAAACCGCCAAAGCATGGAAAGCATAGGACACGCACACATGGACGTCAATACCACCTACGGACATATATGCCGAGCTGCACCTGCACTGGACACCCCTCAGGGTCACACTACACCTGCACTACGTCCGTCCCACAGCCAGGCACTCGGGGGCGTTCAACGTAGAGGTATGCCACATCAGTTCAGTAAAATTGTCTGAGGTGGAGCATCGTTTCCGTTGGAAAGGATTTATAAAGGCAGCAATCAGCGGCATGCGCATGCGCACTAAATGGGCTCCTATCGCCAGCCCTCAACACTCGACGCAAGAGCAGTATATCAATATAGCAGTATGTGATTATCATGTCAAATGGCTTGCCTAGTTGTTCCTTTGCACCATATGTATACATATACCCATGCTGGTGGGTAAACTTGAACTTCATCATACCGGGGAGTCACGTGTGGCCTACACACGTCATGACGAAGGGGATGGCTTCCGATTATGCTGGACTGTTGTAAAGCTCGTCATGTACTACAGCCATGCATTTATGCAGCCAGAGAAGAATGTGCCTTTAGTAAATAACAGCAGAAAGAAATTCCATTGAAGTAGCAAATTAGGATATACCTTTTTGGCACCATCTCCGGGAATCAGAACGTCTTCCATCTCGTCAAAGAAATCGGACCAGGGAAGCGGTTCATAGCGTTCCCTGAACTCGGGAAAGCGGTTAGTTCAGGAAAGTGTGTTCAGCCCGGCAGTGTGCGGCACCAGGCATGTCAATCGTTGATTATGAGCCAGCTTCGGGACATGGCAAGGCCGCCAAAAACTCTTTAGATGCTAAGAAATTCCATACAGATTAGCCGCGTTGTGTTAGCAAAACATGCAACCTAAACGGAGCACATGTCGCTAAATAACATCTGCAAGGGTTATACGGCAGAAGGAAACAATGAACGCACAGGCAAACCAGACAGCTTCATGGGAATTACAGAGGAGCAAGAAGTTTTTCTGAATCTTTCACTTTGCCAGGTTCGACCCGCTATCTACTAGCCCATGACGTAGCCATCGTTGGGCTTACCAACACAGCTGGGATATATTTTGTACGAAAACATTCGAGAAGGCACTTACTTGCGAGACGTCAGCAAAGAGAATGTTGGGGCATTCATACCCGAGGACTCCGGAATCGCATCCGCAGGGTGATGCTCTGCAGCATTCCTAGCCAGAACATGCGCCCGCAGGCTGCCTCCAAAAGCCATCCTGCTGCTGTTAACGCTGTTACAAAGAGGATATGTTACAAAGCGGATATGCGCCTGGGAGTATGTTTCTCAACTCTTCACAATAAAGCGTACCGAAAAAAGGCTTGCATGTGTTACACAAGCAAGCACTGTGTCCAATCTGCGAGAGAAATACTAGAACAGCAGTCGAGTGTCAGCCATTCCTCCAGTTATTATTGCCTGGAACAGCCTGGAATAAAAAAATCTGTACACGTGCCTACACGTGCACGTGTCAACGAGACAACGACGCTGCATTTCTGCTGTCGCCGACCACTATGGGACTGGTAGGTTTACGAAAGTACAACACCACTACACCCCCCCCACACGGTGAGGGTCCGGGCGCGAGTTTTTTGGCGCCGAAAAAATTCGCGGTACCCGTCCGTACCGTGCAAAAGTGGTGCACGGTGCGCGCGCCCCTAGCGGAGCTGGCCATGGCGACGGCTTTCAGGCAAAACTAGACAAATATCACGAGCGGAATGCAGAGAAATTGCGAGAATCTTGAAGGCAATTAGTTTGTGATATTATTTCATCGCTAAGTTTGTGCGCTTTGCAATGTCGATAATTTTATTGATGACCATCGCCGCGGGGGTCCAATCCGAAATTTTCGTCGCGAGGAATAAATAAGAATGCACGCTGGCGGCGGTGATTGTCAGGTTTCATGGGATTTACTTAGCGTCAAGGATGCGTTTGCATCGTCAATAGAGAATCCTAAAGAAATTCGCCGGGGTTTTGCAAGATTTCCGTCATTTTCGGTAAGACACTGTCCAGGCTCGCCGGATGCGCGTCTCATCCTTCCATGGAAGGTTGGTCTTTCTTGCGCCACTGGGCATATGACAATGCCGTTAATGGTACGATCCCGTGCTTAGCGTCCCCCTATAAATGTTTCGCTTCTGGAAAGGGTTGCCAACGCAAGTTTTCGCCTTCTATCCGCGCAGCTAGCGCCAGGTAGCATGCCATTCCGTGATGCGCATCGCCAGATTCCTGGCAGCTTTCAGTGATTTTATCTAGGTTGCATCGCTGGGACGTGTCAAATCATGAGCCGTGGCATGTTGGCAAGTTGTCAGGGATTTGTCGAGTGGTTTCTTGGAAGGAGTTTGGTAAAAACACTCAGTTTTGTATGAATATTGACGCAGCCTTTCTTAGCAGTGGTTTCAGTGTGCTTAGAGGCTCACAAGGTTGAGGTTGTTTCTTAGCAAACAATCGCGCTGAAAAGAAAAGCTATAGTGGGCGTTCTGAGGGGCATATTGCATGGGTGGAACTGCATGTAGGTAGGGGATACCGTTGTTTTCTTGGCCTCTCTCCCACTGAATTATGAGACAGCCCTGTCATATGCTAGCAAGGCAAAGTAACCATGGTAAGAAGCCCTGGCACGCAGCATTTATGATTAGTATGCTTTCTCTGTGGACTGTCTGTTGTTCCCCTTGGTTGGGCAATCAGTGGATATGGCTTTCTAGGGTCTATTTGCATTGAACACCTTGGTTTTGGTATGATGATCACAGCATACGCCTAGAATTTGCTTCAGAAGTGCTGGCTAGACATGTAGAGCTACCTGCCTTGTTGCTGTGCACACACCCATGAGGTTGCCCGTGCCAAGGTAAGGCAAGGGCACATGAGGTGCCCAGCCACCTCCTTGTACGTTGTGCTCGCATTGGGCATGGTCTGGAGCCATTTGGATGGCATAGAAAGTGTTAGTGTGCCTCAATACTCACTATTGCCTTCCTTAGCGGCTGCACAGGTGGCCAACTGCCAAACGCTATAACTTCCACGTTTGTAGTCAGAATGAGCTCAAACTTTGTGGGATTATGTTTGCCTATGTCTAGTATTTGTGTTTATCTCCCCATGGCCAAATGATGTGCCTATGATTTGTTTTAAAGTTTCCAGCCCCAAGAAGTACGTCTTTTGGGGGAAAATTAATAACTGATGAAATACTCATCATTTTGGGGTCCCAATTAGGTGGAAAATTTGCAAACTAGGGGAACTAAATGGGAATATATTGAAACATGCAAAAAGATGCCCCCATTGTCCTAGGCAGAATGTGCCATAAATAGCGTCTTTTGCTAACTGAACTAAATGGGAATATATTGAAACATGCAAAAAGATGCCCCCATTGTCCTAGGCAGAATGTGCCATAAATAGCGTCTTTTGCTATTTTTAGCACAATACGAGCGTGTAACTGTGCATACCACCCTCAACAAGTGGTGGGATGGACCCCCATACATCCTATTTACATGCCAGAATCATCTCTTGGGTACCCCCAGGTCAACAGTACATGTTATTCCATGTTATGGTTTCAGGGGGGCTGGCACCATAGCCTCGATCACCTTAAGATTCTCAGGTTTAAGATCATGAAACTCTGGACTTGACCTCTACTAGTAGTATTAAAAAAATTATATTAAACTATAGCATGCCTCCGTTGGGAGATCATGTAGCACATATTCCTTGATGGATGGGTGGAGTGGAGGAAGCCGAACGAACCTAACTCTAAGCTAGTCTAGAAAATCCTAACTACATGCCTACTCATCAAAACGCCTCCTCCGTTTGGGGGCCGCGCCTCCTTCGTTGGAGGGGAGGTGGCTTGCCCACAGGGGTTGGCGCGTGTGAGCCTTGACAATCTTCAGCCACTGCGTCTTGTTCTGCATGGCAGTCAAAAGAAGGGAGAGACGGAGAGGGGATGCGGTGTTCAAACTGGGCTGGGACCACTAGGTCGGTCATCAACATCTAGGTGTAGTTCGTGGCATGTTTCCCTACCCTTTTGGGAATGTCCTTGGGGCCAGGCCAGGTCAAAATATGCCGCCCTGGCTGGCCAAGCCGCTGGGGGCCGGCCAGACCAAGGGCGGTGTCGACCTGGCTGGTGCGAGCAAGATGTCCTACAAATTGGGCTATCCTACGCTGCCTAATCTCGTCTGAAATGCGAGGCATGCCCTGGTACAAAGATTCTAAAGACCTATGCGTGGAAAACCCTACATTCAGGGCCTGACGTCCGGAGCATCCTGGTTACCGTGCCATTTAGCTTAGCCGCCAGCGTGGCCGTGAGCGTCCAGGCCTCGGCGCCATACGTGAGCACCGTGAGGACAAGGCCCTTAAGGACAAAGCCCCCCTTGAAGAGCCGGCATGCGCTTGCACGGTGCTCGCCCAGGCCCTCGAGCGCCAGTAGGTGTTGAACGAACGGAGCCTGGCCCAGGCCAGGCCAATGCGGATGTCCACATCGCCGGCGGTGTCAGGGAGCATGCTCCCCAACAGTTTGAAGCGGTCGCGGAACGGGACCTCCGTCCCGTCGAGCAGGCGCGGCAGCGGTGGGCGACTGGAGGCCCGGCCGGCAATCACCATCGCCTCAGTTTTGACACTAATCTCCAACCCCACCGCCCTCGCCTCCAGGCCCAGGCAGTCCAGCCAGGTCTGAATGTGCTCGGGGCGCGCGATGAGGGTGGTGTCGTCGATCCGCATAAATCAGGCCGGCCAAGCGGTAGCCAGTGCTAACCCCGCCGTGCTCGCGCTCGTTAAGGATGTCCAATTAAGCCTGGCTCGAACCCCTTCATAGAAGTAAAGCGTGCACGTGCCTGACGCATGACGTGATCCACGACAATAATGAACAGGTATGGGGACAGGACACAACCTTGCCACACCCCGTGGTGAAGTGGGAATTGTGGGGTGGTGCCTTCCGCAGTCCGCACTACTGCCTGTGAGCCCTCATCATACAGTCGACGAATGGCAGCAATAAACGCTGGTGGCACCCGATCCAGAGCTAGGATGGCCCAAAGAGCCTCCCAGAGGACCGTGTCAAAGGCCTTGATATAGTCAACAAAAATGAAGACCAGCGGCAAACTGTCAGGGCAAAGGCGACGCACCTCCTCCATCAACCGGCGCGCGACAAACACAGCCATGACAGTGTTACGGCCACGACGGAATCCCATCTGAGACTCACCCAGGTGTGGATCCAGTGCGGCGCGGAGCCTGTGCAGCATTATGCGCATATGAAGACCTTCAGCGCGGCGCTCTGGAGGCAAACACCCCGATAGTTTCCGGGGTCAGCAGCGGAGCCCTTCTTGTATACGTACAGCACAGCATGACGCGGATGGGCGTCTGCCACTCAGCAGGCGGAGGCTCGTCAGAGAGCAGGACACGGTTGCAGAACGCCAGCAGAAGATCCCTCAATCACCGCCGGGTCAGGGGTCTTCAGCAGCTCAGCCGAAAGGTGGTCGGCGCCGACCGCCGCGTCGTACCGCAGGCGAGCAAGGGCGCCGTCCATTTCCTTCAAAGTAAAGGGGTGGACGACGTCGTTGGTGGCAAGACAGCCCTCTTGCAAGGCGGGGACTTGTTGGTAGTCCGCGGCCGAGGAGGGGGGCGCCGGCGGCGGCGGGGGTCCTGCAACCCCGAGACGGGCGGCCGGCTGTCTCGGGGTGAAGCGGCGGGGGGGGGGCGCGAGCCCCACCTGTCAAGGAAACATTGTGGGCCAACCAGCGGTCAATAGGCTTACCAGCGCCGTGCCGTCCCCCGTGTGCTCCACCGGGGTGGCCGCTGCCGCCGGCCGCCGAGCTGGTCGAGGTGGCGGTACCACATGTCCTTGCCCTGGTTGCGAGCTTGGCAGGCCTTGGCATCTGCGATGCATCATGCACTGGGCCGCCTCTGCGTCCTGAGCGTGCTCGTAGGCCTCCACGAGGGCGGCCTTGAGCATGCACCGCGGGTTTCGGCAGCGGGTCCCGGTTATACGCTCAGTTGAGGCGGTGCCGGGCGGCCAAGACCTTGGGGTCCTGGTGGTAGAGCGGGCCCGGGGGCGGCGGCGGGGCATGACCGGCAGGTGCCGGGCCGCCAGCAACGGGGCACGGGCCGCAAAGCCCGCAAAAACGGCGGCGTTGGGAGCACCCAGTTGTCCAGCTCGTCGACGTCCGCCCGGGCGTCCAGGGCCGACAGGTACTCCAGTCGATCGGCACCGGTTCCGCGCGTGCGGCGGCGGGCGTCCGTCCAGTCCTCAGGATCACCCCGGACCGGGCGTAGGGCAGACCAGTCAGGGCGGGCCACTGGGGCGCGGCGCTCGGGGACATGGAACCGGAGCCTAATGGTCGCGCGCACCAACCGGTGGTACGCAGAGCACACCGCACGTGGGCGTGTCAAACACTCGGGTGTCCAGAACCGAGGTGCACCTGGGCTGCCGTACCACCACGTAGTCCAGACAGGCCGGCCTGATCAACGGCCGTTGAGGGCCCCGAAAAGTGACCAAGTCCTGTGAGGGACGTTGGAAGTGGCAGTTGCATGACAGCAAGCTAGTAGTATAATTAATTAATGAATTAATTAAACTCGTGCTCCCGTTGGGGAGTCAAGGAGCACCGAAGTGCTAAGTTTTAATCCCTGTGTGTGCACAACAGGAGAAAGGGCAGAGACCCCCAGTCTCCTTCATGCCAAAGGCATGCCACAGCTGCATTCGGGCGCGCTAGCTAAAAAGACATGCTACCGATCCGGCAAACTGTGGGTGCAATAATAAGACCCATGTGAGCATATCATAGCAAGGAGCGTGGGCAAGTAATCTGATCGAAGCCATGACGTAGCATGGCTGTACAAAGACTAAGCTAAGGCTAGTAGTATAACTGTAGTAGAATGTGGTAGGACTTAGTAGAATCGAATCACAGCAGTGAGATTCTTTAAGATCGTGAGCCCTGGATTGGTCGAACCCCAGTCTTAAACGCGGGGGGGGGGGGGGGGGTACACTCTGGAATCTTTAATTAAACGTGGGCCGGGGTGCATGGGGGTGTAACAAGGTTCACTTTTTTACCACCCCCGAGTTCCTACTAGTGTATGCAGAACAAGAAGAGGTGGCATGCAGACCGGCATATAATTGTTCAGGCCCACCACACGCCAGCCCCTGTGAGCAAGGCCCCCCCCCCGCCATAAGCAGGACCCCCAGAAGCCCAAGGTGTACTGGAGGGGCGGGGACCTGATGATCAACCACAAGATGTGGACGCCCCCAGCGGGCTAGAATAATAGCCCTAGCTTGTAACCATTGGCGTCACTGCCGCTAAGGCAGCCATGCCTAGACTGTTGCCTAGCTGTGCCAACACACCTAGTCACGTGCCGCCAACGCACGGTACACAACCAGCAGCCATAGCCTTAGCCTAGTCCTAGTACAGCCATGCTACGCCCTGGCTATGTACGTTCAGATTACTTGCCCACGCTCCTTGCTATGATATGCTCACATGGGTCTTATTGCACCCACAGTTTGCCGGATCGTTAGCCTGTCCTTTTAGCTAGCCGCGCCCGATTGCAGCTGTGGCATGCCTTTGGCATGAAGGAGACTGGGGGTCTCTGCCCTTTCTCCTGTAGTGCACACACAGGGATTAAAAGCACTTCGGTGCTCCGTGACTCCCCAACGGGAGCACGAGTTTAATTAATTAATTAATTAAGGCCCCCCCCGCCAGGCCGGAGGAAGGGGCGCCTTGCTGAATATAGATTATAGAGTAGTTAGGATTTTCTCGATTAGCCTACTAGAGTTAGCTTAGTTAGATATTTTTCGGCTTCGCTCACCCCCATCCATCACGCATGCAAGAAGGGAATACGTGCTACATGATCTTCTCACGGCCGGAGTCACGTTAGAATTCAATTTAATTTAATTTAGTTTCAGCTGGGTTGTGGGCACCGGCCACTGGCCCGAATCACTGTGAATGGGGCAAGCTGCAGACAATGTTTGTAACTTTGGTGCAATTATTTTTATAATGAGATTTCCATAGTACTCTGTGATGAATTAATAAGCACGTGACTACGTCATTAAAAATTAAAATTAAATTATAACATGCCTCCGTTGGGAGATCATGTAGCACATATTCCATGATGGATGGGTGGGCCGGTGGAGGAAGCCGCGTAATCGAACTATCCTAACTCTAAGCAAGCTAGTCTAGAAAATCCTAACTACACTACTCATCAAAACGCCTCCTCCTCTTGGGGGGAGGGGGCTTGCCCACAGGGTCGGGCGTGTGCGCCTTGACAATCTTCTGCCATGCACCGCGTCTTGTCCTGCATGGCAGTCCAAAGACGGGAGAGAGACTACGTCATGTGGGTGCCAATACATAGTAAAGGAACCTTCAACCCTATATACACAGCGAGAAGGAGGGAGGGCGCCCAGTAGCTTCTCAAACGTACTGCCGCAAGTGGGCAGGCCGGCCACATAGCGCTCTCTCCACAGCATGGTGCCGGGGCACAACACTGTGGGTGCAATACAACCAGTGCACTGATACCAGTGATAATAGGTAGGCTGATGCATAGCCGGCTTATGAAGTGAGACAACTATGCCTTCCCACTCACGGGACAAGGCGGCTCCCCCACCAGTCCGTCCTGCTCACCAATTCCCCTCCCATGAGGACAAGCGGCGGTTCCTTTCTCGTCGCAAGATCGAGGTTGCACGACCTCACGTACCTGGACGCTGGACGACGACCTGACCCCCGCTCAGCAGCAGCAGCGACGCGACCTGTGGCCGGAATACCTCCGCCACAAGCACGACCCACAGAAGCCCAAGGTGTACTGGAGGGGCGGGGACCTGATGATTAACCACAAGATGTGGATCGACGCCCCCTGCGGGCTAGAATAGCTTGAACAGCCCTAGCTTGTATCTATTGGTAGTCACTGCGGCTATTGCAGCCATGCCTAGAATGTTTGCCTAGCTGTGCCGGCACCATGCATACCTAGTCACGTGCACCGCTAACGTAACACACGGTACACAACCAGCCATAGCCTCAGCTTAGCCCTTGTACAGCCATGCTACGTCCTGGCTATGATCAGCTTACTTGCCCACGGTACTTGTTATTGATGCATATATGCTCACATGGGTCTTATTGCACCCACAGCACTTGCAGGATCGTCTATGGCGTGTCCGATTGCCGCTGTGGCATGCATGCATGCCTCTGGCATGAAGGAGAAAGGGGGTCTCTGCCCTTTCTTCCTGTTGTGCACATTCAATTACTTATTTAATAGACACGTGACTGCGTCACGTGAGCAGAAGTCCTGTGGTGCACATGCAGGGATTAAAAGCACTTCAGTGCTCCGTGACTCCCCAACGGGAGCACGAGTTTAATTAATTAATTAACTGTGCCTGGACGCATGGCGATCCAACGCCGTGGAAGGACTAGTAGGGTAGTTGTCTGAGAGGAAAGACGCGAATTGGCCGCGGGAGCCGCGTGGCTATCTCTCAGTGGGAAGACCTGCATGGAGGGAGACAGAGGGTAACAAGAAAGGTTGATGTAGGGAAAACACACACGCACACCTGTACACCGACACACACACATGCACACACACACACACACACACACACACACACCACCACCACCACCAACAACAACAACAAAAAAAAAATGGTAACAACCAAAACTAACAAGGAACAGATCGAAGGAACGCATACACACATGCGAAGGGGCTATAAAAGAAAAATTAGCAAAAATTATAAAGGGAAAAGGAAAAAGGAAAAGAAAGAACGAAAAAAAATGTAAATGGTAATAATACAAACAATAATAAATAATGACAAAGTAAAGAACTTATGAATTATAACAAAAACAAAAATGGAATAAAGAATGCTACAAAGGTGAGGTGGGCTCAAGACGTCGGCTAAGGCGCAAGCTGATGACCACAAGGTGCCAGAGCTAATTGAAGGTACTATAAAACTGGGCACTGATATCATTTCAAGTTCAATCTGTAATTAATGCCTAAGCTATCCCATAATTGATTGCCCCCATCTAGACAACTAGCTTGAGTGCTCTATCCTGGGGGAGCCCGGGGGGGCTTCCACAGTTTCTTGTTGACATAAAGGTCCCCGCCCCGCCGGTACACTTGGGGCTTCTCGGGGTTGGTCTTGTGGCGGATGTCAGTAGTCGGGCCACTGATCGCGGCGTTGCTGCTGCTGGGCTGGCGTCAGGTTGTTGTCAAGCGACCAGGAGGTGTTCACCAGCTTCTTGCGGCGAGAGAGGAACCGAACTCGGGCTGTGATGTCGCTGAAGGTGAGGACCACTGGAGGGGGCCCAGCCTTGTACGTCCTGTGGATGGGGCAGGCGGTAGGCCATGCACATGTGTCCACGCAAACTTACTAACTTATACTTACTTACTTGATCATGCACTTCATTCTGCTACAGCTACTGACATTGTAGTAATACTAATATGTAGTTTATTGATCAGGAACTAGATTTAGGAATCATGACAGCTGGTCTAGTCTATTGCGTGAGACAACTTGATACTTTACAATGTAAATCAATGATTGAGACAACAGTCCACATGCATTTTTTGCGCATGTGATAGCTTTCGATCTACAAGGCGTCCATGCAACCAACTGAACCTAATGATGTGCACACGATTCATGATTCAGTGCGTGGCTCATCGAGTCCCCTTGTCCGAATTATTTTATGTGGTAAATTGTCGTTTACCATGCACGTACAATGAAACCTACTACACAAGAACCTTTTATTCCTCGACCAGCAAAAATGTGTGCCCACAACGATCTGCACGGACCCTGGCAGGCTGCTGAATGCACCATGTTTGGTAGACATGGTCCTGCCCATGCCTAATCCGAGGTAAGAGAAAAAGAGAACTCAAGGCCAATTCGCACAGTATTGCCAATAACACAACTTGGGGTTCCCAGAAGAGGTACAGGGCATTCTGGCATCAGCACCGGCACGGCTGAAGGCCAGCTCCCAGCCCATTCTTACTATGCATGGCCCGCTTTCTTCTTCAGCAATGGCCCCTCGGTAATCATCCCCATGTCCAGCAAAGCTTCATTGATCAGGTTGACCATGAACGCAACGGATTCAGGAACCTGCCAGCAAAACACATTAAACAGAGGCAGAGCGGCAAATCAATCAAGCCATTCACCATGAATGCCATCAACGTCTTCATGCTCGTGCGGATCTTCAAACGGCCACAGACATTATTACTTTACTTGAAAATGCGGCGTATGCAAGACAATGCGGGCAAGAGAGATCCAAAGAACCTAATCAAATGATTATACTGACCAGCACCACTTTGGGCGACAGCATATCCTGAATGATGAACCCCATCAAAATACAAACAGGGGGCCAGGAGGGCAGCAAGACAGTTGATACTAAACACAACAGCGGGATTGTCATCGTGGTCGTTATAGAAACTAACTGTTTGTCCGCCTGCATCCCCCCATTATTTGCTACTACTGATGATTAGATGATTATGAAACTGATGAAAGTGACACTACAATTTCCACGAACAAAAACAAGAAAATCACCCTAGTTGGCACAACACTGATGGCAAAAAAAGTCATATAAAACATTTGATGCTAATATACACAAGGTTGGCATCATGAACACACTCTATTATATACGAGAAAACGTTCTAGTGCATTGTGTTGCTCCTTGTCACACACACGCGCACACACAGACCGAGACCCAGACACACACACACGCACACACACACACACACCACATTATTAGCACCAACTGGCTAACATCTTCATGCCCACTTTACCTGCTTGCACTGGTACTGCCTGGGACGGAAAACTCACCTCCACTCCCGGGGGTGGCAAGGGGATTCCCTCAGGGGGTAGCCCGTTCTGCCAGGTCTTCTTGTGAAACATCCAGACTTTCTTGTGGTCCTTATCCTGGCGACCGGCGCATCCATTGAAAAACAGATATAAAGAGACAAAACAACAGGTGCTACGTGACAGGTATTAGGGAGCACCGCAACAAGAAAGGACATCTGATCATCGAACGAGATCCATCCTTCGAAATGCCATCCATAAAATTTAAGTCCAGAAGAAGCACAGCCGCTGCGTGTAGCCACGTGCTTGAATGCTTTGCAGTGCAAGCTGGGGTGCAGGTGTGATGTGTCCAGGAATGAAGATGGCCTACTCAGGTGGCAGCAGGGTCTAGCAAAGGGTGGTGCGAGAGATGATCACAAAGGAATTTTCGGACTTATCTGTGGTAGGAAGTAAAACAGGCTAATAAGATTACCACCCCTGCATGCCGCCCCGCTGGCAGAAGGGTGAATTGCGAGAACACATAAAGCAAACAGCAAGACTGGGAGGCCACAGGAAGTAGGGACGGACTGGACAGGGGGGGCAAAGGGTAATGTCCAACAGGCCCTGACCTGCGTTTGGTGTACTTCTGCTAGATTTCTACGTGTATATTGGGCAGGTGCCGATACGAAAATGCTTTAGAAAACAGTAAAAACACTGCGAGGGCTGGCGCTGAGCCGCCCTCGCGGCTAGTATCTTGACCATCCCACACATACCAGCGAAGGCACTAAAATCATTTCGCCTGCTCCCATGCTAAGCGCGCAAAAGGCGGGCCAGTGGCACAAGCAACGGGCGTACCTCGAGGATGGTGCGGCCGGCGATGTGGATCATCTTGACTGCAGAGGTGGATCGTCCGCCACACACAGGTCATGGCCGCCACAATGTACAGGGGTGCAAGCACACAATAGGCAGCGCACACAGGGGTGCAAACACACAGGTGGCAGCCCGGGTCGTCAGAGCAAGCTTCACAGTTTCTTACACCCACAAAGGTGTTTGTGCTGCCAGCGCATCCACTCGCCGCAGCCTGCATGGCCCTAAACTAGCTACACCCTTACCCGCCGTGGCCCTGAGCCCTCACAGTGAATAAAAATATCATCGTGACATCATCCTGTGGAATGCTACAGACACGACTTCCATGGCATGTTGCAGTGCGTGTCGGGGGGCTACATGGGTATACCGTACTAGGCAACCAGGCACGACCACCGGGGAGAGTTGCCACTCAATGCTCGTCCTCAAGAAGGCACTCATGAGATTTCAGTAACCCGCGTGTGCTGTTGTAAGGTCGTGCTCACGTGCTATTGAATTTTAGATAATAGTCTACTAATTAGAAGGCTCTGGGCCTTCGTCACGTTGTGGCTAGGTGCGTGTGATAAAATGTGAGCATTTGTCGTACAGTACGGAGTGCGGGGACTTAGCCATTCCAAGCACTTCGCTGGCGCCACATAGCATGGATCTCCGGGTACTATGGCGTGACACAATGCAGGTAATTTGGCAGTGGTTTGGCTGGCTACTACTTGCAACTGTCCCCAACGCCTACGGTAGTGCCAGCAGTACAGCCATGTTTTGTGATGGATGATGCAAGAGCCATCGCATTAAGGGGTTCCCAGATCTCTGTCGTCTGTATGCTATGAACGGGCACTGCTGGCATCCGGCTCATGCCTAGCCGTCTGAGCTAGCTACGTGCAAGCACCAAAATTGTCTGCTTGGATTATTTAAGGGCACCGCCTTGCCAAACACGCGTGCATGGCTAGTCGTGGACAGGCTGCTTGCGCCCACAGTGACCGCGGCTGCTAGCGGCAACCACAACGGGCCATGGCATGCCAGTGAGAGCAACACGTACCTTGTCCGAGCTTGCCCTTCTGGAATGGAGGCTGTTAGAGGGAGGAGGGGGAGGGAAGGGAAGCAATCCAACACAGGGCCGCACGGGAGCATATGCGCATGAGTCCCACTGCGCGCACGGGGCAAGCTTACCTAGACCTATGTGGTCACTCACCGGTATCACCTGTCCAATAATAGTTCTGCGACCATAAACACAGTGTGTGACTATTGACATTGACTAGCGCTGCTGACCACTTGTCACCAGGGTGACAAGGAGATGCTGATAACGGAGAGCCTGCTTGGATCTTATGCCAAAGGGGATGCCGATCTTAGAGAACCTGCAGGGTTCGCATGCCAAAGGAAGCGACATCGTGGCGGGGCGTTCCGAGTAGGAGCCAAAGAAAGCAAAGCTGCAAGCGGAGGCGTGGGGCGTGTGCCAGGCCGGTCGCGTGAGGCGTGGGCCAGGCCGGTAGCGTGGGGCATGGGCCAGGCCGGTAGCGTGGGGCGTGTGCCAGGCCGGTAGCGTGGGGCGTGTGCCAGGCCGGTCGCGTGGGGCGTGTGCCAGGCCGGTAGCGTGGGGCGTGTGCCAGGCCGGTCGCGTGGGGCGTGGGCCTGGCCGGTCGCGTGGGGTGTGGGCCAGGCTGGTCGCGTGGGGCGTGGGCCAGGCCGGTAGCGTGGGGCGTGTGCCAGGCCGGTAGCGTGGGGCATGGGCCAGGCCGGTAGCGTGGGGCGTGTGCCAGGCCGGTAGCGTGGGGCATGGGCCTGGCCGGTCGCGTGGGGAGACGTGCCAAGGGGCTGCCTGGGCTGCGGCCCGCCTCTGTGATGAGGGACCTGCTGAGCTACCACTAGGGAAAGCAAAGCCTGGGGCTGAAGCCTGGGAAAGAGGCTAGGGCCTACCTCCACGATGAGGGACTTCGGGAATGCTGGCAGCTTGTGGGGGACCTCAGCCAATGCCGCGGCGATGGAGTAGGTGTACATCTCGCGGAACCAGCTGGCAGATGCCAGGTGTCAGCACGCCGGGCAAGCGCCGTCAGCCAATCAAGACGACCACAGCAAGAAAAGCGCAGAGACCTGTCTTGTTAGGATGCCACCCTGGTCCCGTGAGCAGCTGAACGCGCAACCACACAGGCAGTGAGGCATGCACATGGAGCCATGCCCACAGGCCACAGGCATGCGCACACACAGATTGACAGACAAGCATGCCACTGGCAAGAAAGGATTGAAGGAGGCCAACATTGGTCACAATTATCATGGTCTCATAGTTATCCTGTAGTAGTATGTACTTGGCGCTGCTGCTGCTGCTGCTGCTGCTGCTGCTGCTGCTGCTGCTGCTGCTGCTGTTGTTACTGATGCTGCTGACCTACATGGCAGCCATCTGCTTTTCCGCAGCCATGAATATCAATGTGCTCCGGTGGTAAATGCCCACAACCAGTCAGGCCAGTTGCCAGGCCCCAAAGCTCGCCGATGTATCAGGCAAAATCTCCCGAGGAGGATTACATGGCAGTCGACAGCATGCGAAAAGGGGAACCTGAAACAGGCGCCTACACTGGCTAGGCAAACCGCCCCTCCGTGGTGCCACTGTCCTCACATGATTTACAGTATCCCCCATAGTGACCACACTTGATCGTCGTGGTAACTGAGTATGCGTGGCACGACTTAATTCAGGGGAGACTGATACGCCGGATGCTCCTTTGCGACCTAATGACCGAGGTGCGCGCGTTTAGTCAACTCAAGTATTGGCGCCACGGCCATGCCCTGGCAGGGTGCGTGCGGACCCACGGGTCCTTTGTGGGCATGCCACTGTGTGCACGGCCTTCCCCGAGAGCCAAGCTGCCCGAGTGGGATGACCTCAGCGTCCCCGGGTTACGTACGCTAGCTTCGCGACCGCCTCCGCGTCGTTCATGATGCGAGCTGTGAGGTCCACCCAGATGGGGACGATCTTCCTGCAGGGAGGCAGCGGAGTGGACATGAAGCATGCACAGTAAATCTTGCATTGTGACTTGGTGGAATCTCAAGCCCTGGCACAAACTGTTGCCGTGGCGCCATATACAGCCCCACGCTCATTGTTCAATACTTGGTGGCATCCCGGTCCACACACCCAAGCATGGACGCTCAAGTCGCTAGATCCCATGTGCCATGCCATGTGTCATGGGATCAGTCTTATGCCATTTGCTACACAACGTAATGTGCCGTGTGAAGGGTCATCTAGTGTGCCATGCGCTACTTTGCATGCCAGGTGGCGGATGCAGGTTGTGCGTTGCGGGACTCACACGAGGTCCTCCACGCGGATGAGGATGGGGGAGCATCCAGTCCCTGGGATCTTGGAGAGGGGCCCCTTCTCCTCAGGGAAATACCTGCGGTTGTGGCAAACGTGCACAAACAAGAACTTCTCAGTCCACTATCACTCATCGATAAAAAAAACATTATCACCAAACTAACATACTCACCGAGAGGGTGCGTTGCCATGCATCCCAAGCATAGACCCTTGGCGTTGGCTCTCCAACTGTTCTGAGATGACACGGCCTTCTTTCCTAAACAAGCAGAAGCACCCCAGCGAAACTTACGGAGCCGATCTCAATCCCCTTCCTGTCCACACCGTGACATGCTTGCACGCCCTAGGTGGTAGACACTCGATGCTTTCTGTCCTTCCGGGCGAACGGAGGTGAAGTCACATGCTCGTATGTGGCGATGCTCGTCCAGACTTGTTGGTCATCCACTCCAGGTGGCTAGAGTGGGCCCAGGGGGATCCCTGCGCGAGGGGGGTTTTTCCGGTAAAGACAGCAACCCACGGGACTCTCTAATCCATCTGAGTCGTTACCGCGACATGGATGGGAGCGGCGTATTGCGGCATGGCGTGGCACGGGGTGGCATGGCACTTTTAATCACCGCCATTTACATGACGTGGCATGGTGCATTGCGGCATGACGTGATATACTACCATAAAATTACCTCCTCAAGATGTGCGCGTGCTTGGCTGACTCCATCCTCATGTACCGATACGGGAACCCGACCGCTTCAGGGGTGGTGGGCACCATGATGGGCCTGAGGAGCACAGGTGGAGGCGGGCGCGCGGGGCATGGGCAGATAGCCGTGGGTTGTCACCGCGGGAGAGGGAAAGTCAAAGGCAGGTGGCAGAATGGTGAGCATTCACTGTGCATTCACTGTGCATTCACTGTGCATTCACTGTGCATTCACTGTGCATTCACTGTGCATTCACTGTGCATACAATGAGGATCTTACCAGTATCGCCATGGGTGAGGGAGACAGGGTGCGGGGATGCCAGAAGCAACTACAGGAGATAATGGCCAGAGGAGAATGTCACTACTCCATCGGAAACATACTACTATGCGAGTACTGTATGGCATCATCACTGTGACATACTAGGCGGATGCATTTGTCGTGGCAGGAGGCATGCCGGGCGGCATTTACCGTCAAGTTGGGGGCTAAGCAAGGGATAAGCTTAAAAGAACGTCTTTGTGGGCTGTGATGAGATCAAGGGTAAGGCAAGCGCGCTGTGGATGCTGCGTGCATGAAAGATGGCTGCATGAGGTGCTGACAGGTCCAGGGTGCTTGCTCCACATCAGCCACGAATAGACTGCAGAGAATGGGATGGGGGCCAGTGCGATACGATATAGTGTATGAAAAGTGGTATAGCGTATGAACATCGGTGTGAATACAGGGCTCAATACTTTGTAGGATTTCAGCACTGACTGCCCGCCGAAGTGTGTTGTACCCAAGCCTAGAAAGAATCCCGCTGCTTGCCATGCAAATGCAACTTCATCCATAGCTCTCATGGTTTAGGTGATTGGGTTATCCAACTTCATCCATAGCTCTCATGGTTTAGGTGATTGGGTTATCGAACAGGAAACCACTGAACAACACAAGAGTGTAACCAGCACTGGCAAGTGATAGCCTAAGGTAAGAGTCTCCAGACGGCCCATTTCCCAAATGCTATAGATATATAGATCATATTTCTTGGATAGCCTGTCATTGCAAGGGGTTCCTCAGCACCCTGGCAAACGGGCACCACTTCCCTTTTCTATCCTGGTGGCGTTACAGTCATTCACGCCTCACGTTGGGTCCGCTGGATCAATTGGGGCCAACCCAACTTAAAGCATGAACCCTGCTTAAGGCGTGAATGGATGTACTAAATTGTACTAATTTGAACTAAAGATACTAAAACATACTAATCTGAACTAGTTTGAACTGAGGATGCCGAAATTCTAGGCGACCCAACTAAAGGCGCGAACCCAACTTAAGCAGACCCAACTTTATGCGTGAATGACTGTACTATGACTGCCGTTTGTGCAGGCGCGCACTCACTTGATGAACATGTAATCCGTCTCCACGACCAGGATCCACTTGCCCTTGGGCCCCCCCGAGGCCAGCCAGTCCGCGATGGCCTGCGGACGGTTGGCCACAGGGTACTCGCACCTGCGCGTATGGCCGAGTGGTGGCAGGTCAGGCCATGGATGAGTAAGAGGGAAGTTAAGTAAAAGAGGGATTTTTCAATGAGATGGCTCAAGCCCAGGACAAACATGGGCAGCACATGGCACACACATCATGGGCCCCACCCTCTAGGTCATCTAGTCGCTCTTAGCGTTAGCCAGCCATGATTTCAATGAACAAGGCTACACATTTCCATCTCCATTCATATCCATCATCATGAACGACTCGAAAACGCGGATGAGATAACGGCAGGCTCGAGCTACCACGGTCCGGATTCTCCAGATTTCTGGCCTGCGCTGGTTGTCTCTTGACACTACCACGAGGGTAAGAGTGAACCCTTGGCCCTGGCAGAAAACAGCGTGCATGCATGCATCTCCCCATCAGTACGCCTTCCCACTGCAACATGGATAGCGTATGGCAACATGCGATGGGGTGGATGAGGAGGAAGGATACCGCGATCGATGGAAGTCTAACGCTCTGCGTCATCTGCCTGGGCAAAAACCAGATGTACCATGCAGATGCCAGCAACATGGCTCCGTCGGCAAGCATATGCCAGCCCACAGGGCCGAGCGGCACAAACCGTACCCGAACCCCCCACCCCCGTCCTTGTCGCAGTTCTTGTCGATGGGGTCCACCCGGAACTGAAGCGGCCACACGGCGACACGTGGAAACATCACGTAAGCAGGTGGCAGATGTCAGCCTTCATTGCAATACAGCTGCCTTCCCAGAAAGCGGCATGCAGCACGTGAATGTATAGTACTACTATCTGAACATGCGGCGAGCATATGTGGCGTGGTGTACTGCCTGCTGAAGACCGAGGCCTTTACACCTGGATACCCAAGGCAGCATATGTCACGTGGGCGCCCAAGGCAGGACATGCCTCGTGCGATTCCAGAACGACTTGGCCCAGAAACAAGCAAGCGCAACGATCGCACAGTGCATCTCGTCGTGTCCATGACCTCAAACGTTCCCTAAAGGAGCGCATCAGGGTCGTGCCAATGCAGGCAGGGCGTGGCAAAAGCCGCATGCGCTGTCGTGGGGCACGAGGCATACAAAACCACCATGACAATCGGTACCCTCGATGCTGTAGGAGTGCGGTCACTATGAGCCAAGTGCAGCGTGACGTGATGCGGTATCAGCATCATCACAACACCGGCCCGGGCATGTCAGGTGGCGTGGGTATATTTGCCATGACCGACCCCAGCAGAGCTGGATGTGTGCCCCCAACCGGCCTCGCCACCCCAATGGCCCGGCCCGCCCTGCAAAACTAGTTACAGTGTCACACATCGTTCAAATACATTCCACATACCACATACTACATAATTTATACTGCACACAAGGGGAGCGTTGGTGCTGGGCTCTGGGTGGTAGCTTATACTGCACACAAGGGGAGCGTTGGTGCTGGGCTCTGGGTGGTAGCTTATACTGCACACAAGGGGAGCGTTGGTGCTGGGCTCTGGGTGGTAGCTTATACTGCACACAAGGGGAGCGTTGGTGCTGGGCTCTGGGTGGTAGCTTATACTGCACACAAGGGGAGCGTTGGTGCTGGGCTCTGGGTGGTAGCTTATACTGCACACAAGGGGAGCGTTGGTGCTGGGCTCTGGGTGGTAGCTTATACTGCACACAAGGGGAGCGTTGGTGCTGGGCTCTGGGTGGTAGCTTATACTGCACACAAGGGGAGCGTTGGTGCTGGGCTCTGGGTGGTAGCTTATACTGCACACAAGGGGAGCGTTGGTGCTGGGCTCTGGGTGGTAGCTTATACTGCACACAAGGGGAGCGTTGGTGCTGGGCTCTGGGTGGTAGCTTATACTGCACACAAGGGGTGTGTTGGTGCTCGGCTCTGGGTGGTAGCTTATACTGCACACAAGGGGAGCGTTGGTGCTGGGCTCTGGGTGGTAGCTTACACTGCACACAAGGGTAGCGTTGGTGCTGGGCTCTGGGTGGTAGCTTATACTGCACACAAGGGGAGCGTTGGTGCTGGGCTCTGGGTGGTCGCATCGCTCACCGTGGGGATGACGCTCATCAGGTCGTCCGTGACGGTCGAATGGAGGATGCGAGTGAACCACTTCATGTCGCTTTGGGCTTGCACCTGGCGGGTAAGGGTGTGAAAATATTTGAGTGCGGCACGTCCATTATGCGGGTGTGTAGTGTGTACGCACACGCATTTGTGCTCGCATGTGTGTGCGTGTTTGTTTATGTGTGTGCATGGGGCGCAAACGTACCAGGCGAGATTTGCATACGTTACTCAAGGAAAGACAATGGGCGCACATGCGGGTGCATTTGTGTGCAGGTCAGCGGGCGGGTGGGTCTTTGCACAGGGGTAAGGGGAAGATGACTGGGCAAAGTTAAATGGGAAGATAGATGGCGCGAGCTATTTATACATTGTGGTCCCACAGGGAAAAGGATGCAAGGGCACTGGCATGCATGCATGCATGCATGCATACATGGGTGTACGGACGAACAGGCATGGGTTGTGGGAGGCGTGGGGGTGTGGATAGAGGATGCTGTGGATTGATGGACGGGTACTATAGCATGGGGGTGTGGATAGAGGACGCTATGGATTGATGGACAGGTACTATAGCATGGGGGTGTGGATAGAGGATGCTGTGGATTGATGGACGGGTACTATAGCGTGGGGGTGTGGATAGAGGATGCTATGGATTGATGGACAGGTACTATAGCGTGGGGGTGTGGATAGAGGATGCTATGGATTGATGGACAGGTACTACAGCGTGGGGGTGTGGATAGAGGATGCTATGGATTGATGGACAGGTACTATAGCGTGGGGGTGTGGATAGAGGATGCTGTGGATTGATGGACGGGTACTACAGCGTGGGGGTGTGGATAGAGGATGCTGTGGATTGATGGACAGGTACTACAGCGTGGGGGTGTGGATAGAGGATGCTATGGATTGATGGACGGGTACTATAGCGTGGGGGTGCGGATAGAGGATGCTATGGATGGATGGACAGGTACTATAGCGTGGGGGTGGGGATAGAGGATGCTATGGATTGATGGACAGGTACTATAGCGTGGGGGTGTGGATAGAGGATGCTATGGATTGATGGACAGGTACTATAGCGTGGGGGTGTGGATAGAGGATGCTATGGATTGATGGACAGGTACTACAGCGTGGGGGTGTGGATAGAGGATGCTATGGATTGATGGACAGGTACTATAGCGTGGGGGTGTGGATAGAGGATGCTATGGATTGATGGACAGGTACTTTAGCGTGGGGGTGTGGATAGAGGATGCTGTGGATTGATGGACAGGTACTATAGCATCTGACCATGGCCACAGGAGGTGCAGCATCTAGTTAACGTTTGCTCCAGGGGGGGCGGGGGTGTTGACAAGATCACCCAAAATCAACAGGTGGTGATGCATGCACATACAGAGAGTTTCAGGCCAAGCATAGCTGCTGCCAGCAGAAACACGCGATGCTGAAACCCAGCCGGGTATGTGCAGTTGGGGAGGTATTTACAGTACCTAACCCTGGCAGGAAGGGAAAATATCTGCAGTGCCTGACCCTCGTAGTCATTCGAAGTAAACATGGCGGCAGAGGGAAAGCGATCAGGCGTACTCGCATGAGCCATGCTGGCCCATGTATTTACACGTAGGAGGCATATTGGCACGGGGACCCCATAAGCATACGTCCGATACAGCCAACTATGGGAACATTGATTGAGGAAAGGGGTGGAGGATTTCCCCACTAGGAACCATGGAACCTGGCCCACTGGGAACAAGGGTTGGCCTCCGCGCCGCCAAGCACCTCCCTCCCCCCCCCACCCCTCCCCGCCCCTCCCCTCCCCTCCCCGCCCCGCCCCGCCCCGCCCCGCCCCGCCCCGCCCCGCCCCGCCCCGCCCCGCCCCGCCCCGCCCCGCCCCGCCCGCCCCGCCCCGCCCCGCCCCGCCCCGCCCCGCCCCGCCCCGCCCCGCCCCGCCCCGCCCGCCCCGCCCCGCCCCGCCCCGCCCCGCCCCGCCCCGCCCCGCCCCGCCCCGCCCCGCCCCGCCCCGCCCCGCCCCGCCCCGCCCCGCCCCGCCCCGCCCCGCCCCGCCCCGCCCCGCCCCGCCCCGCCCCGCCCCGCCCCACCCCGCCCCGCCCTGCCCCCCAACTCCCCAAGCAAGCATACAGGAGCCATCTCACCCCCCCATGGCGCACCTTCTGGAAGGTCCACCAGCATAAGCGTGCCTGCCAGTTCTGGTACTTGCTGGCATCCGAGGTGATGATGACATGAATGCCGTCCTGGAGCGCGCTGTAGTTGATGCGCGCGGGGCCACTCGCGTGCCGCCGATGACCCGCCGACGTCGCAGGAACGACCCCCATGGCGGTTGCCGCATTGTTACGAATCACATTATTGTGGTTGGCATTGTTATTGTTCGCATTTCCATTGCTGTTGTGACCGCTAGAGTGACCGCTGGCGGCGGCGCGCTCCCTCCTCTCCTTGCGGCGCGCCTCTCTCTTCGCGGCCTCTTGTGCCATGTACACGGCGTGCGCCTGCCGTTTCTTCTCGGCTGCTTCTGCCGCACGCGCCGCGATGCCCTCTACCGTCTCGCGGGGCAGCAGCCGCTGGTCCTCGCCGTACACCACGGTGTTGGCGCCCTGGTTGGCAGGGGGCTCAATGCGCAGCGCGCTCGTTTGCGTGACGAATGAGGGCAGGGAAATCGCGGATGTCCCCATCGAGGAGGGCAAGGAGGACGAGGCGGAAGAGGTGGCGGAGGAGGAGGAAGAGGACACCAAGTCCTGCAGGAGCAATGAGGAGGGTAGGTGGACAGTGGTTGCCGACGCGACCGGCAGGATGACGGCAGCATTACCGCTATAGGTAATGACCCCGCCTCCAGGGCCGCCCAGCGGTCCCCCTCCTGCGTTGCCTCCCAGTGCCTGGCCCTGGGAGGCGAGCATAGCGTTGTCAGGTGTGACCAGCGAGCGGTCGCCAGATTGCCGGCTGGCAGCCGCCCTGGAGTAGGTGATGAGATAGTGAATTCAACAGTTGATGCAACAGTTGATGGAAAAGTTGATGCAACAGTTGTTGCAGCAGTTGATGGAGCAATTGATGGAAGAGTTGATGGAACAGGGGCAACATGGGAAGAGGAAGGTGAGTTCGTATGGCATGCCCACGGCCAGACATGTGAGCGCTGAGCAGGTGACTGTCCCGGGGCGATACGACTGCTGTGCTTGAAACGGATTGGGCAGGAGTGAGACCAAGTCGGCTGTTGGCTATACCGGTAGCATATTCCCCAAGTGGCTTGAAGGCAGTGTGGCGCCAGCAGAATAGTGATGACCGAGAGATGCAAACCCGCGGAGGTGTAGAATGAACAAGTAAGGTGGCATGCTATCATTTCAAAACGCAGGGTGGGATGTGGTGGAGGAGGTGGCATTGCTTCTCACCATACCGCAAGGACTCTGGGTTGCAGGGTGTTCGACTATTCCAGAGAAAGAAGTTATGGCTGCTGACGGCGACAACGTATAAGACGTTTGACAAATGGGTAAGGCAAAAGACTCCATTTACGGTGGACGTGCCTTGGGCCCACGTTCGCTGTGCTCCCGCTACTGGCATTGAGAGATATGGCGAACATGGCAACACACGCCAGCACGGCCGTCACCGCCCTCCAGTACCGGAACCCACGGATGCTCTTGGGTACACGGACGTCTTTGAGGTATTGAGGGAGGTTTCTCTTGCAGCTGCTTGAAAAGTCAAGACCAATTCTAAGGCATTCTTTACTGGCCAGAACAGCTGCAGCTTTGAACACGGCAATGTAGGGCTTGTACGTATCCTGCACCGCCTGATACGAGTTAAAGCCAATAAGCCGCCAAGGATTCATAGCTTACGCGGTAAAAATGTCTCCTATAACCCAGGCATCTATTCCGCGTCCGAAACGATCACATTAAATGTCAAACAGGATATCAGCCTTGCACTGCAAACGCGTTTACTAGCCATTATCCAGCAGGTTAGAGAGAATCCGAATGATCTGCGCACAGGGTAACGCTTGAGTGGCAAAGATTATCTCATATGCTAGTCAAGACGTGATCACACATATCCAGTTTGCCCCCAAGCCATGGAAGCCATGGCTGCCCGTCCCACGCATTTTGTGCTGGCCTCACAGAATCTCGTGCGCGCTGGGGGTGCCAGGTGGCAGCTGCGCCGAGCATCCCATGCAGGCACCGGTGGCAATTCCGGCCACCTTCTGCGCAAAGTGGCGCGGATTCTGGCAAACATCACGCGCAGCCCGGCACGTGATCAATTATTACGGTTGTGAGTTGTCCACCATCATGCATTGTTAATTTTTACCTGCGTCTACCTTCTGCGATGCACATTGCACGCCTGTCGGCTAGAATTGGAGGCTCGGCCAACCAACTCATGACGTAACACGAATCCTCAAGACAAGATGCCAACATCTTTCTTTCCTTTCCACAACTGTAGTGTTGTATTGTAAAGCCACATCTGCACATTGTCCCTGGAAGTCTGGGGCTATGAACGACGTTGTTGCGGGAGATGATTATTGCCTGCTATTCACCAGCGGCACTTGAGGTGGTGAGATCTTGCGCCGCACAGCCAGGAGGAGATAGGTCAGCCGTTTTCCCCTGCCATTCTGCGCGATGGAGGGGGGCTGGTCAGCTGCCTCGCACGCCTCGCTTTCGTTCTCGCAAGATTGTAATCCGATTTGTCTGCATGTCGGCTGTGCCCCAGAGCAACAAGGCTGTCCGTCGCGCACTACTTACAGCCTTGAAGCTTCCAAGTGTCGTGTTCAAAGCATTGGTATGCAAAGAGGACTTGTCTTTTTTTTCTGTATTTCAGGCGCCTTAGTAAGCTGTGCTTCGTCGGCTATGCTTAGTCGGGGACATTCGTAATATCATATATGGCTCCTTTCCCTCCTTGCAGTTAGGCCTCCTTGATGGGTAACTGTCGCCGTTCTTCAATCACACATTTCCCATGGGTAACTTATCCTCGCGCAAATTTCACTTCTGAGCACCTGACGGAGCTGTTCGCTGACGACCCCGTATTCCTGGGTCTTGCCATTCTCGTATCCCCGTTACTGGACCAGGTACCCTCCACCCTGAACCGTTACGTGCTGTCTGAGCTGGTCGTTCCGCTTGCACTGGGCGTGGCCGCGTTTGGAGGGCTCGGCCTATCCATTGGTGAGTGTGCATGCCTGCATGTGTGCCTAGTGGTTGACAAGCCAGATCCCGGTGGCCCCCCTGCGACTGGAAGCGGATACCAAGCAACCCTTACCTATCTGGGCCGGAAATCACACCACAAACATGAGCCTCATCTTTGATCATCCTGGCATCCTGAGGCCACCTGGCGGGCTTCGGACAAGGTGCATGTGCACCCTACATAGCCACCTAGGTCATGATCGACCTAACTTATACTACACTTATACTTGTAGTATAACGATACCTCGTTGGCAGCGTTGTGGAGGGCTTGCTACCTAGGATGCCAGGGTATGTAGGGGGGATGTACAGGAACATGCGGCATGCATCGCAAATATATTGCCGAGTGAGCCTTGTGTGTCCATGCATCGCACATTCATTGCCGAGTGGGCCTTGTGTGTGTATGCATCGTACAATCGTGGCCTAGTGAAACTTGTGTGTGCATGCATCGCACAATCGTGGCCTAGTGAGCCTTGTACAGCATCAAGCAGCTGCCACGAATGGATGTCTCATGTCCACCACATGGTAAATAGTTTGACGTCTTATCTGTGCTCTAGCCAGCTGCACTTGTGCAACACCAAGGTGGCACGGCAGGATTGCCTCCTTTTTTAAGGTGTGCTCTTTAGGTCGCCTACATAACAGTAATCAGAACGGCGGCGGCACATCAACTGCTACCTTCCCCCCCCCCCTCTCAGCCCCCCACCCACCCCCGCCCATCCAACCATGCAGCTACCCTTCCCCCTCCCCCCACCCACCCACCCACCCACCCACCCCCACCCCTGCCGATTTCTTGGAGGATCCTACGAGCATACACAATTTATATATATTGACATTATTCACTCGCATCCGTGGTTGATTCATGTTTGTGTCGTCTTGCAGTCATTTATCCATGGCGCATTCATCCATGAGACCATGACCCACCCTGCATCATCCTGCATACCGTACCCCCCTGCCAGGTGTCGCGTCGGAGATGTCGGCACTGCAAAAGACGGGCATCTCCTTTGGGCGCTCGATTGCGTCCGCGGTCGCCCTGGCCCTGCTGCGCATGCCGGTGTGTGCATGCACGTGTGCTGCGTGATTGTGTGTGCTTGATGATCACCGTCGTTTTAACATGGCAGTGTGCGTGCGCATCGGCAGCGTGGTGGTGCCCTTTGTGACGCACTCGCCACCATGGCAAGTGTGCGTGTTTGTTTTTGTGCAAACGTGGGGCGCAAGCATAGCACGCCTTTTGTGGCATACCTGGTATTCCCACCGCTGTAGGCACTGGTTGGTCCCTTTCAAAGCCGTAGAAGCATGACACCTGGCGCTCGACACCAGAGTGTCAGTCCGCAGCGTCATCATCCTTCTTGCCACAAAGGAATGCATACGGACTATCGGTCGCTGCCGTGCATGCACATGAGGAGGGTAGACCTCCTGCAAGGATAGTAGCCACAACAAGGGCGAGTAGCCTGGCTATGGCGGCGGGTCCTGCCCAACTGTTGATGAAGAAATGGTGTGCACGAAACCCTGATCAATTCATCAGGGTGGTGCTGTGCTTGCGCCAACATGTGCTCCAGCAGAACCCCCACACCCTACCTGGTCAGGATCACAGGACTGACAGGAGGCAGGGACCGGCAGCGTAGTCTTGCTGGCATATGTTACCCGGCCCCAATGTCCCTGTGGCCGCTTTGTCCCATGATCCATTCTTCGCCTGCCTTCTGCCTTCTCTGCCCCGCCCCATCTCCGCTGGCCTGCCTGCCTTTCCTGTGTGCACAACTACCTCCATTCCCCTGTTCCTCCCCCCAATTCACCCCTTGTCCCGTCCCCCACTCCCCCCATTTAATGCCCCCCCCCTCCCTTGTCTGTGTCCAGTACTACGCGGCGTGCGTGATGCCGATGACATGTCTGCTGGCGCCGCTGCTGGGTTTCGGCCGCATGAAAGGAGACAGTGAGCTCGTGGGTGAGTGAGCAACGAGAGCAGTCGCGGCTGCTGGAATCAGTCTGACATGGCTGTCATGGCTGTCATGGCTTTCATGGCTGTCATGGCTGTCATGGCTGTCATGGCTGTCATGGCTGTCATGGCTGTCATGGCTGTCTTGGCTGTCATGGCTGTCATAGCTGTCATGGCTGTCCTGGCTGTCCTGGCTGTCATGGCTGTCATGGCTGTCATTGCTGTCATGGCTGTCATGGCTGTCATGGCTGTCATGGCTGTCATGGCTGTCATGGCTGTCATGGCTGTCATGGCTGTCATGGCTGTCATGGCTGTCATGGCTGTCATGGCTGTCATGGCTGTCATGGCTGTCATGGCTGTCATGGCTGTCATGGCTGTCATGGCTGTCATGGCTGTCATGGCTGTCATGGCTGTCATGGCTGTCATGGCTGTCATGGCTGTCATTGCTGTCATGGCTGCCATGGGTGTCATGGCTGTCATGGATGGTGTTGCCATTCTTGCGGTATGGGGGGGAAGGAGGAGAGGAGCATGCACTGGGCCGGTCTATGTGCCTACTGCTGGTCTTTTTGCCCGACGAGTTCGGTTCAGGGTGGGGCCCTAAATTTTGGACCTGTTGGTGTACGGTACGGGCACCACAACGTTTACAGCTCATAGGGCAAAAGTGGAATTCTACTTTTGAACACGCCTCATTCTAGAAGCACGTTCACTGTTGGCTATGTGAGCATGCCTCAAGCCTCCCAACTGCACCCATGCACGTGCATGCGTGCTCTCCAATCGTGAACTTGTCTCGCATGCTGCTGTCCCCCCAACCCTCCCCCCCTTGGCCCCACCAGCATTGCAAGCGGCCGGCGTGCGCACGCAGCGGCTTGTGCTGCCATCCGTGCTGCTATTTGGCATCGCCACAGGACTTCAGCTCGCACTAGGCGAGGTGGGTGGTTGGCACTGGGGGCTGCTACGTGTGCTATATCGATAGGGTTGTGCAGGCGTATCTCATCTACAAATAGCGAGGGCGAAAAATGTTGGGGAGGGAGCGGTCAAGAGCACGAGGGAGATGGTCTACCTGGGCTCGTGACAAGCAACCAAAGGCGAGGATACGTGAGGGCGATGAGGCGTGGGGATGTGAGAGCACGATCAGGTTAGGTCGCAGGAGACTGTGGAAGGCATGGCGAATGCGATTTGTTGGGGGATCACTGACAGCATGGGTATCGTATGGACTGTGGGGGTCTAGGGAGACTGCCAATAGATGGACAGACAGCGCACAGTCTGACATGACTGGCTCTGCAATGCAGCCGCGCTCTTGTATTTACTTACTTTTCTGGAGTGTCAGGGCATGGTTTCCTAGCATGCTTCTCCTGACTCACCTCTATTTAGGGCATGGTTTCCTAGCATGCTTCTCCTGACTCACCTCTATTTAGGGCATGGTTTCCTAGCATGCTTCTCCTGACTCACCTCTATTTAGGGCATGGTTTCCTAGCATGCTTCTCCTGACTCACCTCTATTTAGGGCATGGTTTCCTAGCATGCTTCTCCTGACTCACCTCTATTTAGGGCATGGTTTCCTAGCATGCTTCTCCTGACTCACCTCTATTTAGGGCATGGTTTCCTAGCATGCTTCTCCTGACTCACCTCTATTTAGGGCATGGTTTCCTAGCATGCTTCTCCTGACTCACCTCTATTTAGGGCATGGTTTCCTACCATGCTTCTCCTGACTCACCTCTATTTAGGGCATGGTTTCCTAGCATGCTTCTCCTGACTCACCTCTATTTAGGGCATGGTTTCCTACCATGCTTCTCCTGACTCGCCTCTATTTAGGGCATGGTTTCCTACCATGCTTCTCCTGACTCACCTCCATAGAGCACGGCACGCCAAATCTTCCTGTGTGGCAGCGCGATGCATTCCTGTGTGACCAGCATTGTGCCATCCGAAGCTGCAGTAGCCATCCTTCGACAAAGTCTTTGTTCAAGGTCGCTATGGCATGACAGACATGATCCCCCTGACATGCCATGGTATCGTTATTGTGTGATGCTGGCTTGGCGTTGTTGCACGAAGCTGGCCCTGGGGCAGAGCTTTTTCTCAAGCCTTGCACGACGCGTGTTACGCGCCCACCCCCCCCACCCCACCCCCACCCCACCCCACGTTCTGCCACCCACCATTGTGCGCGACTTTTTCCTTCCGCTTATCGTGCGCTAGCTCGTGGCGCCTCATGCCAATGCAGCGGCCGTGTCCATTGTGGCATCCGCACGGTGTACCAGCGATGCGCCCAAGGTGAGATATGCCAGAATCATGCGCAGGCCTCTCTTGTTACGAACAGCGAGCTGCTGCTTGGTCTTGCTACTCGTTTTCGGTTTCTGCATCAGTTCGGTTAATATTGTGCGGAAACCTTTTGCCACTCGGCTTCTAAGGTTCCGCACAATATTACCAGCGATAACCACTCGCTGGTAATATTGTGCGGAACGTTAGAAGCCGAGTGGCAAAAGGTTTCCGCACAATATTAACCTAACTACATCCCCCCTCCCATGGGTGGTACCCCATAGTTGTCAGCACACCACCAAGGCAGCACCGGCAGGCAAGGCATGGGACATGTAAGGCAGGCAGGGGTTCAGAAAGTGCTTATAGAGTTTGAGTGCTTTCAGGGTTTGTTGCTCATCAGTGGGAGCGGTTGGTAGGAGGAACACGCGCACAGGCCCTCTTGTACTCCCTGCTGTCACCATTTCCAAGAATACCTCTCGTGGGTCACCCATGCATGCCTGGCAATATCACCCGTGCAAGCACCAGGCATAGCTGGGGGGCTGTGTACAGAAACAGGCGGATCCACCCTCTTCTATTGACTAGTTTGTGGCCGCCTTTGTGTCCGGTGCTTACATGTGGCAAGCTTTCTCTCGTGCAGAGTTCAGGTTGTCAAAAGGCCTCAAAACCAATTGTGACATAAGCTGAATCATGTCTCAGTGTGCCACGGGGGTTGGTTTGGCTGCCTGAATACCGGGATTGCCTGCTGGGAAATCTGACTGGCTCGCCGACATGCAGCTTGGATTACGAAGGGGGGGGGGTCAAAACATTAGCCATATACAGTTCTTAACACTTCTGCGCCCGTTAGTGTGATATGTTTTGCTGAATGGTGGGTTGGCCGTCGCATGTGATGTGGCATGGCGACACCAACGAGATGCGGCAGCGGGCGCAGCCGGTTCTCTTCACCGAGTATGGGTGAGTGGGATGGGGCCGTGTGTGCGGGTGAGTGGGATGGGGTCCTTTGTATGGGTGGGTGGGATGGGGCCTTCCATAAAGCATCAACACCAGTCGTTAGCGTTGTAGCGATCGCAGCCCCTAAGTGCAAGAAGTATGGATAGGTCACTGCATGGCATGCATGCATGCCCCTAGGTTTGCAATATTTGAAGGGTGGGTCAGGTTCGCTCAATCTGTGGAAGGGCAGGGGGCGGGGTTGGGGGCCGGTGGAACGGGAAAAGGGGGAAATAGCCATTCCTTTATTACTTACTCTGTATGTAGCCAGCAGTACAGGTGTGTTCTGTTCTTAATCCTCCAGGGGGGAATAGCCATTCCTTTATTACTTACTCTGTATGTAGCCAGCAGTACAGGCGTGTTCTGTTCTCATCCCTCCTTTTAACGGGTGACTTCTTAATGGGTATTCCTGGCCTCCCTTGCCATATTTGTACGCATGACACGGCAGAACCAGTTGATACCGATTTTCGTTGAAACTATTGTGTCTTGCTCCCATGTTGTTGGCTCGTAGCCACTACTACCAAGAGTAGCAATGCGGGTGAGAATGCCAATCTTGGCGGAATGCCGTGCCAACACGAATGTCATGGGATAACATGAACACACAAAGTCCTCGAAAAGCTCCGCGGTCACCTATCTGATTCTAGAGGCTATTCCCGCCATGCAAACGTGGTTAACGATTCCCGCTACGCAAAAGTTGTTCACAAGTCCCGCTACGCAAAAGTGGTTCACAATCCCTTCGATGTGACCCACTTCCATGTGCCCCAACTCCAACACCACCTCTTGTCGTCACCATCCCGCAACATTTCAGCTCGGTGAAACTGCAGCCACAGGCCCGGGACGGGCCGCCAGCGCCAGAGACACAAAGGCAAGCACCCAGGGCAGAGGACAGGGAAGCGAGGGCCTGGGACGTCAGGGCAGCCAGGGGTGCCTCGGGGCCCCTTTCCAGGGTGTTCTACGCTGCGGACTTCGATGGTCAGAGGATGCACACTGTGTCCGTGGTGGACCTGGAACAAGCCGCCGAGTCTTCATGGCCGGTACGTCTGATACGGTCGGTACATCTTTTACGGCCTCTCTTCTTTCCTCGGTGGCGGTTGAAGTTTCTGTTTGCTGCTCTTGTTCTGAGGTGGTGGTTAACGTGTCTGCAAGCATTTTGCACTTGTAAGCGTGAGCACAATTTTGATACACCTTGGCTCGTGCTAGCTTGCGAATGACTGTGCGGGAAGGCACGCATGCTATCAAGCCATATGTTGCGTGAGGCGTGGCCCGTGGAACCATATGGCCCATCCACATCCGTGGACACCTTCATCATCTTTTGCTTTTCTTTTCTTTTCCCTCCTCGTTTTACTTTCGGTTGCTGGCCCATGCAGGTGGCCCCAAGCCAAGTCGTGCCGCGTTCCAGCGTGATGGCGACACGTCCCGGTATGTTTGGTGTGCCTGGATGATTTCCTTGGCGCGTGTGTTTGTGCCCGTAGGGGAACTGCAGGTCTCTTAGGGGGCTGCTTACTTTCGAGCGTTGGCTTTTCACTACCCTTGAGGTGCCACGAGAATGACCCGGGTGTCCAGCCGTGACTCATGGGTGGGCGGAACCTGCAAGTATGAGAGTGTCCTGTTGGTGGGCAGCGCGCCTGGATCTTGTTAAAATGGATGGAGATGACGAAGTGTTTGAGGGGGGGGGGGCAAAGTGGTGGAAAGAGATGAAATGCCCGGGCTCCCCTTCGTAAGCTTATGGGAATTGCTCATGAGGGAAAAAAGTCTGTAGTTGTCACCGGTGCATGAGGCACTTTATCGAGCAGTGGCTCCTCGTCTAGCTATGATGTGAAAATGCCACTACTTTGTGCATGCTGTCATGAAAATGGGCGACGTATGCCCTGCCGGTCCACACATCAGTCACCAGAAATTCGCTGGCACAGTAGATTCCCCATGGTAAGCTGTAACCTACCATGGCAACCATAGCAACCATAGCAACCATGGCAACCATGGCAACCATGGCAACCATGGCAACCATAGCAACCATAGCAACAATAGCAACCATGGCAACCATGGCAACCATAGCAACCATAGCAACCATGGCAACCATGCAACCATAGCAACCATAGCAACCATAGCGACCATAGCAACCATAGCAACCATAGCAACCATAGCAACCATAGCAACCATGGCAACCATAGCAACCATGCATTTACACCCTTTTTGGCACTGTTCATCTTGCCAGCACAGTTTATGATCTTCGGTGGACTTCTGTGGCACGTTCAGTAGCTGATGCGCCAAACCTATTGCCTCCATGCCGTTTGTTTTCGATAACCACGCCCGCAACATGCCATCGGTGGGACAGCAGGCAGCATTGGCACAGGGAAAGGAGCGACCGGAAAAGCGGGGACAGACGCTAGAAAACACGCCCGTGTGGTGCCGCGGCGCGCCATCATGGCGCAGTCAGGGACATGGGACGAAGGGACCCAGACGTGGCTCTTTCATGAGGGTGCGGAGTACGTAGTGCGGCAAGTGGGCCAAGTCAGCCCGGGATATGCCAGCATCACACCCGGAGAACAGCGGGGGGAAGCGGGCGCCATGCCTCCAATCGTGGCTGGCAAAGGACTGAGCTATGCGCCAGGCAGCGGGTTCGCCTTGGAGAGTGTCAACGTGTTCGAGAGGAAGGGTCAGTCCCTTATTGTGCCTTGGAGAACAAATTCTGTTGGGGAAGAGGACATTTTTTCATGGCACTGCGAGGACATTGTTTACTAGTGTGGGAGTTTATACATGGCGCCGACCGTGGGAACGACCTGTAGCCATGCCTGTTTCCACCCCGTGCGGTGCATGCCTATGGGCTAGGAAGGGACATCGCTGGTTGGAGGATGTCGCTGCACTTTTTGAAGTCGGTTGGGATTTTCTTCCGGTGTTTGCTTCTAGAAGTGGAGGGACCTATCCGTAGCCATGCAGGAAACAGCACCTTGCATCTTAGAGTGGCATCGTGAAGGATTTGAGCATAGGCATGGGCATGGGCATGGGCATGGGCATGGGCATGGGCATGGGCATGGGCATGGGCATGGGCATGGGCATGGGCATGGGCATGGGCATGGGCATGGGCATGGGCATGGGCATGGGCATGGGCATGGGCATGGGCATGGGCATGGGCATGGGCATGGGCATGGGCATGGGCATGGGCATGGGCATGGGCATGAGAGTAAAGGGTGTGCGCTGGGCAGGCACGATCCATGGTCTGAAGCAGCTAAGCAAGCAAGCCAATCACGACGGTTGATTGTGACAGCTGGCACACTGATGGCTGCCTGGCCCTTTGGTGTTGAATTCTGTCTCTTTGTACTGCCTTTGATGCTATCCTTGAGCAGCGGTGGCAGGGCTTTCTCGGCTGCCGCTGGACCTGGCCATTTACGAGGCCAAGGATTTTGACAGCATGACGCTGAGCGAGGTGCGTGCATCTCTGCTTGCAGCCGTCATGTGTGTGACTGCACGCCTGGCTGCATGTTTGGCTGTGTATCATGTTGGTTTTGTGGTGATGAGCTCGTGGGTGTATGCGCTCCTATTCAAACTGTATTAGAACGCTGTTTCCTGGGCCGGGAGACGATAACAGTGAGTGCGATCGTGTTTCAAGACATTAGGAAAAGCTCATTTGAGTACACTTTGCCTCTCTACTTTAATGCCGGTCAGCTTGGGTCATTTTTCTCCCTTGTGTTTCCCTTTTTCCTGCTCCTTTCTTTTGTGGTTTCTCAGGGCATGTGGTAGGTATTTTACCAAAGTAGTTTTAATGCTGCATGCAATAGCCTATCGCTCTATGTATGCGGAAACATCTTTATATCCAGATCCACCAACCATTGTTATTAGTGCATATATGCTGGTTTTTAAAATCTGCACACTGGCAACTTGGAGTTTTGACCGTGGCAAGGCACCCTTTCACATACAACCCTATTTGCAGGTGAAAAAGCTAGCGCGGCTGCAGAGCTTGTGTCGCAACGAGAAAATGGCTCGCAAGCTCGAGGTCAGTTGCCAGTTCACCTCGTTTACTGGCAACGCCACAGTTGTAGAGATTTCTTGACAGCCCTTTTGCTTATGAATTCGCATGCCTGTGCATGGCCAAGCCTTCAAGGAATAGCTAGAAGCGCCCTTTGCGCAGAGGCAAGCTCTCCGCTGTCGTTGCTCCCGTGACTGTGTGGGCGCACGAACATCATCCCATGCAGCGTGGCCCAGTGTTTCGATTAGTGGCGGAATGACGCCAAATGTGGCGGTGTGGCACCAAGTTTTGTAAAACGTGGCGGCACCCCCGTTTTTTTTCCCTTGCCAAGACGCCACAAGTTGGCCGTGCTGTTCTACTTTTCTACTGTAGTTCCCTTGTGCCACAGAGTGGCCGTGCCTGAAGTTTATTCTAGCACATATGACACCAATAGTTGGCAGTGTCAGACGAGCTTCCAGCCGGGGTGCCGCCACAAATCTTCCCGCCACGAAGGCATACATACTAGTTGAAGCAATGCAGTGAAATGCGCAGTCATTCACTAGTTGCTAGTACTAGTACTGTAGTGGGGCAGTACAACCGTAGTGTGCTGCTGAAGTCCGTGCATCTTCCCAAGCCGGCTGCCACCGGCAGGCAGGCAGGGGCCCGGAGGGTGCTCTAGAGGTGCTAGAATGCTAGAATCTGCCAGCACGCATAGCGCTGCCCCGACAGCGCCTACTACTTGGCGCTCCCGCGCTGGGGATGACCTTGCCGCACCAAAGAAGGGTTGGAAGGCCGCCCGCCACACGTGTCCGTGCCAAGCACAATTTCAATTGGCTAAAAGCCTCGCATTGGCCGAGTCAACGGAAGTTTTGGAAGTTCAAAACGCCACAAGTGGCTTACTGCAAAAACTTTTATCGAATCCCATGCAGCGTGCATGCTTGTTGCATGCGACCATCGGGGACGACAGTGAGAAGTTCCGACATCGCGCTATGGGAGTATCAAAGTTTGTGGTTGTGCAGTTGAGGCGCAAAGCATTCCAAGACTGTCTTGCATGCCTGATAAGTGTAGGGCGCCATGTATTCCTGCAGCCTTTGCATGAGGAAAGCCAGTAATAAATCAGCCCTATTAGTGGCCTTCCTGCAGGCAAGGCATTCCAATTCATGAGGGCAACTATTCTGAGCCCCGTCTATGCCCCAAACACACATACGCGACAAGTGTGGATTACTCGTTGCTTTGAAATGACCCCCAGGCAGCATTCAAAGCCTGGGGGGCATGCCAGCACTAAACCATTCTAGGTGCTGATATATCATGCTTGGCAGATACGTTTTCTTTGGTTAATTCCGGTGAACCCTGGGCCCCTGGCTACCCTTGCGATGTAACTGTCTACCCTTGCTCCCCCTGGACAGGTAAAGCTGCGTCAGCGCATTGCTCTGCCATTTGCGTGCATCGTCTTTGGTGCCTTGGGTTCTATCGTGGGCCTCCGACTGCCCTTCAGCGAGCAACGGGTGTGTGCGTCCACTGCCCCGCATTAATGTAGATATTTGGTGGATGAGCATCTGTGTAGTTGGTTATTATTAGTTTCGTCGCAACGTATGTTGTACTGGTATGAGCCTGCTATATTGAGAACAGCAGTGTGTATGCCCGTATATCTTCACCTGGTGGAGACTTGTCTTGTCATCTGCTGTGGTCGCGGCTAGCCTGTATATATAAACAGACTCCCTGGTTACTGGCAGATGTCAGCAGAATGGTGGGTTCGGGGGCCAGTTGTGTTCTATCTATATCCTGCGTCCTATCTATGTCCTGCATCAGATCTATATCCTTCATCCTATCTATATCCTGCATTCTGTCTGTGCTGTGTTTGGGAGCTATTGTCCGCACCTTACATGATAAAACTGATAGAGCGTGCCCTGGCTGTCCAGTTTCAAGGCCTAGGGAATCATGCGCAGCCTGTATCATTAGTCAATTGATAAGGTCACACCAACGCAAGTGCAGCCATCTGGAGGTCATCAATTATGGCGCGATTGATAGTGGTGCTTCGATTGCTTTCTCGTGACATGAACTGTAGGGATCCGTCCCTTTTGTGACATGCAAAGGTACCCAGCTAGTGCTTGCATTTCTGCGCCATCACTGGGTTGCAGACAGGGGCCTGATGTCCGCAGGTACACATCCTCTCTCTCTGCCTTCAGCACATACCGCGCTCAGTGGTTGGTAGACAATCATGGCACAGCTTAGTAGGTGCTGCATGGTGTGAGGGCTCACCGCGATGGGGGGCTTGATGTTTACTTTCGCCTACGCCACCCCCCCCAGTGACACAATCACACATTGAGATTCTCTTATGGATGTCAGTATTTAGAATTCTCTTGGTCCTTTTTTTCTACCCCCAATCCCAACCCCTCCCGCCATACCCCCGCATTGCTGCCCTCACAGCTGGGCTTTGCCATCGCCCTCAGCATCATGTTCGGCTACTACATGGTGTCAGTGGTCGGCGGCGTGTTGGGCCAGGTGAGAGCCATCGATACTATACCCCCAGAGGACAGCAGTCATGATGGCATCGTTGTGGGACCCAGTGGTGATATGGTTTGGCAGGGCGGAGAAGGGCATATGGACGTCGTGTCCCGGATACGTTCGTGTCCCAGTTACGTGGTGTGACTGTCATTGTCACTATTAGCTCCACTACAGTTGATGCAGCTGCAGCAGAGGCTGCAACAGAGTCTTCGGTTCCCTCTTGTCCCCGGTGGTTGTTTCCCCATCGCTTAGCCCCAAGTGTGACGAGGCAGCATCTAAGGGGAGGATTGCGACATGGCACACCCACAAACTGTGTTTTGCAGCCTTTGGCCTGGTCTTGGGATGACAGCAGTTGCATGGCTTGGTTTTGTATGCCTCTTCATTGTGTCTCGCCGCCAGTCTGGGGCAGTATGCATGCGCTACATCCGTGGAGCAAAGAGCTAGCCCTGATTATATACGGCGATCTGTTTTCGTTTGAAGTATAGCATCTGTGTAAAGCCTATGTGTCTTCCACAAATGGCCATTGCCATGCATGGCCACATTGCTGTGCATGACCCTGTTTACATAGTAACGACTCATGCCTGTTAATCGCCATTTTTTGCCGCTTGCTCCCCTACTTGTAATGGCAGCTCTCGATCATCCCTGCCATGCTTGCGGCGTGGTTGCCGAACATGGTCGGTGGCATGCTCGCGGTGGCACTTCTTGTTACCGCGTGAAAACAAGGCATTAATTAATTAATTAGGAACATAACTCCGTTGGGAGTACATGTAGCACATATCCCTGAGAAGGGGCATACATGGCTTTCAATACATTCTGGGCTACTTCCTGCAAGGGTGGGAATGTAAGCGACACTTGCTCTAGGTGCGCCAGGGCACCTGCACCCCCATGATCTATCAAGCTATGCCCAGCTAAGGGGGAGCCTGTCATGGGGGGGAAGATCATCATGGCTATACAAGAGCTAGGGCATGCATGGCTTCTCAACAGAGAGCGTCTCTCTGCATAGGCATAATGTAGCATGGCTAAATTCTTAATGCAACATCCATGGGAGGTCCCATTATAGGCATGGCTTGGCTAAATTCTTAATGCAACATGCATGGGAGGTCCCATTATAGGCATGGCTTGGCTAAAGTCTGAAGGCATCATCCATGGGGGTAGTCACTGCCGCTATGGCAGCCATGCTTAGAATGTTTTCCAAGCGTTGCCAACATACCTAGTCACGTACCGCTCACGCACGGTACACAACCAGCCATAGCCTTAGCTTAGTCCTCGTACAGCCATGCTACGGCGCTTGCTATGATCAGATCACTTGCCCACGCTCCTTGTTATGCCCTGCTCACATGGGTCTTATTGCACCCACAGATTGTCGGATCGTTAGCGTGTCCGTTAAGCTAGCGTGCCCGAATGCACCTGTGGCATGCCTTAGGCATGAAGGAGACTGGGGGTCTCCAGGCCCTTTCTCCTGTTGTGCACACACCTGTAGGGATTAAAAGCACTTCGGTGCTCCGTGACTCCCCAACGGGAGCACGTGTTTTATTAATTAATTAATTAATTAATTAATTAAGCCATGGGGGGGCATTATGGGCGCACATGAGCGTGGGCCACATGCTAGGCTAAGCCTGACTAGGTAATCTACACTACTGGTATATATTCCCTAGTCTGAGTTGGCAGGAGGTGCCTGCCAGGGCTTGTACGTGGTCAACGTGGATGACCGTTCGGACGGTATACTGCCAGGGGGGGTCGACCCCCTGAGCCAGTATACCGGCTTCCCCGCTGCGCTCTGCCGGAGCTGAAGGTAGGTCGGCCATAGCTCGCGTCGCCGCTGCTGCTCAGCGGGCCAGGGTCAGGTCGTCGTCCAGCCTGAAGCGAGTCCTCGAGAGCTTCTTGCGGCATTTAAGGAACGACAGCTTGCCCGACATGTACTTAAAGGTGAGGAGCACGGGTGCCGGGCCAGCCTTACCCCGTGCGCGGGGGAGGCGGACAGCCGACATCCGCAGCTCACGAGTGAGTACGTTGCATGGGGGCAAGAATGTTGCGCTTAAAGGCCGTGACAAGAGTCGTCGAGGTCTCATGCACCTGCCGGCTGGCGCCGGTCGAAGTGCTTGACGATGACATTGTGGCTGCGCTCAGGTGATGCCGGCCTCCTCGCGAAGGTCGAGGGCTTGTTGCTTGAGCTGTGCCGCGATGGTGGAGGTGGTGGAGGTGGTATGATGCTTAAGCAAGTCCGCCCAGGTGGAGGGAGCATCGCTGGCCGGGCCAGCAGATGCCGGCTGGGCAGCGCGATGTCCTTCACCGCCTGGGCGGTGAGCCGGCCGGCGGTGTCATGCAAGCACGAGTTCAAGGGCGGTGGCGGTGGCTTGGAGGCGCTCGTCGAGGTCGAGGAGCTGGGCCTTGATGTCGGCAGTGAAGGCGGAAATGGCGGTGGAGGTGGAGGCGACGGTGGTGGAAATGTGAGGAAGCTCAGTAGCCAGCGTGCCGCCTATTGCTGCCACATCGGCGGCAAGGGGGGTCACGTTCTGCTGAAAGGCTTTTCCTAAGGATGGAACGGAGTGTGGGGGGCTGGGGGCGGAGATGGATGGAGCCCAGATCTCGCCATCAGAGCGCATGAGAATTAAGGGAGTTTATGATGGTGGGCTGGAGTTGGGGGCGGGTGCACCCGAACAGAACACTGATGTTGTGCTGGCCAGCAGCTGCCGTCCGAGGTGATGAGGCGATTGATGTCGTGGAGATGGAGGCACAGGTCGTATGTAAGCGAATGCCAGGCGTAGTCCCCGTAGAAGATGCAATGCAGGGCAGTTGCCGGGGACATGTTGGTCCAGTCGTGATCATCGATCTTGAAGGGTTGGGGTTGAAAGCGCGGTTCTGTGGGGCGTGAAGACCCTGAGTCCTGTTTTGTCGGCCGGCTGAGCGGCTGCGTTTAGGGTCAGGCGATGCCGATGGCGAGCTAGGCATTGAGCCCGGGAGGGTGCGGGGCGACCACCAGTGCGCGACTAGTGTCACCGCTGCCTGCCGGGCCTGAGGGCGAAGCTGCAGCCGGAGCTGCAGACGTATTTTCATGGCCGAGCGCATCCACCAAACTGCGTTGCGTCGAGGAGCGTTTGCTCGTCATATATTGCGTAACAGCTTCGGAAAATTATATCAGCATGTGCGTATAAGAAAGACGAAGCGATAGTGATATTCACAGCTGAATTCGGGGCTCAAACGTGAAAGTTATGAGCTCCGCCGTCAGCCATGGCCGCTACCTCACTCCCTAGAAATCAGCCCCAAAACGGAGGCCCTGGCCGGCCCTCGGCATGGCAGGGCCCCCACCCAAACTCCGCCTCTTAGTTAGACGACACCGAGGTCAACTACCCTCCTTCAGGCCGCTTCAGCCTTCAAGCTGCTCGGCAGTTGGCTTGGAACCCGACTGCGAGGACAACATGACGACACGGATCGGCGTGGCGTGGGCGCACCTCCATGACCACCGCCGCTGGTGGAGCAACCCGGCCCGCCCTACCCCGGATCGTCAAGCGTGACCTCTTCAAGGTCGTCATTCTGACGATCCTGACCTACGGCGCCGAGACCTGGACACTGACGCAGGAGCTAGCTGGAGCAACGACTCGACGGCACCGTCACCAAGATGCTGCGCAAGGCCCTTAACATCCCCTTTGGTTTGCACATTAGTAATGAGGATTTGTACGCTGATTTGCCCTATTTTTCCCACATTATTAGGCACAGGCGCCTGGGCCTAGCCGGGCACCTGGCCCGCATGCACAGATCAGGTAGATACATCAGATAGACTAGCTGGCCCAGCCTGGGCGATATGTCCTCACCTGGCGTGGCCCCAGGCCGCGCGCGGCAGGGCCGCCACCCGTGGACTTTTCGTGATAGGCTCGGCATGGACATGTGCTACACTAGACGTGACGGGCTCACACCCGGGCAGCCTCCTGGTTTGTCTGTAATATGGAGGCAGATGGTGCACAAGGATAGATGGCAAGTAGTGATGAAGGAGACCACCCCCAAGTCTGTGGGGGCTCCGCGTGTGACCACGTATAATAATGGCATTCATAGCGATGCGGGTCGCGGTGCCCACACCCCTGTAACTAGGACCCAGATAGCTTACACCATCCATTCCATCCCATGTTCCCTTCCCACTGAGGACTTGTGCTCACGTGACGCAGTCACGTGTCTATTAATTAATTAATTAACCCGTGTTTTTTTACAACGCGATACATCGCGTTGTAGGGTTAGAACGCGATGTATCGCGTTGTAATCTGACACGTGGCAAACCTATTAACCATGCGATTTTTGGTCTGAAACTTTCAACATAGGTCAGAAACATCTCATAGAATTCAAGAAAAAATCCTGGTATTTTTGGTATTTTTTTTGTGACAGCTGCAAACAAATATGTACCACTGAAATCAGGCATTTTTGCGGGACGAAGGTGAAGACGACGGCGATGGCGGCAGGTAGATCTCGCCAGTTTTCGCGCGAATTTCAGTGGCTGTTGGGTGGCACGACCATGATGATGCGTTCAAAGGTTGATAATTAGGTTTCTACGAGTTTGTTGAGGTACTGGGGCAAAGGAAACGTAGTTTTTTCCAGTTTCTCACCCAACTTTCATGCGGAAACCCTGGAAACCGGCATACATATTATTACGTCAAGACTCGGGTCTGCTGCGGCACCATGCTTGGTATTTCCATGGTGTTTCGACTTCTGAACACATGTTTATTCATTCCGAACGCCCGGACTCTCGGCTAAACCGAGATTTGTGCAGACTTTTATTGGGTAGCTCCGGGCATGATCAATGGTGCCTGCAAATAGCGTAAGGCGTGACCGTGGCTATTGCTACGGTATGCTGTATTTTCCTGGAAATTAATTAATTAATTAATTAGACTCGTGCTCCCGTTGGGGAGTCACGGAGCATTAACCCCGATGGATGGATGGATGGGTGCACACATTCCTACCGGTCTAATCTATCTACATTGGCTACATACTACATCTATCTACTAACTACAACATCTATCTAGGCAGCCGCACGCTGCCCTAGGGGGAGCTATCTAGCGTGCCTCCCGCGGGATTGCACACGCGGGCGCTTCCCCACTGGGGGGGGCTCGTTGTCCTCTATGACCTGGGCCCACTTGGCCTTGTCCATCATCTTCTTCCAAATCACGGAGAGGCCTAGGCCCCCCATGTCCTCTACTAGCTGTTCCTTGAAGGTGCGGGCCTTGCGGCGTCTAACATCACTGGGCCCAGCCCACGTCAGGAGGTGCCGGCCAGGCTGGGCTGGTCGCAGTCCTGCGGGGGGGCCACGTGAGGTGTCTACCTGGTTGGTGCGAGCTAGGTGCCCTACTAGCTGCAGGCGGCGTTGCTTAATTGTGCTGGTGATATAGGGCATGCCCTGGTACAGGTCCTCATTGCGGACATGAGCAGCATATCCTACTCTGAAAATGGAACGCAGCATGCTGGTGACCGCGTCGTCCAGCTTGCGGGCCAGGTCGGCGGTGAGGGTCCACGTCTCGGCGCCATACGTGAGAACAGGAAGGACGAGGACCTTGAACAGGTCCTGTTTCTCGATCTTGCCCAGGGGCTTGCGCCACAGGGCCCGGTACTGGCGTAAAGCGTGCCAGGCGAGGGAGATGCGGTGGTCCACATCAACCTCGCAGCTAGGGAGCAGGCTGCCCAGCAGCTTAACGCGGTCCCGATACAGGACTCGAGAGCCGTCTAGGAGATAGAGGGGCGGCGCTGGGTTGGTGAGCCCAACCGCCAGGGCCTCTGTCTTCTTGCTGACCTCAAGCCCCACTGCACGGGCCTCGAGAGCCAGGCAGTCAAGCCATGTCTGCACGTGCTCAGTGTCCTCGAAGAGGGTGGTGTCGTCTGCGTAAATGATGTCTGCTAGCCGAATCTCCGTGTCCGCACCGCCATGCCAGAATTTGTTAGCAACCTGCACTCCTGGTTCCCTGCCCACGATGCGGGCAAATCGCTTGCGCGCCTGAATCATTACGTATTCGACAACAATAATGAACAGGTAGGGCGACAGCACGCAGCCCTGCCACACACCCTTCTGTAAAGGGCATGGGGGCGTGGTCCCGTAAGAAGTGCGCACCGAAGTGGTGGACCCTTCATACAGGTTGCGGATGACAGCAATCAGGGGGCGGGGGATCCGGAACAACTCGAGGATGTCCCAAAGCGCAGGCCAGAAAACCGAATCGAAGGCTTTGATGAAGTCCACCAGCACAAGGTGCAAAGGGGACTCACCAGGCTGAAGGCGTTGCAGTTCCTCCACCAGTCTGCGAGTAGCGAAGAGCGCCTGTACTGTGTTGCGACCTGAACGGAAGCCGTGCTGAGTCTCGCTGAGGTGACCGTCCAGGGCCGTGCGCAGGCGGTTCAGGATGAGCCGCATAAGAAGCTTGAGGGGGGCACTTTGAATGCACACCCCTCTGTAGTTGCCGGGGTCGGCAGGCGACCCCTTGTTCTTGTACAGCATCGTGCGAAAACTGTGTTGCCAGGCCGCTGGAGGTGGTTGCGACGACAGCAGAAGGCGGTTGCAGATGTCCCGGAAGAGCAGCATAACACCTGTGTCCTCGAATTCGGCTGCAAGTTTTACAACTGCGGCCGGAATCGCGTCAGAGCCGGTGGCTGCGTCATAACGCAGGCGCTGGACCGCCTCCGTGACCTCGCGAGAGGTGAAAGGAGGCATGTCAGACGGGTCGCCAAGTGGGCCGACCAGCGGGGGGACTAGGTAGTCCGCCGCTGACCTAGGCGGGGCCGGGGGCCCTGCGGGGCCGGCCAGGGCGGCGGGGCGGGCGGCGGCGGCTGGGAGCAGGGGTGGGGGCGGCGCAGCTGTCCCCACGACCTCGGCCGTGGCCGTGGCCCAGGTACGAAGCCGCTTGGCTGGGGCGCCGGGGACGTCGTGGCGGTGGGGCCGGCCGAGGCCGTCCGGGTGCCCGAGGCGCTTGTACCAGAACCATTCCTGGAAATGGCCTCTGCCACCGGCTCAATAGTGCTTGCAGGCGTAAGTATATCGTGTTTCTACCTAGTTTCTGCCAGTTTTCCACTTATTTCTACCGACCTCTGCCCAGCCTCTCTAAGACCGCCACCCTACTCGACGTTGCTTGCATGTCAGCCATAGCAGGTTGCAGTTGTGCAGTATTCAGGTGCTGCATACGTCGTCAAGCCGTGCATATATCGTGAGGATTGGATGTTGATGGTTTATACTGCGTTGATTGTGCAAGAAGATCAGCTAGGTCAGCCCATAATCATGGTGTATAATCATGTGTTGTTAGCATCTTGCCACCATTTGCTAGCATGCATTCCAGCGTCATCTTTGCCTGCATGTAAGCTCATGGATCACTCAACCTATCCAAGCCTTGCATTACACGTGCCTCTTTCTTTCAGTATTGCACGCGTTATGGAACGACAACCCAGCACCTCCGTTCCCACGAGGCATGTGCTCAACACGTTGTGAGAGTGGATGATGCTTTGGCTATGGCTGCCTGATTCAGTCATATTAGGTAATCCATTCATGATGTTTGATGCATGTTTGATGCTGTATGACTTATGCAACACTTATTTTCAACGTTTTGACCCTCCAAGCTCACTATGGCCCCGTTTATATGGGGCTGGTGTCGTTGCGTCATGTTGTGAAGGGCTCTCATTTTTCCCACTGCGTTGTACTGCGTTGTAATTGTGATGCTAATGAAAAATAGCTCCAGTGGCCCAATGGGCCTGAGTTTTGTTTCACAGAGCCTGCATATGTTGCCCATGCATAGCTCGTGCAAGAAGCCAGATTTTTTTCATGAACCATTTGTGAATAAGCACATGACTTGTGACCTAGGGTCAAGAAATCGCGGTCATGGTCAGACCCCCCTGTATTCAAACCAGTGTATCTCTCTAATGAATTGGCATTTTGTAGGTCTGAGTAGCTCAAAAACTCCTTTGATTTATGGGCTTTCAGGAAAGTATATACATGACCATGAAAAAAATTTTTCCTTAGGTGCTATACGCGTTCTAAAAAAATCTTACAACCCGATATATCGCGTTCTAATTAAAAAAACACGGGTTAATGGCTACCTCGTGGCTCGTGGCTCAAGTTATTATGTGTTGGATCAAGCTATGGGAGTGAATGCGGTGTTCAAACTTAGCTGGGACCACTAGGTCGGCCAGCAACAGCTATAGCTGCTGTGTGTACTTCATGGCAGGTTGACCCATCTTTCTAGGAATGACCTTGGGGCCAGGCCAGGTCAGGATATGCCGCCCTGGTTGGCCAAGCCGCTGGGGGCCGGCCAGACCAAGCAAGGGCGGTGTCTACCTGCCTGGTGCGAGCAAGTTGTCCTACGAATGCCATCCTACGCTGCCTAATCTCGTCCGAAAGACGAGGCATACCCTTATACAGAGACTCTAATGACTGATGTGTGGAAAACCCTACATTCAGGACCTGTCGAAGCATCCTGAAAAACGTGCCGTCCAGCCGGGCTAGCGTGTCCGTGAGCGTCCATGCCTCGGCGCCATACGTGAGCACCGTGAGGACCAGGACCTCAAGCTAGAAGAGCATTCGCTTGCGGTGCTCGCCAAGTCCTTCTGAGTGCCAGTAGGTTTTGAGCGAACGAAGCCTAGCCCAGGCCAGCTAGGCCGATGGATGTCCACATCGTCGGCGGCTTCGGGGAGCATGCACCCAAGCAGTTTGAAGCAAACCCGCCTAGTTCTTGACGGCATGATATTTATTGAGACAACTATTTTATTCATTATTAAATAAGTTGGTGTTTTAATTGTCGCATGGAGGTTTGTTCCGTGGCCGTTTCATTCTGCTGGAGCTATAAATGAAATGTCGACGTGCACAAATTCACAGCTCCGCACAAGCAGTTTTGCTTCCCTGTCACTTTGCCAGGACTACCACAGTCAAGTATACATGTGAACATGGGTCTATAAAGCCCACTGAGGGCATCATGCTTTCGTTGGGAGTCCCCCAGAAGAATCAGAGCGTTTCCATGAGCTAGCTAGCTCTCTTTGGCATTCCAGCCACAGGAGAGAGAGGCAACTAAATGGTGTCTAGCGCAGAATGCCCAGAGATCCGTGCTCTAAAAATTAAAAAGCAAATCAGTTTCTATGCTGTAAACAAGGTTGCTCCCACTTAAAAACTAGTCAGCTATCTGCCAATATATTGCATTGACGATCGCCCTCTGCATGCACCAATGTCTCTGACATGGCGGATTGCCTTGCCCCAGTTCCATCTCCCCGTCCACTGTGGATGTAACCATCTTCACACCGCAGGTCTGGTTGTTAACAGCAGGAATCTGGAAACCCAAACCGCCCTATCCTTGACATGGCGCGCGGGGCACGTTCCCGCTGGACATTCTACTGGTCATTTGGTTTCTGTAGCACCTGTCCTGGAGGCCCTCACTGCTTCTAACAATGGCCCTCCCTGGCTTCCCCAACCGCCCTCCCTCATTCTCCTGAACAGTGGCCCTCACTTCTTGCACTGACCAGTGGCCTCTCACTGCTTGTTCCGGCCGCCCTCACTTTTCTACAAGCGGCCCTCGCATCTGCTTTTTGCAGCGACGAGTGGCCTCTCACTGCTTATTCCGGCCGCGCTCTCTCTTCTACTAGTGGCCCTCGCATCTGCTTTTCGCAGCGTCCACTGCTCGTCCTCGCACCCCTCACTTGTTGTACTTCATCTCCGCCTTCTCAAACCCGATAGTCGGGAATGCGGACGCGAAGTCCTCCACCTCCTTCTTGAGCTGCGCGATCTCGGGCTGCGGGTTGGCGTCCAGGTAGTCCTTAAAGTCCTTGAGCTTGGGGCCCGTCTGCTTGGAGATCTTCTGTGTGATGCCGACAGCGCGGTGGAAAAAGTCGACCACCTTGTCAAAGTCGGACTCGACGAAACCACGGCTGGTCAGCGCGGGGGTGCCCATGCGCATGCCACCTGGCACCAGCGCGCTCTTGTCCCCAGGGACGGTGTTCTTGTTGGCCGCGATGTGGGCCAACTCGAGCACGCGCTCGACCCGCGACCCGTCCACACCTTGCGGCCTCAAGTCCACCAGCACCAGGTGGATGTCGGTTCCGTCCGAGACCAGCTTGTACCCCTTGGCCTGGAGGGTCTTGGCCATGTGCTTGGAGTTGGCCAGCACCTGCTGCTGGTATGCCTTGAACTCGGGCGTTGCGGCCTGCTTGAGCGCGACCGCGAGGCCGCTGATCGTGTGGTTGTGGGGTCCGCCCTGGAGGCCGGGGAACACGGCAAAGTTGATCCGGTTCTCCAGGTCGTACAGCACCTCGGCGCCGGTCTTCTTGTCCTTGGACTGCACGCCACGGCGGAAGAAGATGAGCGCGCCGCGTGGGCCGCGCAGGGACTTGTGTGTGGTGGTGGTGACCACGTCGGCGTAGTCAAAGGGGCTGGTGACGACCTTGGCGGCGACCAGGCCGCTGATGTGCGCCATGTCGGCCAGCAGGATGGCCTTTTGCTTATCGGCAATGGCGCGCATGCGCGGGTAGTCATACTCGCGGGCGTACGCGCTGGCACCCGCAACGATCAGCTTCGGGCGGAAGAGCGCCGCGGTCGTCTCCAGCATGTCGTAATCGATGAGCCCCGTGGTCTCGTTCAGGCGGTATGGCATCTGTTCGAAGAATATGGAGGTGGCCGAGATCTTCTTCGTGTCCGTTGAATAGCCGTGCGACAGGTGGCCGCCGTGGGGCAAGTCCAGCGCCATGATGCGGTCATGCGGCTTGAGCAGCGCGGTGTACACCTGGAAGTTGGAGGGTGAGCCGGACAGGGACTGCACGTTGACTGCCGGCGCCAGCACACAATGTAGCAGAGACAAAAGGGAGGCGACAACATGGGGACCAAGGCGCAAGACGAGAATTCAGGAATGAAGGCCGAGCAACTAGACCAGTCCGCGCTGGCGTGCAACGCATGCACGTCCAAAGCAAACGCAGGCACCTGATCGGTGTTCGATAGACCAGCACCTGGGCACGTTCAACAGCTTGCCATGGCAAACATCAGCTGAAGCATTGTCACGTCACCATATTGGTTAATCCTTGATCCGCCCCGAGGTCGCTCCTTACGATACCTCCAATGGCAACACATGTACAGTGCAGCACACAAAGCATGACAGCAAGCTCATGACAGCACGCTCCACCCGATACCCCGCCAAAATGCAGGCGAATTTCACTGATACCCATTTCCTGTGGATTGTGTTCAAAAAGTAAGCGGCACAACTTAGCTCCACTAATACGCAGCATCACCAAGGTGTTTATCTGAGGAAAATGTGTCAGTGAAATTCACTTTTACGTTGGCGGGCTTGCAGGTGCTGATAACCATGGCCACGCATGCCACCCACCTCCCCACTTGGCCGGATCCAGACCAAAGGCTTCCAGTGCGCGCTTCTGGCACAGTGTCTCAGCCATGTCGATGAACCTGCGACAAGGTGGCAGCGAGTGGTAAGGCGTCAGCGAATGGTAAGGCAGCAGCATATTGTAAGACGTCAGCGAATGGGAAGGGGTCAGCGAATGGTAAGGCGGCAGCCAATGCAAAGGTGGCAGCGGATGGTCAGGCAGCAGCGAATGGTAGGGCAGCAGCGAATGTAAGGCGGCAACGGGTGTTAAGGTGGCAGCGCTGCAGTGGGCCATGAGGGTCAATGGGTTGCGTGAAGAAGATGCGTGGGCAATGGAATGCCTGGCTATGCCCGCGATGCCACAAGAAAACACCTTCACAACCCCACAGGACTCTCAGGCGAAGCAGTTCATGTGCGACGAGATGAAATATGCTAGAGTGCGGGCCCGACGAGGCAGGCAGCACCTGCCAGGTCACCACGACGACTCCTCCCACACGAAAACAGTTAAAAGACGGTTGCCAGCGGCGCGCGGCACTCACTCGTTGCCTCCGTAGTAGCGCTGGCCGGGGTACCCCTCGCTGTACTTGTTGCACATGGGGGAGCCGACGGCTTGCATCACGGAGAGGGAGGTGAAGTTCTCCGAGGGAATCAGCTCCAGGCCCTGATGCGTGGGGCAGGTGGCGGTGTTGTGTGTGTGTGTGTGGTGGGGGTGGGGGTGTTGAAAGTGGGGGTTGCAAAAACATCGAGATTTTGGTTTAGAGCCATCCTACGATGATAACCTAGCATTTTGGTTTCGCAAGTTATCATTTAGTTTAGAGACATCCTAAAACGAGGTGATGACGGTGATGATGGCAAAAATTATGCCGACGCCTATGCTGACCACTATGATGGTGGTGGCAGTGACAGGTAATTGTGGTGGCAGGCGGGGGTGGGGGTGGGGCGGGGTTGGAAGGGTTCGTGGACTAGAGGCATTCAGGATGGTCCAAAGGCGGACCAGAGATACCATCATACTGCTGAGCAAGCTTTAGCGGTTTGGTAATCTACGATGGTAACTAGATAAATAGCCCGCTCCGTCTCACATGTCTGCAGGGCAGGGCAGCATCCTATCCACCACAGTGCTGCATAACCTTTCGACATACATGTGACTAGACCTTCAGAAAGAAAGCACGTGAACGGATTGATAGCACAGCCACATGTGCACTCATTCGGCATTCATTCGAATTCTGGGAGAAGACCAGACATGGTCCCTGTGCTATATAAAAACAGAATCTTCGTAGCACTGGTTGAACATCCTTAATATCAAATATCGTTTGTGGTTCGAAAAACCACGGGAGTCCGTGGAGTGCTGAAGCTTTGGCATCCTCTTTCCCTCGGAATCTCAGTAAAAAATTAGCCCCAAGAAGCAGCGCCCATTAGCTGGCCCCGCAAGACGCTTTCTGAGCCTAAAAGAGATTAGCACACGTGAAAATTGCAGCTAAAAGTGCAAGCTAACAGTTGAAGCAGTTGAGCAGCAAGTGGAAGCCACAAATTGAAAAATAAAAGAACAGTTGCTCCGAGCAGACAAACACTTTCCCGTACAAAGGATGTTCGAAGTCCATCGACAGAGTCTCTTTGAATTTTAAGAAAGGGAGGGGATAAATCCTGGCGTCCCGAGACCAAGGTAAACACAATAATTATTTTCGTCAGCATCTTACCTAAGCGTGACCACTGACCTTCCATTGGCGGTTCTTCTCCTTCTCGATGATGTCGAAGATCTCCGGGTCCACGTCCTTCAGGTTCTGGTTCAAAACCTTAGGCCACTGTATCAGCAGGGCACACCACCAGGGAAGAGCGAAAGCAACAAGGTCAAAATAGGGCAGGAGATAAGTATCGGGCCAAGCGGTTGGAGGAAAAGAGGGTAGAGCATGGGCACTCGCGGGCAAATGGCCAACCCTCCTTGGTCACCTTGGATGACAAGCTTACCGTAACAGAGGGCTTGGTGATGCGAGCGTAGGATTCCGCATTGGAAACAACCTGCGGGAAAGTCGGGCCAGTAAAACCAAATTAAAACAGATAAATTTTCAGTCGGGAAGCGGGGGTAGGGTATGGGTTGAATCACCACCACTCGTGTGCATCTGCAGGGAAACAATAGAAAAACAGACGCAACGGAGAACCCCTTATTAATACCTCAACCCCCCCCCAAAAGAACCGCGAAAAAGTTGCAAACGTCGCCGATTAACGTGGTTTACACACCGTGCGGATAAAGGAAGTGCTTGCTCCCCCCTGAAGCTGAATTGTCGCCAACAGGCGACGTCCAAGGAGACTGCGCACCATTTTCGGCAGAGGAGCTCAGCAGCTTGGCACGTACAAGACTGCTGGCACCTCTTATCTGTTTGCACGTCGTGCCCACGAACACTCCCACTCGGACACCACAAATGATCGATCCACCTCAGGAATACTGCAACTTCATGCCCGCCTGGACGTCCGTTGCTGCAAAAAACGGTCGTCAGTAATGCATAGGAGAGCATGGTCATACGGCCAGGAGTTCCAGCCCAAGCCATATACGCCGAGGCTAAGCCCTGGTACACACCTGAGAACGAGATACGGCTTTTCAGATGTCAGAATTAATATCTCAAGCCATAGTGGCATCGGTCGTTACAAGATTCGATGTCAAAAGCACCAAGATTCGGAGATCCCTAAAAGCCGGTCCCTGGCCGGTCTGCATGCCTGGTTGTCTAGGTTGTTGTTGCTGTTTGTCACGTCATGCACTCATGCTTGGTTGAATGCCTTGGTTGAATGCCAATGATTATCTTTTTGCCGACATGAAGACCTGACTTGGCAACTTCAGCGCATGCCTTTTCCCTGGAGTTGAGTTGAGTTGGAGTCGGGATTCAGGAACTCTCCTTGGCGAACTCAGAAAGTGGCTCGTACCGTACTTTTTTTGCGGCCGTTGGGGTGCAGCGAGCAGAGTGTGATCTCTGTCGCATGGCGCCAGGGGCGATGTCCCGAGTCCCGAGAGCATGCTGGCAAAGCTGGCAATGGAGATCTCGACAACAATGTAGACGGCGATATAATTGACTTATCGTACAGCTCTGCGGCACTCTGCCTGCCTGCAGCCCAGCAGTCAGGCCACTCGTGTGAACGCGAACGTCCGACAGGCAAACCGCTCCACATTAGCCTTGTAGCGTGAGTATCGCATACTTACGCAGGTCCCGGTTTGTCGGCATTGCGCATTCTGGGCCTTTGTCTTTTTCTTTCCCGCGCAACCTACGTAGCACACGCAAGCTAGGCGGACTGTCGCGGCGGCAAATTGAAGGTCGACCAAGCAGTCTCACGAATCGAGATTTTCGCAGGCGACCATGGAATCCTCCAGGCTTCTGTCGTTTCGCGATATCAGAGAGGATGAAATTGAAAAAGCCGACGAGGTGCAGCTAAAGACCATTGCTCACTCCTTGTTGGAAAGCAAGCTCGAGAAGATGATGTCGACCGCCGGCACAGACGCAGACCTGACGCGGACAAAGAAGTTGGCCATGGAATGGATGAGGAAATGGGATCTGGATGGTGACGGGGTGCTGTCAAGCATGGAGTTGAAGGGTGCCGCGATGGAGCACGCCAAGCTTGAAAGGGATTACAAGACCAGGGGTATCTGGATGCTCGTCCTGATCGTGCTCATCGTGTGCTGTGGTGGCGTCATCCTCGGGGTGAGCATCTGGGCGAACGCGATCTCGAAAGATTCGGAGGTTGACGCTCGTGAGGATCTCGGGGGAGAGACGCTGACGAAGAAGGACGGGTCCGCCGTGGTGAAGACGGCGACGGCACTGTACGGTGAGTAGTGAGTACTGCAAGTCTATATGGTAGTGCCAGGTCTATTTGCCAACCTGTGCTGGCCCTGCATTTGGGTAATAAGTCGCTCGATATGAAGCATTTGCGTTGCAGATGTCCGAGTGCTGGTACAGGCTGAGCCAACTTCAACGTCACATTGACTGCCGTTCATACTAATTTCGAATTCATGCCAAGTTGACACGTGAAACTGTTGGCGGGAAACCGGTATACCGTAGAAAAAAAAGCACATTTTGGCGAATTAATTAATTTTTTTCGTTGGGAGTATCGGATTTTGGCCCCTGTCGTCCAAATATGGACCATTCCTGGCCTTTGGCATTCAGATTCTGAATGCCCTCATTGAGATCTATCAATTGCACTACTAAAACTTTTGTTTGGACCCCCGAACGTCCTACTTGGTCTGTCTGGACTTTGGCCCATTTGATGCTAAGGGCCCAGCTTCCAGCCATTTTCACCTGTCTCGTTGGCCTAGATAGCTCAACTGAAAACGGACTTTCCAGTATCTAAGGTATGATTTGGGATGCTCTCGGGGAGGTCTGTCGATTGCGCTACTCAAAATAAAAATCGAACTTGATTTTTGAGCCCCAGTCTAGGAGAGTATACCGGTTTCCCGCCAACTGTTTCATGTGATGATATCAAGTCGGCAGGCGGTGCCTTTGAAACTCTGTACCAAGCTATGTGGCAACGACGCGGTAGTAGCGCCAGGAGCTGTGCCTGGGTAGTGCCACGTGAGCCACGGAATACTAGCCGGGGATTCGGGGGACGTGCGGTCGTGTGGTTTCATCAACACCAAACAATGGAGCCTGTCACGATCTGTTGGGTCCAATGGTGCATCTGGGATTGTGGCACTAAGAATGCTGAAAGATTTATAAAAGTTGGACCAATTGATTACATCCTTTTACAAACACAGAGAGTAAGACGCAGGAAACGCGCGCCTGCGCGCCCGCCCTCGCCCCCCCCCCCCCCCCCCCCCCCCCTATTTCCTCCCCTACACCACACTTGCACAAAGCTGTTCAGCATGGAACTCAGGATATGCAAGTCAAGCGAGGAGACACTAGTAGCGACAGATTGCGCTTTGTTTTTCCAAGGCGGGGGCTCATGGTAACCCGGACTGGTGGTAGGGCTGGGGACAGATGTGAGGTGGGGGGCGGTTGTTTTAAGGGGGGTGCTTTAAGGGGGTTTGTTGTAAGGGGGGTTGTTTTAAGGGGGGTGTTTAAGGGGGGCTAGGGCAAGGGAGAGGGGGAGGGGGGGGATCATGCTAGCGGTCGGGGGTGCGGGGCGGGAGCAGGTGATGCCAGCAGAGAGCTTGTCTGGGATTGTCTGGGATTCCCTGAGGTTGTCTGGTGGGCGCCGGGGAGGAATGAGGGGCTGAGGGCGGGTTCAGCCATGAGCTTTGCTGCAGGTGGGGGCTGGGGCATGCCGGTATATGGTGTGGTGCGGCGCAAAGTAAGCTGCAGGTGAGGTGGCACATTGCGAGCTGGTACCTAAGATGCTGGTTTGCCTGGGTTACTGGCAAAGAGGGCCAAGCGCGAGGAGAAGGACAGGGTGCGATCATACGATTAGCTTTATGCACTAGCTATATGCATAGAACAACATATTGCAGATATACCACTAGTTTCTTTGCTGCGCATGCGGTGAACGGTTGGTTGGTGAGTGCTCTCTGTGAGGCCACCGATTAGCATGTCAGGCAACTACCAGTTATGGAAGCGATGCATCATCGATTGCACGTGTCTACTTTCGCGCTCTATGCTGTCAACTGCTGCAGAGTTTCGGCTGCCACGGATCGCGCGCGTGCCTTTTGACGAGCTGTCGACGATTGAGAGCATCTCCTTCCTGTACAAGAAGACCATGCGCCAGATGTCGGTCGAGGGCTTCAAGTGGTACGGCTCCACCAACATCACGTTCTATTCCCCGCGCGGCGAGCGGCTGACCATCGTCAACCCTTCGCCCATCAGTGTGAAAATTACTTTCCAGGAGCCCTGGGCCTCTGTCTCTGACATCGTCTTTGATGGCCCGGAGCCTGAAGCGGTGGCTATCCAGGTCATGGATGCCGCGCTGGATGACCTGGCAGCCCGCGGCCTGCCCGTGACCCTGGAGGGTTTGGAGGAGCAGACACGGCCAATGTACCAGCAGTTGTGGAGGGACGTGCTCCCTGAGGAGTGCCTGCTCAAGGCGGAGGACGTGCTGCTGACGAGGAACAAGTCGGCGGGTGCAGACGTGGATCAAACGTGCGATGTCGCGATCTTGTCCACGTTCCAGGGCTTTGGCATCGTGGAGGCCAAGATTGGCCCACAGGACTACTACGGCACCGAGATGACACCAGAGGAGAGAGAGGAGCTGACCGGTCCATCTTTCACTGCCCAGGGGGGCCTCTTTTATCCGGATGGGTATGGGTTTATGGACCGGTGGTATACCATTATGCAGGACAGGGTGAGGCGGAAGCAGCAGGGGTTAACGAACTAGTTTCATGACCGTTACCTGCTGCACTTGTTTTCAGTAAACACAGGGCTGGGGCATGACGATACAGTCATAATTTTGAATATCGTGAGCTTAGAAAGTGATTGAATAGGATTGCTGCTGTAGTCCGTGCGCTGGTTGTCTCCTTGGTAGTCCGTGACATGCCTTTGTGCAAGGCGCGCAAATTTGAGTTTGTGCGGTGGGTGTAGATCTTAGTGCATGTGGAATGGAGTGTGTAGGAACGTTTTACAGACTGGCAGCCGTTCGCGCGTGGGCCCCGGATGCATGGCAATCAGAGTTTTGTCCAAATAGTACTATACTAACTTAGACAACTATCTATTCCTGGGCGCATGGCGATATGTCTCACTTAACATTATATATCGGGGGGGGGGGGGGGGGGGGGGGGCATGTTTTGGGGGACAATCACGACTTAGGCCTCTCCCGGAGCCTGAGGGGTTTTAGGGGCATACCCAGGGTTCACCCACAACCCCCCCATCAGTCAGTGCCTAGAGGTGGGTGGGTTTGGCTGGTGGATGGCTGGCCAGCTGAAAGGTGGATGCATGGGTAATTGGCTGGCCGAGTAGCGTGGGTAAATGGCTGGCCGAGTAGCAGCTGTTGGAGAGGACGTGGGGTGGGTGCGGGGTGGGGTGGTGGGGAGGGGTCAGTGGGTGGGTGTGGGGGGGGGGGGGGGGGGGGGGGGGCGCGGGTTAATACAACTATTAATTAATTAGGAACATAACTCTTAATTAATTAATTAATTAATTAATTAGGAACATAACTCCGTTGGGAGTATATGTAGCACATAGCCCAGAGAAGGGGCATATGGCCTATCATACATTCTTAGCTACTTCCTGCAAGGGTGGGAATGTAAAGGACCCTTGCTCTAGGTGCACCAGGGCACTTGCAGCCCCATGATCTTCAAGCTATGCCCAGCAAAGGGGGAGCCTGTCATGGGGGGGAAGATCAGCATAGCTATACAAAAAAGCTAGGGCATGGCGGCTCAGCAGAGAGTTACTCCCTGCATGGGCACAACATAACTAAATAAAGCTAGGCATCATCTGGAGGGTGGCTCATCATAGGCACACATGTACATGATTAAATAAGGCGCGTGGCTTAGCTGGGATAGTGCCTCTAGGAGGCGTACATGTACATGGCCACGGTCTATCTATTCTACACTACTACTGCTGTGTTCCCCTAGACTGGGGCATCTGGAGTCGCTGGGGCCGCGGGGGTCGCCTGCCAGGGCTTGTGGCCGACGTACATGGCCGCCCCCTTCCAGTACACCGGCTGCCCCGCCTTGGTCTGCCGGAGCTGGAGCATAGCTCCCGTCGCCGTTGTTGCTGCGCCAGGGTCAAGTCGTCATCAAGGGTGAAGAGAGTCTTCTCGAGCCGCTTGCGGCGTCTGAGAAAAGAAATCTTGTCCGCCGGGGTCTTAAAGGTGAGAAGGAGCGGGGGCGCCCCTGCCTTACCCCGCGCGCGGGGAAGGCGGTGGGCGACCAGCTCGATCTCACCAGTAAGGCCCATGCGACCACTTGGATTTCTCTCTCAAAAGCACGCGCAAGCTTCTCGGAATTCTCACCTTCCTCCATGGTGAAGTTCTTGACAATGACGTTGAGGCTGCGCTTGGCGAGCTCGGCCTCCTCGCGGAGGTCAAGCGTCTGCCGTTGGAGCTGGGCTGCGACGGCGGAGGTGGTGGAGGTGGTATGTTGCTTAATTAAGCATGTCCGCCCAGGTGGTGATGGGAGGAGCATCGCCGGCCAGGCCAGCCGGGGCTGGCTTGGCGGCAATGTCCTTCACCGCCTGGGCGGTGAGGCCTGCGGTGTTCTGCAGAACCTCGATAGCGATGGCGTTGTCCTTAAGACGCTGGTCGATGTCGCGGAGCTGGGCGGTGATGGAGTCGGTGGAGGCGGAGGGGGAAGGGGGGGGGTGGAGGCGATGAGGGCGGCGGTGGCGGTGGGGATGGCGGGGAGCTCAGCAGCCAGCGTGCGACCCACGGCTGCCACATCTGCAGCAATGGGCGTCGCGTGCTGTGAGAGGGCGGAGTTGTACTGTGGCGTGGAGGTGGTGGACGAAGGTGGATTCGGTAATGGGGGTGGGGTGAAGAAGGTAGCTCGGCCGAGCGCTTAGTGAGGGTAAAGAGAGCTGCGAGCTGAAGGCGGGGGCGAGACCAGCCGGCCAGGTTGGTCGACGAGTCTGATACGCGATGGGAAGTACCGGCCGTTGACCAGCTCCGTTGCGGAAAGACTGGGTGTTGAAATGGAGTTGCTGGCCAGCACAGGGCCAGCAGTGAGGCGTGTGACCCGTAAAACACGAGCTCCAGTATCTTGATGGGTGGCATGTCGAAAAAGGCAGGCCCGTGTTGGCGTCGAAGGTGGTAAAGAGCCTATCAACGTCAAAATCACGCTCAGACCATGCAGCCAGGTTCGCCTGGGCGACTGCGCTTTGGGTCAGGCGATGCAGAGGGCGAAGAAAGCCCGGGAGGGTTCGATGGGCGACCACCAGTGCTCGACTAGTGTCACCACTGCCTTCCGGCCCTGATGGCGAAGCTGCAGCCGGAGCTGCAGACGTATTTTCATTGCCGAGCGCAGCCGTCAGGCTGCGTTGCGTCGATGGGCGTTTGCTCATCGTATATTGCGTAATAGTGTCGGAAAATTATATCAGCATGTGCGTCTTAGAAAGGCGAAGCGATTGTGATATTCACGACTAAATTCGGTGCTCAAACGTGAAAGTTATTAGCTCCGCCGTCAGCCATGGCTACCTCGTGGCTGATTTGACTTGTGACCTACTAGGGTCAACAAATCGCGGTCATACATAACTCTGTTGGGAGTATATGTAGCACATATCCCTTCTTTGGACTGCCATGCAGAACAAGACGCGGTGGCAGAAGATTGTCAAGGCTCACACGCCCGACCCTGTGGGCAAGCCCCCTCCCCCCAAGAGGAGGAGGCGTTTTGACGAGTAGGGCAGTTAGGATTTTTCTAGACTAGGTAGATTAGCGTTAGGATAGTTAGATTACGAGGCTCTGTCCTTTCCACCACCCATCAAGGAATATACATCCCAACGGAGGCATGTTATAATTTATTTTTTTTTTAACATCCCTAAGAAAGGGCATATGGCATTATAATTTATATGGCTTGTACATAATACACTCTGTGCTACGTACTTCCTGCACTTGGGTAGGGTGTAAACTACACAAGCCTCTGGGTGCCGACAAAGTCAGTGCACACCTGCACCACCATGATGTATATCAGAGCTCATAAGGCCTGCATGGCATGGAGTGGAAGATTATTATCAAGGAGACAACCAGCGCAGGCCAGAAATCGGGAGAATCCGGACCATGGTGGTAGCTCGAGCCTGCCGTTATCTTGTCCGCGTGTTCGAGTCATTCAGGATGATGAAGATGAATGGTGATGGCAATGTGTAGCCTTGTGCATTGAAATTATGGCTGGCTTACGTGTAGAGCGACTAGATGACCTAGACGGTGGGGCCGGAAACAGCATGCTTGATCAGGGCGTGTGTTTTGAAGCCTATAACTGGCCGGGAGTGTCTAGTGGTGAGCACCATTGCTGCGATCGCTCGCCCACCATTTACGAGGAAAGACCCGCAAATGGAAAACCACTGAAAAGGTCTATAGTGAGTCAGTCATTACGTTAGCCATGCCATGATTCCAAACGTCCAAGAACTGCACACGGTGCAAAGGCAAAAAGCCGGAGGACATGCTCACTTTCAAATGTGCGGCGGGAACCAAAAGCCCGCGTATGCCAGAAAACATCGTGTTGCTGCAGCGACGCGACGATGTGGACAACGAATCCAGTGCCAAGCTTGGAACGGCCGCGAAGGAGATCTGGCATCACAGGGTGCATGCAGATGTGCGGAGATACTACGCGATCCATGCAGCCGGTCCATGGCCTGTTTGTAGAGCTTGTGCCAAAGGGCAGCACCGAACAGATGTGGGTGACGTTGCAAAAAACACCGTACTTGACGGAGCATAATGTCTCGGTCATCGTCTTTGACCAACAAACGATGCAAGCTAGAGTTCAACAAGAGTCGTGATGAAATCGACACGATAAGAACAAAGACGGGAAAAACGATGTAACTGACTAAGAACAACACCATATTTTGCAGTGTGGGAAAGGAGCTAGACTGTGAATATCGGGGTAACGAATAAAAGGAATGTGCTTGTAATTAGGATCCTTGCGCTTATCATAGACAGCCGTACGCCAGCCCTTCTTGTTATGGGTAATGTTTAGATCGAGGTAATTGCAATCAGTATCCTCCGACGTGAGCTTTAATGTGAGGGACGCTTGCGGGTAGATGCCAGGCAGACCAGCGGTGATATACAAGAATACAAGGTGGAAGATTATTATGGCTAGGCATGCAGTGGCTAGGGTGCATGAAGTGAGACAACTATGGCGTCTCAGCAGAGAGCAGCTCTCTGCAAGGGCACCGAGCATGCAGAACTAAATAAAGCTAGGCATCATGCATCTGGGGTGTGGCTCATCATAGGCACACATGTACATTAATGAATTAATTAATTAGACTCGTGCTCCCATTGGGGAGTCACGGAGCATTAACCCCGGCCGATGGATGGATGGATGCATGGGTGCAAACAGTCCTACTACCGGTCTAATCTATCTGCAACAGCTATCTACAAATATCTATCAACATCAACTCTACCCTATAGGGGACCACCGACATGTACATGGCTAAATTAACAATGCTAAGTCATCTGCTGGTACGTAGGGGGCCCATAATAGGCGTACATGCATGTACAAGGCCACGGTGGCTAGGCCTCCTGACTATTACACACTACTAAGTTGCTATATTCCCCTAAGCTGGGGTGTCGATGGAGGTGCTTGGGCCGCGGGGGTCGCTTGCCAGGGCTTGTGGCCGACATAGATGGCCGGTCGCCCCCTTCCAGTACACCGGCTTTCCCGCCGCGGTCTGCCGGAGCTGGAGGTAGGTCGGCCATAGCTCCCGTCGCCGTTGTTGCTGCGCCAGGGTCAAGGACTTGTTCTTCCATGGTACGGTAGTGAGTCTTCTAGAGCCGCGCTTGCGGCGTCTGAGAAACGAAATCTTGTCCGCCGGGTTCTCGATCGATCAAAGATGAGCAGAAGCGAAGGCACCCCCGCCAAGGTTACCCCGCGAGCGGGGAGCTTAGGCGGTGAGCCTCCAGCTTGATCTCACCACTGAGGCCCACGTACGTGGTCAAGGATTGTGCTCTCAAACGACTGGGCAAGCTTCGAGGAGTTCTCACCTTCCACCATGTCGAATCAGTTCTTGACGATGACGTTAAGGCCGCATTTGGCGAGCTCGGCCTCCTCGCGGAGGTCGAGCATCTGCTGCTGGAGCTGTGCTGCGGCGGCAGAGGTGGTGGAGGTGGTGTGTAGCTTAAGCATGTCCGCCCAGGTCTGGGTGGGAGCCAGGGCATCGCTAGCCGGGCCAGCGGGCGCTGGCTTGGCGGCAATTAATGTCCTTCACCGCCTGGGCGGTGAGGCCGGCCTGCGGTGTTTTGCAGGCACTCGATGGCGATGGCGTTGTCCTGGAGGCGCTTGTCGATGTCGCGGAGCTGGGCGGTAATGGAGTCGGTGGAGGCTGTGGGGGGGGTACCTAGGGGTGGAGGCGAGGAGGGTGGAGGTGGCGGTGAAGATGGCGGGGAGCTCAGCAGCCAGCGCGTGGCCCACAGCTGCCACATCTGCAGCGATCGAGGGGCGTCACGTGCTGTGATCGAGATGGCTTAAGTCTTGGAGGTGGAGGAGGAAGGTTGATTCGGTCAAGGGAGAGGGGTCCCAGAGCCTGGTCCTTGGCAGAGCGCTTAAGGATGGAAAAGAGAGCGGCGAGCTGAAGGCGAAGGCGGGACCAGCCAGGCAGGTGGTCAGGTCCGCGGTGGGAAAAAACAGGCCGTCAACTCTGGACATTGCGGAGGTGATAATGGTCGCGGAGGCGCTGGCACAGGGCAAGGAGCTAGTGAGGCGTACGACCCATAATAAAACACGAGCTCCAGTATCTTGATGGATGGCATATGTCGAAATAGCCGGGTCTGTCGACGTCAAAGGTGGAAAATAACCTGTCAACGTCAAAGTCGCGCTCAGACCAGCTAGGTTCGCCTGGGCGACTGCGCGCTTAAGCAATTGGGTTCAGACCAGGCGATGCAGAGGGCAAGGCGAGCCCGGAAGGGATCTGGTGGGCGACCACCAGTGCGCGACTAGTGTCACCGCTGCCTTCCGGACCTAGCTGAACAGGAGGGCGAAGCTGCAGCCGGAGCTGCAGACGTATCTTCAGGGCTTAACGCAGCCGCCAGGCCGGCTGCGTTGCGTAGAGCTAGGAGCGTTTGCTCGTCATATATTGCGTAATAATAGCAAGTCGGAAAATAATATCAGCGTGTGCGTCTTAGAAAGGCGAAGCGATTGTGATATTCACAGCCGATTTGGTGCCCAAACGTGAAAAGTATGAATATGAGCGCCGCCGTCAGCCATGGCTACCTCGATCGTGCATGGCTCGTGGCTTTGACTGCATGCACTCGCGATATATGGTGATAATTGGGACCCAGCGCGGGCGATAGCTGCCCATGCCGCGATAATACAACTACGATCGAGTGCTCAAGACATTATTCCTGGACGCATGGCGATTGCCGTGGAAGGACTAGGGTATAGTTGTTTGAGAGGGAAGACACGAAGGCCGCGGGAGCCGCGTTGCTATCTGTAGGAAAACCTGCATGGAGGGAGACAGATGGTAACAAACCTAAAAGGCTTATAGAAAAAAGAAAGGACACACAACCAAACAAAAACTAGGAATTGGAAAAAAAAGACAACCATGGTTATGGGTGGATGAGTGCTAGGGTGGTTGTGTAAATAGGTTCTGGCCTGCGCGCGCTGGTTGTCTCCTGGCTTGATAGGTGGATGGCCAGGTGGCTGGGTGATTGACGTGCTTTTGAGATTTCAAATTTCGGTGACTTGTTGGATGCGTGAGTGAAACGTTTACATGGGTTGGAGGGCATGTAAGTAAGTAGGTTGTATTGCACCCACAGTGTTGCGCCCCGGCACCCTGCTACAGGTGGCGAGAGCGCTCTGTAGCCTGCTCACTTGATTGTGGCAGTGAGAGAAGCTCGGGCGCCCCCCTGGCTCCTTCACTTCTCATTGTGTATATAGGGGTTAAAAGTTCCTTAACTCTGCATTGGCACCCACATGATGCATTCAATTGCTAATTAATGAATGAACTGATTAAGTAAGGCACAAAGAGAAGTGTGGTATACTGTTATGCGCTGGCCCAACCGCGACCTGTAATGGAGCACTTTTTGTTGACTAGGTGAGAAAACTATATTCCTTTTCTGGCCTGCGCTGGTTGTCTCCTTGATATTGTTGTCCAGACGCATGGCCGTGTTTCGGGGGTTATGGGTTAACTCTGGGAATGCCCCGAAAACCCCTCAGGCTCCGGGAGAGGCCTCTATATTCTCCCAAACCGGCGCCTCTGTGTGTGTTCCAAGCCTATCTATGGGCTCTGGAACATGGGGCAGCCTTACTGCATCCGCTATGAGTCAGCCATGCTTTGCCCATGCAGAGAGCCATTCTCTGCTGAGACGCCATCATGCCCACTTGAGCCAAATTGCCTAGCCATGATCATCTTCCACCCTGGCATGTCCGCAACTTTGCACAGCAGCTGGAATACATGGTGGTGCAGGTGCACCTCAATTGTGTGCACACCCCGAGTAGGTGGCAGTTTACACCAACCACCTGCAGGTTGTCGCATTGAATTAATGTACATATTGAAAACCATATGCCCCTTAATTCTCGAGGATATGTGTTCCATATCCTCCCCACGGAGGTATGTTCTTAATTAATTATAATTAATTAATTATAACGGTGTTTCGACGTCGTAAGGACTAAAGAGTAGTAGTGTGCGAGGAAAGGCCGGCGTGAATGAAAGGCCACGGATGCCGCATGGCTGTTTGTAGGAGGACCTGCATGTCGATGAGGGACGCAGGCAAAGACCAAGGCCGGGGGTGACCATGTGGTAAATTGATGGATTGAAATGGAGAGCATGGTGAGGACAGCTACCGAGTATACGAGAAACACATAGTAACCATGCAGGCTGACGCATCACTGGGGAACTGAATTGGCTAGTGCCGTGGACGGAGTGTACAGTACTTACTGGCCGGCACATGACCGGCTGGCTCTGTGTGGCCGCTAGGCATCGGGTATGCATGATGCCTGCAGCGAAAGGTCTCCCAGTCACTAAATATGCGTTGGGCGTTGGTTTTATACATGTGAGAGGTTGCTTTTCACAGGAACAGGGTTCAACAAGGGGCCATGACATTGTTGGCCCTCTTTAGTGATGCCCTGTTTGTTCAACCGCATCCCCGTGTTGCCCAGGTCATCCGATGGCCCAGGAAGATCTGGCCAAGCACTGTCGAGGCTCAGGGCCCTGCCACATATTCATCTAGTTGATGCGTGCCAAGAGGGCCAGCAAATTCAAATCAACAATGCTTTCGGTGTTAAAGCCAGGAATACCGGGCAGCCTCTTGAGCATCATTTCGCCATCTAGAGAGCAGTGAGCGGTGTAGCTGCCCCGAGTAGAAAAGATGCTCTGGCTATCGTGGCATTTGTGCCGAAGCTCTGGAGGCTCATTGACGATCCAACTTCCGCCTTGACAATTGGGGGTACGAGTTTTGCTGAGTGTAGACGGAAATTACCAAGGGATTTGGCGCGTTTTCCCATCAAAGAACGCCACCGTGGGATCTGCAGGCAGCCCAGTAAGAGGAGTAGATCTTTGAGCCAAAGGTTTCACGCACAAAAGCTAACCTTCTCTGCATGGGGGAAACGGAAAACGATACGACACGCTATCACACATTTCGTTCTGCAGCCACGGCGGTCGTGATTACATCCATGCAAAGAAAACCATTCACAGCAGACGATTGTATGTTAACCGTGACGATCGATTTTGCGACCAATCCAAGGGGGAGGGAGGCCGGCAGGGAGGGTGCAGTGGTGGCTCTGTCACTCGCACCGCTTTGGCCAAAATGCCACTGTCGGTAGCTCCGTCTGTTTCAGCTATGGAGGTAAGTACGTACTTTCTGTACCGAGCACATGTGCACTCATGCAGAGTGCATTGTACTTCCCGTAACACCGAAGGATGGGAACTCATGGCCTCACACAGTCATCAGAGTCTCAGTCAGTCTTAACTCTTAGGTACCCAGCCAGAATTCTGAGTGTCACACTTGCTGACCATCTTCATTCTGGGATAATTTACTGCGATATTCGGGTAAAAGTGGGTCTATATTACCAGATAATCATTGTAGATCAGAGATGAGCACTTGACCAGAGATGTAAAAGTAATGGGAAATGTCGAATGAGGATCAGCAGATATTATACTGCGATATTCGTATTCTGACGGAAAGCTGTGCCGGGCCTTGTGCCAGACTACCAATTGGCGAATCCTGCGGCTCGCAAGTGCCAGACTACCTGCGAACGATGTGACGGTCCGAGATATTTCTGAAAATCTGTGCCCCACAAATGCGGTCTCTAGAAAGGAGCGTCAACAAACCCGTGGTCCCATGCTCCCGCGGAATTCAGCGCCACGTGCGGACGCACCTAGCAATTCGGCTATGGATGATGGCACTGTGCCATCAGGCTGAGGTTGTGCGCGCTTTGCAGGCTCTTTATCATGGACAGGATGAGGCTACTCGCAATGCGTCTGGAGATTGGCTGGTGAAATTTCAAAAAAGTCTGGAAGCATGGCAGACAGCTCGAGAACTAGTATCGGGCGCGGACCAGTCCGTGGAAGTTCTGCTTTTTGCAGCTCAAACCCTAAGAAGAAAGGTCGCAGATGGAGAAGCCCTCTTGCAACTTTCTCCCCAGGCAAGGTTAGAGTTGCGTGATGAGCTCCTTTCTTTGGCCTCCCGTTTTTCCAGTGGGCAAAAACCGGTCCTGAAACAGGTGTGCCTGGCCGTCGCATGCCTCGCGGCCCAACTGCCGGAATGGGGGCAGCCTTTGAACAACCTCTGCACCCACTTTCTTGGCGATGTCAGCGGTTTTCAGGGAGTGCCTGCGGTGGAGGGCGGGGAAGTGGCCCTACTTGTGACACTTGCCATGGTAGCCGAAGAAAGCTGCCCGGGCGGTTGCATCGCATTGCTCAAAGAAGGCCAGGTTCCCACGGGAGCCATCGCCTCTGAGTCCGCGGCAGCCTTCATCTCCCGCGCAAATAGCTGGAGCGAAACAGCCCTGGCGGTTCTCCTGCACCTCTCCGTGCTGCTCGATAAAGGCCGATGCCACGTTGAGTGGCTGCAATGCCTGCTGGCCTGGGTCAAATTCTGCGGCTTCACAGAAATGGGCGGCGGGGCGCTGGTATCGCACCCGGTATTCACGCGCGCTATGGATCTCCTGGCCCGGCGCCAGGTGGCAGAGCTGGCTGGGGAGGTTATCTCTGAGCTTGCCTGCCGTCATGATGATCTATTTCCAGCCTTCCTCCCCCGCGCGCTCCACTGGAGCAACGAGCTAGGGGCAGCAGTCACCTGCAGAGACTGGGCACGCGCGGGGGTGCTGGTCCGCGTGCTGGCGGACGTGGCGCAGTCGTCGCTGGCCCACCTGGCGCAGGGCGCGGAGCCATCCCTGCAGCTGTGCGCCGGGCTGCTCGAGTGCCTGAAACTGCTACCCGTCACTGAAGACGACCTGGCGCTACCCATGCTCGCGTTCTGGGTGGCATTTGCGGAGCACCTGCTGCACGCGGGGCATCGAACCGATGAGACCGGCACGCGCGTGGGTGGCGCCGAGGATCACACGGGTGCGCCAATGCAGGCCAGCGGGGCAGGCGGCATATTCCCTGCTGCCAGCTGGCAGTTGCAGATGTCAGTGGCCGTGACGGATGTTCTGTTGGACAAGTTACAACTGCCAGTGGAGGCAGGCGGGGACGAGGGCATTGAGGTTGGACCAGGGAATGGCGGGGGGGATGGCGTAGAGGAGGACGAGGGTACAGAGGAGGAACTGGCATCCGTCACCACATTCCGCCTCCACGCGGAGGAGCTGCTGTGCCACCTGTCCCACCTGCTGGGTCTGCGCCCGTTTGCTGCCCACCTCATGGCGGGGGCGGAGCGTGCGTATAACGAGTGGCAGGCGCGGCTGGGGGATATCCAGGGTGGTGGGGGTGGCGAGGAGGGATGGAGCGGGTGCCGGAGGCTAGAAGCCTGCCTCTATGCGATGACGGCGGTGGCGGGGGACATGGAGGAGGCCAGGGCGGCCGATGTGGCGTTGCCATTTGTCACGCTGGTGGGCATGTTGGATGTGAGCGAGGCCACCGTGGCGCGGGTGCAAATAGGGCCGCACGGTCGCCACCACGCCATGCTCATGCACCTGCTGCACGGTGCCGCGGGGAGTTTGCTGGCGGCATATGCCGGCTTGCTAGCATCCGTCCCTTCCCGTTTGCTCCTGCAGCTCCTCTCGTTGGCGGCGGCGGGGCTGTCCCACCCGTTGTCCGCGGAGGGCTGCACCGCCGCGCTTCGTCGCATCTGCGAGCTGGCGCCCGCAAAGGTGGCGGAGGAGAGGGGCGCGGTGGAGGGGCTCGCCCAGCTGGTGGTTGGCCTCGGCTCGTTGCGCCACCTGTCGCCGTTGCAGCAGGAACACGCCGTGTGCGCGCTTTGCTCCGTGCTGCTCGCGCTGCCCCCCGTCGCGCCACCCGTCACGCCCACGGGGCCGCTGCCCTCGCCAGGGTCCCAGGGCGGCGGCCACTCGCTCAGCCAGACGGCCGTGCTGGAGCTGCTGGTGCCCCCCCTGGTGGCATGCCTGGGGCCACTCATGAGCCCCTCCCTCCCGGGGGCGGCAGGGGTCGGCGGGGTGATGGGCCACGGTCTGCCACCACCATCCTCTGGCACTGCAGCAGGAGCGGGCAGAGGGGGGAGTCTCCGTGCTGACCATGCAGGGGGGGCAAGATCCGAGGCTGTTCAGGCCCTGACCCGTCTGGCGCTTATTTTTAGCCACGCGGGCGTTGCTGCTGGAGACGGCAGTGGCTACCCCCATGTTGCCCAGCAGGGTCCCACCCACACGCACCCGCTGCTTGCTGCCGTCACGTTCGCATGGCCTGCGCTATGTGCGCTCATGTCGCCGCCAGCTGCAGGGGGGCCCGGCCCCATGGACGACCCCACGGTGGCGGCGCCCGTGACGTCGTGCTGCACGGCCGCGCTCACTTCCCTGGGTGGGCCCCTGTTCCTCCCCTTCCTGCCCCAGTACCTAGAGGCGCTCGTGCGGAGCTTCCAAGGGGAGGCAGGTGGTCGGCGACACACGCCCCACGCGAGCCTCTTGCGGTCACTCGTGCCGCTCGTGGAGGTATACTTCAATGCGGGGGGCGGGCCGGATGCCAGCAGTAAAGACGGCACCGGCGACACAGCTGGTGGGCGTCACCCACCCATGCAGCAGGGAGGTCCCAACGAGCCGCCAACCGCAGGGGTCCCTGGGGCCCACCTGCTGGGGGTGACGTCGGCAGCCCTCGGGAACGGCCCCCATCTGGTCCTGCAGGCGTGCTCGATGGTCCTGGGTGGTGACCTGGCGCCTGTCACCTCGCTGCGAACCACCGCGTACTGCGACCGGCACCCGGACGTGGCGCAGGCGTTCTTCTTCGCGTGCACGCGGGTGGTCAACGCGCTCCCCCCCCATGTGCTCGCGGCGGTCCCTGTCGCGTCGGTCATCGACAACGGGCTGAGCTGTGCCCCCGCGGGTGCCCACGCCAAGCACAAGGGCGTGGCCCTCGGCGCGCTCTCCTTTCTGGGGGCGCTGCTCATGACCACCGTCACGTCTGCGTCCCTGGCAGACAGGGCCGCGATGGGGGCGGGGGCACCCCCCGGGGTAGGGGGTGACCCGTCCTGCTGCCACCCTGTAGGATCCCAGTCGTGTGGCACGCCATCGGGTTCCTCTTCCGCCGGCACAGCCCAGGTGCTGTGCTCGATGGTGACGGACCGCGGCGTGGGCATCGTGGTGGGCCTGTTGGGCGCTCTGCTTGAGGTGTCGGCCATGGCACGCGTGCACAAGGTCTCCAGCTGCTTTGCGCAGCTGGCCACGCTGTGCTGCTCCGCGACCGCGGCCCAGGTGGCGCAGATGCGGGGCCACGCGGAGCTTCACGGGATGCCGCTCGTGCGCACGTGGCTGCTGCAGGCGCTCCAGGGATCAATGATCCCCCAGTGGGGTATCTCGGCTGAGGAAGCCATGCCGCTGATGCAGGCGGTGGAGATGGCCATGGCTGCATCGGTGGGTGTGCGAGCAGGGGCGGGGGGTAGCGCCGCGTACGGCGACGGTGGGGATGGCGGGCGGCAGTTGAAGCGCATCATTCGCTCATTTGCTGAGCGGCATCGCCATTGACAAAGCTCTATTGTGTACCTGGTTTGGTACACTGATTGAATTTCTGAGGGTGGGCATCCTGGCTTCGCTTCGGCTGGAAAAGTGCATGGAGGTTGGTATGCCACTAGTCCTGGCTGGAGAGGGGCGGGGGGGGAGGAGAGGTAAGGGCTGATCATGCTTATAAAGAGCGGCCAGCCTCCATTTATTTATACCACGGCTTATGCTGATATTTATTTCCCAGCCCTAGCTTGTAATTAGATGGAATCTGCTAGGTTATCACAGATTTGCGCATTCCGATTTCTCGTTCTACCAATGAGAGCACAGGCGCAAGCCAGAAATCTATACATCCGCAAATTACGATGGAGACTGGCACGTTCTGCCTTTTGGCATAGGTAATTGCTCTTATCCCAAGTAGTGAAGGGCATTACCGCTTAATTTTAGAAAAAGAACCTTTATTTATTTGCAACCAACATACCTCATGCAATTAATTTATATGCATACATGTATGGAGGAAGGGGCGCTTTGCTGAGTAGAGTAGTTGAGGTTTTCTAGATAAGCTAAGAGTTAGCTTAGTTCGGTTGCGCGGCTTCACCCACCTCCATCCATCCAGCAAGGGAATATGTGCTACATGCTCTCCCAACGGAGTCATGTAATAATTTAATTTTAATTGAAGTTAATTAAGGGGACGTGGCGCGCCGAATATTTTCCGCGCGAAATAATTCGCGGCACCGGCCGTACCGTGCAATGCATGCATCGACTGTTATGCTTTGGTGATTCGTTCTCAGATCGATCTTATATATAACACATTGCACCTCTAGAGGCCGGCCGCATATATGCAATACACGCGTATGCATGTGAGCAATGATCAACCACAAGATGTGGACGCCCCCAGCGGGCTAGAATAGCAATAGCCCTATAGCTTGTAACCCTTGGCGTCACTGCCGCTAAGGCAGCCATGCCTAGAATGTTTGCCTAGCTGTGCCAACATGCACACCTAGTCACGTGCCGCCAACGCACCGTACACAACCAGCCATAGCCTTAGCCTAGTCCTAGTACAGCCATGCTACGCCCTGGCTATATACTTGCCCACGCTCCTGGCTATGATATGCTCACATGGGTCTTATTGCACCCACAGACTGCCGGATCGTTAGCGTGTCCGTTTAGCTGGCGCGCCCGAATGCAGCTGTGGCATGCCTCTGGCATGAAGGAGACTGGGGGTCTCTGCCCTTTCTCCTGTAGTGCACACACAAGGATTAAGGGGACGTGCGCCCGCCGAATTTTTTGGCGCCAAAAAAATTCGCGGTACCGCCGTGAAGTGAAAAGTGGGTGCACGGTGCGCGCACCCCTTGCGGAAGTGGCCATGGCGACTGCGTTTAGGCGAAACTAGCAATGTCGGGCTAGAGAAACGCAAAACAAATGCTCGAATGTTGAAGACGATGATTTAATGATGTTGGGTTGTGGCGGCAAGTAGCTGGTTTACAATATCGCTGCTTTCTTTTACTGCCATCGGCATGGGGGGTAGACTGCATTTTTTGGTCGCGCGGAATAAAATAGAATTCGTGATAGCGGCAGTGAATTCGCAGTTTTGGGGGTTGTTCTGACCGTGAAGCAGGCGTTAATATCGGTTGCATCGAATTCTAAACCGAGCTGGTGCTTTTTGCCAGATTTTCGGCCTTTATCGGTAAGTAATTGTTCAGACCTGCGCAGTGCGTGTCTGACCTGTCCATGGAATAACCGCTGTTGTTGCGCGCCTGGGCGAGGGATTTACGAGGGCGAGGTACAGATTTGTCGCGAATGTTATCGGCTATCAGTGCTTTCTTCTATGAGCTCATCGTTCGAGTTTTTTTGGGTTCTTTTTGGGCAGTTTCCGCCAGCTAGCTCGCCGTCGCTTGCCGTTGTGTTGTCGAATACCTGGCAGCTTTAGATTGTTTTCGTCGATGTCGTGATCAGGGCCGCTTCAGTCGCAACCTATAGCTCTTCGGGAAGGTTTAAGGCATTTCATAAAACGTGTTCTGGCAAGGATGTTGTGCGTATGGACGCTTCTTGTTGTGTGAGAGTGACGCACCCTCTCTTCGCAGCGGCATCACAGCGCTCATGCGCTGGAGGGCCGCCAATGGTTTCTTTCCATTTTATCGTGCAGGGGAGGAAGTGTTTGATTGACGATTATGTTGGAGATATTGCATTTGTGTGACTGCATGTAGATAGCTACCACCATTGGTTTATTTGAGCTTTCCCTTGATATCATCATGTGAAAAGACTGCCATGTGCTGAGCCAACCATGGTTGACATGGTTGACTGCATGCAAGCTTTGTATGCCATGATCTCCTTGGTTCCTTGCCCTCCATAGTTCCAGTTTGTTGCCCATCTCAGGTAGGGCAGTTCAGGAGTTGTTGCTGTTTTGGTTAGCTTGGTTGGCATAAACCTTACACTCTAACCTGGGAGAAACATAGAAAATGCTGGTAAGGCATTTTAGTGCCATCATCATTATTGCTATTCACATGCTTATAAGTCTGGCCATGCTCGAGGTACGGTTAAGGGCTATGAGGTGTGTGGCCACCCCTGTGTACTTCATAACATATTCAGCATGTATTTGATGCATGTTGGATGGCATGTAAAGTGTAATTGTGTTTATACTTGGTTACTGAGTGGTCCTTAGCGCCTGTCCGGTGGTCGTCTAGGAAACTCATCAGTGCGTGTCACAGTGACCCCCAACCTTGAGCATGTGTCGTCATCAGTGTGTAATAGTTATTTATATGTGCTTTTGGTCATAGATTTGCCGAGTTCTAATCATTGAGTTTACAAGGTAACCTTGGGTTGAGTATAGTGTATGCTCTCTTGGCATGTATGCCTAGCGATCGTGTTGCTATGCTTGCGCTTGCAAGGTTGGCCATGCCGAGGGCAGGTAAGGGCAGATGAGGTGCCTAGCTGTTTGCTTATGGGTGTAGACACCTCCCCCGCTGCCCTTGCACAGCTGGATGAGCTGAGGAACAAGAGGAAGCCAGCAGGTGGTCAAGAAGACGCTAGAGTACAAGGCTGAGGCAGCCCGGGCGTGGCATGTGAAGCGTGGCCATCGCTGGGATGAGGGCAAGGTAGATGCCCAGAGGGGCCAGGTCACCTACAGCAAGGGGGTGCACTATGGGGGTGTGGGGGCTGCTACTGGGGGGGCGGGGGCGGGCAGCAATGAGGATGATGATGACACTGCACACATCCCTTGCTTGCGCTGCTCTAAGACCGATGCATCTGATGATGACCCTTTCTTGCTGTGCAGCACACCCGGGTGCGATGGGGGGCTCCACCTGAGCTGCACGGTCCCTCTCCTGCCCAGCGTACCTGATGGGGACTGGTTCTGCCCAGTTTGCTGTGGGGAAGACTGTGATGATGGCAGTGATAGTGACAGTGACTAGTATAATGGACGCCCAGGTGGCATGCTGCCAAAGAGCATAACTTCCACACCGCTTGTCCAAATGCAGCCAGATTTTGCCAGCGTGTGTGTCGATGACTAATGGAATTTTGAATATCATGTTTGGCCCATTTCACATGTGTTTGGTATTTTATTATTTTTGGCATGTGTGAAAAACAGCGTTTTTGTACTTGCAAGAGCATAAAAATTCTAAAGCATGTCAGATATGGGTTGTGAGTGGCTCTAATTTTTGGCCACCCACGACCTGCTTGGACAATATCATGCCTGGCCTGAATTGATGTGTGCATTGGCTGGGGCATACTGTGCCCTAATTAGCGTCTTTTTCTATTTTTAGCGCGATACCGGCGCGTGGTTGGGGGTAGAACCTTCAATGAATGCATGGATAACTCACTAAACATGTTATTTAGGGCCCCTAATCATGGCTGGGCATAATTCAATTGAATTCATATTGAAACAAGTGTATTCCAGTTTTGGGGGGGTTTGGTGGCACACCTCCCCTTAAGAGCACTTCGGTGCTCCGTGACTCCCCAACGGGAGCACGAGTTTAATTAATTAATTAATTAATTAATTAATGGTACGCAAGGATAGCCCACCATGCTACTCACTGGTGAGCTGGACATGTCGGCTGTCCGCCTCCGGCCCCGCGCGCGGGGGAAGGCTGGCCCGGCACTCGTGCTCCTCACCTTTAAGTACATGGCGGACAAGCTGGTGTTCCTTAAATGCCGCAAGAAGCTCGAGATCGGAGACTCGCTTCACGCTGGACGACGACTTGACCCTGGCCTAGCAACAGCGGCGACGCGAGCTATGGCCAATTCAGCTCCGGCGGAGCGCAGGGGGGCGGAACTTAATAAGCCGGTATACTGGAGGGGGGCGGTCATCCACGTTGCATGACCACAAGCCCTGGCAGCCCCCTCCTGCCACCTCAGACTAGGGAATATATACCAGTAGTGTAGATTAGTCAGGCTTAGCCTAGCATGTGGCCCACGCGCATGTGCGCCCATAATGGCCCCCATGGATGTTGCCTTAATTCAGAATTTAGCCAAGCCATGCCTATAATAATGGGACCCCCATCTATGGATGTTGCATTAAGAATTTAGCCATGCTATGCCTATGCAGAGAGATGCTCTCTGTTGAGAAGCCATGCCCTAGCCCTTGTATCAAGGAGAGCCTTGTATAGCCATGATGATCTTCCCCCCCATGGCATGCTCCCCCTTAGCTGGGCATAGCGTGATAGACCATGAGGGTGCGGGTGCCCTGGTGCACCTAGAGCAAGGGTAGCTTACATTCCCACCCTTGCATGAAGTAGCCTATAGGATGTATTATAGGATACTAAAAGCCATATGCCCCTTCTCAGGGATATGTGCTACATTTACTCCCAACGGAGTGATGTTCCTAATTAATTAATTAATTAATTAATTAATTAAGGATAGCTGCATTTGTAGCATTTGTAGGACACCTTGCTCGCACCAGCCAGGTCGATACCGCCCTTGGTCTGGCCGGCCCCCAGCGGCTTGGCCAGCCAGGGCGACACATTCTGACCTGGCCTGGCCCCAAGGGCATTCCCAAAAGGGTATAGGGAAACCTGTCACGAACAGTCTACATCCAGATGTTGCTGGACGACCTAGTCCTCCCAGCCCAGTTTGAACACCGCATCCACTCTCTCTCCCGTCTTTGGACTGCTGGCCATGCAGGACCAGACGCGGTGGCAGAAGATTGTCAAGGCTCACACGCCCGACCCTGTGGGCAAGCCCCCACCGGCCCCCAATTAGAGGAGGAGGCGTTTTGATGAGTAGTGTCGTTAGGCTTTTCTAGACTAGATAGCTTGAATTGAATTGAATTGAATTGTAACATAACTCCGTTGGGAGAATATGTAGCACATATCCCTGAGAAGGGGCATATGGCTTTTCATACATTCTAGGCTACTTCCTGCAAGAGTGGAATGTAAGCAGCACTTGCTCTAGGTGCCTCAAGGGCACCGGCACCCTCATGATCTTCACACTATGCCCAGCTAAGGGGGAGTATGTCATGTGGGGGAAGATCATCATGGCTATACAAGAGCTAGGGCATGGCTTCTCGACAGAGAGCATCTCTCTGCATGGCATAGCATGGCTAAATTCTTAATGCAACATCCATGGGGGTCCCATTATAGACAAAGCATGGCTAAATGTTGAAGGCATCATCCATGGGGGCCATAATTATTGGCGCACATGCGCGTGGGCCACATGCTAGGCTAAGCCTTACTAATCTACACTGCTGGTATATATTTCTAGTCTGAGGTGGCAGGAGGGGGCTGCCAGGGCTTGTGGTCAACGTGGATGACCGCCCCCCTCCAGTATAGGTCGGCTTCCCCCTTGCGCTCTGCCGGAGCTGAAGGTAGGTCGGCCATAGCTCGCGTCGCCGCTGTTGCTCGGGGCCAGGGCCCCTTGAGTCAAGTCGTCGCCCAGCGTGAAGCGAGTCTCCGATCTCGAGCTTCTTGCGGCATTTAAGGAACGCCAGCTTGTCCGCCATGTACTTAAAGGTGAGGAGCACGGGTGCCGGGCCTGCCTTCCCCCGCGCGCGGGGGAGGCGGACAGCCGACATGTCCAGCTCACCAGTGAGTAACATGGGGGCAAAAATGGCGCGCTTAACCCCTCAACCGTCTTTGACTCGTGACTAAAATGAGTCACGAGTTGCACAGTATGCCACAGGTGCCCCCATTCAGCCTAATTATTTTTTCTAGACCATACTAGGAACCAAGCATAACCATATTAGGGCCCACCTGGGGGTATAGTGGGTGGTCCCAGTGCTAGCCCCCCCTGCTCTATAAATAGCCCCCCCCTCAGGGGGGTACGGTGAGTGTGCGCGGTGACACCCTTATAATGGATGATAGACCCCTTTCCTCAATGAGTTGACCCTGGGGTTGGTTTTGTAGATAGATTTTTTAGTTAGGATGGGATACAAACACTAAAAATTGTAACTCCCCCAGGGACCCATCAGCTGGTGCTAAAAATAACTGGTGACTATTTTGAGTCGCGAGTTTTTGGGGGGCTAAAATAGGCATCCTAGTGCAGTTTTGAACATGGAAACGATAGGTAAGCATGGAGTATGGGCAAACATGCATGCTAACACTTATTCCAACCTGTGTGCCACCAATACCTGCCATAACCACTACAGGTCCCTGCCGGATATGATTGGAGACGACTACGCGCGGGCCGCGAGTACGGGGTTCACAACCTTATCATGCATGATGGAGCACGTATACCTTGGATTTCACCCTAGTATTTCAGGGGGGACTGCAACTGTACCCAAGCACTACATCCAAACACTTACATGTCTTGTTTCACCCAGGGACCCACAAGATAATGCTAAAAATAGCTGGTGACTATTTTGAGTCACCAGTTTGGGGGGGCTAGAATAAACATCCTAGTGCAGTTTTGAACATGGAAATGATAGGTAAGCATGAAACATGCATGATTATGTTTATTCCAGCCTATGTGGCACAAATATATGCCACAATAAGCGTAAATGCTTGCAGACCCGCTGATACTGTGGTACTTATTTTTACATGCATGATGGACCTTGCACACAAAGTCAAAACATCCCAGCACTCCTAGATAAATTAGTGACCAAGGGACCATGCATGCAGTAACACTGAAAATTGCCAACTAGAAATAGGTGGCACTGTGACCATCACGGAGCAGATTTTCAAACTGCACAAGTTATGCATAAACATGAAAGCTAATAAGACATGACCATGAAACAATAACCCATGCAGGCTAACAACATGAAACCAAATAACACATGCACAGGTGGGTCCATGAAACAATAACACACACTTCAAACCATGCCGGCCCATGGTGATACACGGCGCGCATGAGCGCGGGCAGGAAAGGCCAAACGCCATGCCACGTAGGCAACAAATGCTAGCATTCTTAGTCAGCCTCCGTAGGACTATATCCCAGGCGGACATGCTCCGCCCTGAGATGGCGGCGCCGCGCCACCCCCTTGAGCTTCCGGGTGGTGGCTGCTGCCCCCTCGTGGTAGTGGCGCCCTTGAAATTCTTGGCGCATTCGCCACGCTGGGAGAGGCGCTGCCATACCCGCTGCTTCGTCACGTTGAAGTCCAGCCCCTCCACCTGCCCGGAGTGGAAGAGGCCGAAGCAGTTCCGCTCGCTGTTGCTGCAGAACGCCATGTCACAGTGCTCGCACATGACCGAGGTCTTGTGCTTCCTGCCTTGCGCGCAGCACAGTTGGCACAGCACCTGCTCCACCCAGAAATTTGCCCATCTCATGCATTGTTAAGGGGTGCCACTCACGCTCACCTGGCTTGCCCGCCCCCTTGAGCTCAGCATAGTCGTTGGTCTCCTTGACAATCTTGGCCACGACATCACGTTGGGACCAGAAAAGGGAGAACAGCCCGAGGGGCCCAAACTTGAGCTGGGCAGGGGAAAGGTTTTGATAGCAGGCGGTACCCGTCATCGGCGACAGCACCGGAGTATCGGGAAAAGGAAACACACCTGGCTTGCCGAAACCAGATTTCCAGACAGTCTCGGCTGGCTCCTCAGTGGCAGGAGTGTCGTTAGGAAAAACGAATCATCGAGCTCAGCCTCACCGCTCGGCACCGGACCCTCCGCACCCTTCTGGTAAACAAAGTCGTCATCGGAAGCGTCCGAGACAACGCTCTCGCTGGCCGCCGCCTTGGTCTGACGGCGCCTTTTCGGGGCGTGGCTGATGGCTGGGTTCTTCTTCGGGTTGCCGACAGCGCGCTTCCCCGGCTCGCGTCGCTTGACCGGTGTGGGCAGCTCGATATCCTCGGATTTGTCGTCGTCGTCCTCGCCGGCGTCAGAATCGCTATCCTGGCCCTGCTCGCTATCATCGTCACTGCTACCTGCCGTTGGGACCTTCCTGGCTGCGCATTCTTTCACTAGAGCTTCGTACTCATCTGAGCTGCACGAATATATGAAAATCTGCTCACGGGTGAATGGGTACGTGAGCTTGTCGTCCGGGAAATAGCACCGTGCACCATCTCCGGACCTGTTCACTGTCACTACCTTGCCCGGCAAACGTACCTCGCTGTGTTTTTCCCCATACTGCTCTATCGCCCAGTCTCGTCCGAATTTTTCCACAGGCACTGCCATGAAAATGCCCTTCTTTACCTTGAAAGTCCGTATATCTGCCTGCATTTCGTCCGCCATGTCTACGTCCGCGCTCCCCCCTTTTTTCGCATCCTTCGTTTTCGTACGTTTTTGTCAATTTTTTTTACCGCCCAAACCTGCATGCACCAGGGTACCCTGTTGACTTTGACCAGGGTTTCCACCCTGATACGGTGGTCAAATACGGTCAGACAAGTGTCCTACGGATAGAGTGAATCTAGATCTTTTCGGTGGTCTAGTTGGTTCCCGCCAAAACCTTCCCGCCAAATCCCTACAGGGCGCACAAACTCATGCCGAATGTGAGGCATGAGAAAAACTCGCAGTCGAAAATCGGCACGAGGACGGTTTAGGGGTTAAATGCCTCAAGAAGGCTCGTGGAGGTCTCACCTGCCGGCTGGTCGAAGTGCTTGACGATGACATTGTGGCTGCGCCGGGCGATGTCGGCTTCCTCGCGAAGGTCGAGGGCTTGTTGCTTGAGTTGTGCCGAGATGGTGGAGGTGGTGGAGGTGGTGTGCTGCTTAAGCAAGTCCGCCCAGGTGGAGGGAGCATCGCCGGCCGGGCCAGCAGGCGCCGGCTGGGCGGCGATGTCCTTCACCGCCTGGGCGGTGAGGCCGGCGGTGTCATGCAATTAGCTCTCAAGGGCGTCGGCGGTGGCTTGAAGGCGGTGGTCGAGGTCGAGGAGCTGGGCTTTGATGTCGGCAGTGGAGGCGGAAATGGCAGTGGCCGGAGGTGGCGGTTCGAGGTGAGGAAGTTCAGCAGCCAGTGGACCACCGGCATTGCTGCGACGTCAGCAGCAAGGGGGGTCACGTGCTGCTGAAAGGCTTCCGTGAGGATGGAACGGAGGGCGGGGGCGGAGATGGATGGAGCCCAGATCTCGCCGTCAGAGCGCTGGAGAAGGGAGTTGAGGATGGTGTGCTGGACTTGGGGGCGGGCGCACCCGAACAGCGTGCTGATGTTGTTCCAGCGGCGGCCGTCAGGGAGGAGGAGGCGATTGTTGTCGTGGAGATGGAGGCACAGGTCGTAAAGCGAGGCGTAGTCCCCGAAGAAGATGCACCACAGAGCATCGGATGGAGACATGTTGGTCCAGTCGTGATCATCGACCTGGAAAGGTAGGGGCCGAAAGCGCGGTTCAGAGGGGCGGGACCCTCCTGTTTTGTCCGCTGAGCGGGTGCGTTTCGGGTCAGGCGATGCCGATGGCGAGGCAGTAAGCCCGGGAGGTTGCTGGGCGACCACCAGTGCATGACTAGTGTCACCGCTGCCTGCCGGAGCTGGCAAAGCTGCAGCCACGGCTGCCGCATTTTCATGGCCGAGCGCATCCGCCAAACTGCGTTGCGTCAAAGGACGTTTGCTCGTCATATATTGCGTTTTAGATTCAGAAAATTATATCAGCATGTGCGTCTTAGAAAGACGAAGCGATAGTGATATTCACGGCTAAATTCGGTGCTCAAACGTGAAAGTTATGAGCTCCGACAGCCATGGCTACCTCGTGGCTCGTGGCTCTGCTCGTGGCCTCTGGGTGGCACTATGATAGCTTAGAGTTAGGTTAGTTCGATTACGCGGCTTCCTCCACTCCACCCATCCATCATGGAATATGTGCTACATGACCTCCCAACGGAGGCATGTTATTATATAATTTTAAGGATAGCTGGCAAGCAGTGATGAAGGAGACCACCCCCAAGTCTGTGGGGGCTCCGCGTGTGACCGCGTATGGCATTCATAGCGATTCGGGCCGTGGTGCCCATAGCCCTGTAACTAGGACCTAGATAGCTTGCACCATCCATTCCATATCCCATGTTCCCCTCCCACCGAGTGCTCACGTGACGCAGTCACGTGTCTATTAATTAATTAATTAATTAATTAATTAATTAATTAATTAGCACAGTACTCTGTGGCATTAATTAATTAATTAATTAATTAGGAACATAACTGCGTTGGGAGTATATGTACCACATATCCCAGAGAAGGGGCATATGGCTTTTAATACATTCTGGGCTACTTCCTGCAAGGGTGGGGATGTAAACGACACTAGGTGCACCAAGGGCACCTGCACCACCATGATCTCTCAGAGCTCAATTAAGGCCTGTCATGGGGTGGAAGATCATCATGGCTATACAAGAGCTTAATTAATTGATTAATTAACACCACATACTCCGACAACTGTTATAATGTGGCATGGACAGCTATGCCCTGTGAATGGCTGGTGTGCCGGTGGCCCAAGTCGGGATCTGAGTGCACACCATGTCGCAGGTCTGCCTCGTCTTCATCCGAGCAAACCTCCTCATCACTCGACATCGCCCCGTGGTCGGACGTGGGCGAGGGAGACGAGCGAAGAGACCCTGACAAGCCCGACTTGGGCGCTGCATTAGTCTGTGCTGGCAGACCGGCAGCAGGTTCAGGCGCATGGGGATTCTCATCGCTGACAGCTTGCTCATCCGCATCACCGCCGACGACATCATGACCATCCTTGTCAGCATGGCTCCTCGGCTGCACATCTCTACTACCGCCGCCCTGACCCCGGCTCACGTCGTCGCCCACCGGCGCATCCCAAGGCAGCGACGCGTCCGCACTGCTCCGCGACTTGCCCTGGCTGACAGGCTGGTGGTCTTGCAAGGACGATGTCACGCAATCCGGGACCTCATCACCGGAACCTGGCGCTGCCCTGCCCTTGCCAACCGCGCCACTAACCCCATCATCATTCAGCTCGCCCTCGCCACCCTCCGTGCTGCTGCCCGCCACACCGCCGGATCCCGCAATGCATGTGTCACTGCGCTCCTCACCGTCCTCTTGCGCTGGCGACCGCACACCCCCACTCCCACCATCATCACCGTCCCTGTCCCTGGCACCCTCCGTCCCTGCGACACCCCTCGCCCCCACCTCCTTGTCATCACTGCCACCTCCTGGCTGGCAACTCTCCAATGCCACCGGCAAGAAATTATCCCCGTCCCCGCCCACCATCCCGCACGCCGCCGTGTCAAACATCTCTGCCGTGGCCACCACCGGCAGGGTGGCCGTGAGCGTGCCAAGTGGCGCCGTGTCGCTGCCCACATGCTCCAGGGACCGCGTCCTCTTCTTGCTGGGACCAGAGGACGGCTCCGAGCCACTGTCATCCGTACCGCCGGGGCCAGCAGCAGGGGCATCTGCATAGGGCCGCTTGCGGCCCCCCTCGTCCAATGCCACCCACTCTGGTGGGGGTATGACGGCCGTGAGCGCCAGCGGGGCTGTGTGTCCCAACTCCCCCTCGTCACCGCCCATGGCAGCGCGCTGACCCTCTGGCCATGCGCCCCACCACGAGCGCGCGGCTGGCTCGGCCGGCTTGCCTGCCACCTGGGCATCGGAGGCTCCCTTTTCCTGTGAAGGATTTGCTGCCCCAACGAGCTCGCTCTGCCCCCCCTGCGCCTCGCCCTGGGCCTTGGCTATTTCCACCGTCACGTCCATTTCCTGTGTGCCACCAAGATGCCTGCCATCCTCCGCCATTTGCTGCTGCTGCTGCTGGTCCTGCTGTGGGGGTTGGGCCTGCGAGAAAGACATGCGCGACTCTACAGGGGTGGCCTCCGCCCCCCCCCCCCTGACATGTCGTTCCGTGCCGCTGATCCCAACGCCGCTGGCCCACTCGCCGCCACCCCACCCGCGTCCACCTCTTGCGTGCCCCCACCCACGACCGCGGTCTCACGGAGCTGCCCGCTGGCATCCGTGACAGGTGTCGCCGCGCCGTCAGCCAGCCGATGTGCGCCGTGTCCATGCACGCCGGACCCCTCCTCCAGGGCAAGAGGGCTCCCCCCTGCCAGCTTGCCAGCGCCCAGCCCCCCCCTGGCCCCCAGTGTGCGCGCCCCCCCCTCCTGCAGCCACTGGCGCAGCTCGTCTAGCGATGCCTTCCACTGCTCCGCGGCGGCATCGGCGGCAGAGAGCGCCCCTTGGAGACGGGACTCGAGCAGCACGGCGCGATGCTCGGTGCCAAGCCGCGCCTCTTCTGCTTGCGCCAGCGCCACGTGTGCGCGGCTCAGTTCGCCCGCGAGGGAGCATGTGCGGGACTCGGACAACTCCGCCGCCGCCTGTTGCCACGCTCCCGGGGGGGGGGAAGGGGGGGGCACCGTGGGGTAAAAGCATCGAAGTTTAGGATTTGTGGGAGGGGGTTGGGGGTTAGGCGATTGCAAGGGTGGGCAGGGGTTGATGGGGCAGGGAAAGCATGCATCGTGCACGGGAAAGCACGCACGCTGGGTATTGTGGGGAAGGTAACGGAGAAGGATGAAAGGCCAAGGGTGGAAACATAGTCTCACGTTCTGCGCGCAATCACCCACCGAATGTAATGCCTGTTACATACGCTATGTATTCATTATCTCGGTTACAAACAGGATGATCCCTGTTGGGCACAGCAGCACAGGCACATGACAGTTACGTGAAGAAAATGATTCGGCAGCAGCAGCAGCATCCATGCGCCCACCAGCGATTACACACAAGATAAGACTGGACCCCAAAGCACACCTTGGCAAGCACACGTGCCAAGTACACGTGCAAGGTGCTTTCCAAGTACACGTGAGTGCCACCTTCACCATGAAGTATATGAAGTGTACTTCATGAATTCCTAAATAACAGCATCGCGGTTCCCTGGTCCCTTGCAGACTACGTGTACCCCACTGGGTATGGGATAGCGAGAGTTGCCAGCTGGCATGCTGCTAGATGAGCGGGCCAGGCGGTGCGGGTGCAGGTGCAGTGTGCCGGCAGGCTGGGCCTCCCACGCTTTGCCCCTACTAGCGGTGCCTTGCATCTACAAAATATTCTCCAAACAGAAGACCCAGCATGCTCCAAGCAGTGCGCCCACCTTCCACTTGATGGCCTCGAGCATCAAATAATTGGACTCCTGCTTGAGAGAATGCAGGTCCTGCAGTGCATGACGGGAATACCCACGGCAATTTGGTGGCATTTTTTACAGCAACAAATATGCCGGATTTTCGGTGGTCGTAGCACAAGAGGCAGATATTGGGACGCACGAGGCGACACGACCCATGAACACTTCAGGCATGGCAAGCGGGACCCAACGCTCTGGATGAGATGAAGCAAGGCCGAAGAAAGGTAAAACGAGCCGCCGTCACGCCCAGGCAACTGGATGACGACATGCAGAGACCAGCGCTGCATCCCAGCCTATCCATTCAACCTCGTAGGCACACCATCATAAGAATACACCCATAATAGCATGCAAATTCGCCCACTCTGTAGCGTCCCATCCGGTTGGTAGGACAAACATGCAGACATGGTTCCTGCCATGCCCCGCGTCTACTGGCAAAAACAGCGATACTTTTCAGATAGTAGTTGCTGCCTGATGTAACACTCCTCATGGCACGCGACAAATACTTGTGTGGGCCGTGTCTCCGCTCCGTGTTCTATTCCTCCAAGTTGAACCACCCCTCTCCTATCGTCACATCAGGCATTGTGTGGGCCGTGTCTCCGCTCTGTGTTCTATTCCTCCAAGTGGAACCACCCCTCTCCTATCGTCACATCAGGCATACCACGGCCATCCTCGCGGTTGATGCCCGCTCGTTTGCCAGCTGCCCCTCCAGCTCCGCGGTGATGGCGGCTTGTGCCGCTTGCTTCTGCCGCTCGGCCTCCTGGTGGGCAGATAAACATTTTGGGGTGAAGCGCGGCAGAATCGGCATGACGGAATCAGCACGGCAGAATAAACATGATCGAACAAGCACGGTAGAATTAATGCAAACAGGCAAGGGGGAGTACTGCATGAGGCACTTTTGAACGAATCGCGTGCCCAGATGGGTACGTCATGAGTCACAGATGAAAGCAACATGCCCAGATGGGTACGTCATGAGTCACAGATGAAAGCAACATGCCCAGATGGATACGTCATGAGTCACAGATGAAAGCAACATGCCCAGATGGGTACGTCATGAGTCACAGATGAAAGCAACATGCCCAGATGGGTACGTCATGAGTCACAGATGAAAGCAACATGCCCAGATGGGTACGTCATGAGTCACAGATGAAAGCAACATGCCCAGATGGGTACGTCATGAGTCACAGATGAAAGCAACATGCCCAGATGGGTACGTCATGAGTCACAGATGAAAGCAACATGCACGGCTGTTGCCGTGTCCACATAACCCCGGGCATCTTAGTGTTGAGGGGCCTAGGAACCTTCGACTGCAAACATTCGCGCGATAACAAGGATAGTAGTATACACTCATAACACTGGGCACTGCAATTTATGTGATGCCCCTTGCCAGCGCAACCCCCGGGGCGAGCACCAAAACACGCTGCACCAGGCATTCATGACATATGTGGGGCCATCGACACGCCAGGCGCAAAGGGTCCCAACGGGCTATGTAGCATCTCTTTCCACAATCGTACTGGGTGGGGGGAGGGGCATCAACCACCAGAGGCAAGCCCTTTCCACGCTAGAAATGCAGCGGTGGATGTGTGCAGGAATATTATCACAAGGAGATGCTACAGCACATGCTTGCGTCCATCACCACACCGCGCACACACCAGCGCCTGCCGGACCGACTTGGCCTCCTCGGCGCTCCGGGTGGCGGCCTCCTGCGGGTGCCAGGACGCAGGAAAAAGGAACAACAGACCACAGCGGAGCACTTGAAGAGTCGCCATACTAGGATAAAGAAACAAGGCACAAACGGACAAGCAGTCGCCCTACTGGGATAAAGAAACAAGACACAAACGGACAAGCAGTCGCCCTACTGGGATAAAGAAACAAGACACAAACGGACAAGCAGTCGCCCTACTGGGATAAAGAAACAAGACACAAACGGACAAGCAGTCGCCCTACTGGGATAAAGAAACAAGGCACAAACGGACAAGCAGTCGCCCTACTGGGATAAAGAAACAAGACACAAACGGACAAGCAGTCGCCCTACTGGGATAAAGAAACAAGACACAAACGGACAAGCAGTCGCCCTACTGGGATAAAGAAACAAGACACAAACGGACAAGCAGTCGCCCTACTGGGATAAAGAAACAAGACACAAACGGACAAGCAGTCGCCCTACTGGGATAAAGAAACAAGACACAAACGGACAAGCAGTCGCCCTACTGGGATAAAGAAACAAGACACAAACGGACAAGCAGTCGCCCTACTGGGATAAAGAAACAAGACACAAACGGACAAGCAGTCGCCCTACTAGGATAAAGAAACAAGACACAAACGGACAAGCAGTCGCCCTACTGGGATAAAGAAACAAGACACAAACGGACAAGCAGTCGCCCTACTAGGATAAAGAAACAAGACACAAACGGACAAGCAGTCGCCCTACTGGGATAAAGAAACAAGACACAAACGGACAAGCAGTCGCCCTACTAGGATAAAGAAACAAGACACAAACGGACAAGCAGTCGCCCTACTGGGATAAAGAAACAAGACACAAACGGACAAGCAGTCGCCCTACTAGGATAAAGAAACAAGACACAAACGGACAAGCAGTCGCCCTACTGGGATAAAGAAACAAGACACAAACGGACAAGCAGTCGCCCTACTAGGATAAAGAAACAAGACACAAACGGACAAGCAGTCGCCCTACTGGGATAAAGAAACAAGACACAAACGGACAAGCAGTCGCCCTACTGGGATAAAGAAACAAGACACAAACGGACAAGCAGTCGCCCTACTGGGATAAAGAAACAAGACACAAACGGACAAGCAGTCGCCCTACTAGGATAAAGAAACAAGACACAAACGGACAAGCAGTCGCCCTACTAGGATAAAGAAACAAGACACAAACGGACAAGCAGTCGCCCTACTGGGATAAAGAAACAAGACACAAACGGACAAGCAGTCGCCCTACTAGGATAAAGAAACAAGACACAAACGGACAAGCAGTCGCCCTACTAGGATAAAGAAACAAGACACAAACGGACAAGCAGTCGCCCTACTAGGATAAAGAAACAAGGCACAAACGGACAAGCAGTCGCCCTACTAGGATAAAGAAACAAGACACAAACGGACAAGCAGTCGCCCTACTGGGATAAAGAAACAAGACACAAACGGACAAGCAGTCGCCCTACTGGGATAAAGAAACAAGACACAAACGGACAAGCAGTCGCCCTACTAGGATAAAGAAACAAGACACAAACGGACAAGCAGTCGCCCTACTAGGATAAAGAAACAAGACACAAACGGACAAGCAGTCGCCCTACTGGGATAAAGAAACAAGACACAAACGGACAAGCAGTCGCCCTACTGGGATAAAGAAACAAGACACAAACGGACAAGCAGTCGCCCTACTGGGATAAAGAAACAAGACACAAACGGACAAGCAGTCGCCCTACTGGGATAAAGAAACAAGACACAAACGGACAAGCAGTCGCCCTACTGGGATAAAGAAACAAGACACAAACGGACAAGCAGTCGCCCTACTAGGATAAAGAAACAAGACACAAACGGACAAGCAGTCGCCCTACTGGGATAAAGAAACAAGACACAAACGGACAAGCAGTCGCCCTACTGGGATAAAGAAACAAGACACAAACGGACAAGCAGTCGCCCTACTAGGATAAAGAAACAAGACACAAACGGACAAGCAGTCGCCCTACTGGGATAAAGAAACAAGACACAAACGGACAAGCAGTCGCCCTACTGGGATAAAGAAACAAGACACAAACGGACAAGCAGTCGCCCTACTAGGATAAAGAAACAAGACACAAACGGACAAGCAGTCGCCCTACTGGGATAAAGAAACAAGACACAAACGGACAAGCAGTCGCCCTACTGGGATAAAGAAACAAGACACAAACGGACAAGCAGTCGCCCTACTGGGATAAAGAAACAAGACACAAACGGACAAGCAGTCGCCCTACTGGGATAAAGAAACAAGACACAAACGGACAAGCAGTCGCCCTACTAGGATAAAGAAACAAGACACAAACGGACAAGCAGTCGCCCTACTAGGATAAAGAAACAAGACACAAACGGACAAGCAGTCGCCCTACTGGGATAAAGAAACAAGACACAAACGGACAAGCAGTCGCCCTACTGGGATAAAGAAACAAGACACAAACGGACAAGCAGTCGCCCTACTAGGATAAAGAAACAAGACACAAACGGACAAGCAGTCGCCCTACTGGGATAAAGAAACAAGACACAAACGGACAAGCAGTCGCCCTACTAGGATAAAGAAACAAGACACAAACGGACAAGCAGTCGCCCTACTGGGATAAAGAAACAAGACACAAACGGACAAGCAGTCGCCCTACTGGGATAAAGAAACAAGACACAAACGGACAAGCAGTCGCCCTACTAGGATAAAGAAACAAGACACAAACGGACAAGCAGTCGCCCTACTGGGATAAAGAAACAAGACACAAACGGACAAGCAGTCGCCCTACTGGGATAAAGAAACAAGACACAAACGGACAAGCAGTCGCCCTACTAGGATAAAGAAACAAGACACAAACGGACAAGCAGTCGCCCTACTAGGATAAAGAAACAAGACACAAACGGACAAGCAGTCGCCCTACTAGGATAAAGAAACAAGACACAAACGGACAAGCAGTCGCCCTACTGGGATAAAGAAACAAGACACAAACGGACAAGCAGTCGCCCTACTGGGATAAAGAAACAAGACACAAACGGACAAGCAGTCGCCCTACTAGGATAAAGAAACAAGACACAAACGGACAAGCAGTCGCCCTACTGGGATAAAGAAACAAGACACAAACGGACAAGCAGTCGCCCTACTGGGATAAAGAAACAAGACACAAACGGACAAGCAGTCGCCCTACTGGGATAAAGAAACAAGACACAAACGGACAAGCAGTCGCCCTACTGGGATAAAGAAACAAGACACAAACGGACAAGCAGTCGCCCTACTGGGATAAAGAAACAAGACACAAACGGACAAGCAGTCGCCCTACTGGGATAAAGAAACAAGACACAAACGGACAAGCAGTCGCCCTACTGGGATAAAGAAACAAGACACAAACGGACAAGCAGTCGCCCTACTGGGATAAAGAAACAAGACACAAACGGACAAGCAGTCGCCCTACTGGGATAAAGAAACAAGACACAAACGGACAAGCAGTCGCCCTACTGGGATAAAGAAACAAGACACAAACGGACAAGCAGTCGCCCTACTGGGATAAAGAAACAAGACACAAACGGACAAGCAGTCGCCCTACTGGGATAAAGAAACAAGACACAAACGGACAAGCAGTCGCCCTACTGGGATAAAGAAACAAGACACAAACGGACAAGCAGTCGCCCTACTGGGATAAAGAAACAAGACACAAACGGACAAGCAGTCGCCCTACTAGGATAAAGAAACAAGACACAAACGGACAAGCAGTCGCCCTACTAGGATAAAGAAACAAGACACAAACGGACAAGCAGTCGCCCTACTGGGATAAAGAAACAAGACACAAACGGACAAGCAGTCGCCCTACTGGGATAAAGAAACAAGACACAAACGGACAAGCAGTCGCCCTACTGGGATAAAGAAACAAGACACAAACGGACAAGCAGTCGCCCTACTGGGATAAAGAAACAAGACACAAACGGACAAGCAGTCGCCCTACTGGATAAAGAAACAAGACACAAACGGACAAGCAGTCGCCCTACTGGGATAAAGAAACAAGACACAAACGGACAAGCAGTCGCCCTACTAGGATAAAGAAACAAGACACAAACGGACAAGCAGTCGCCCTACTGGGATAAAGAAACAAGACACAAACGGACAAGCAGTCGCCCTACTGGGATAAAGAAACAAGACACAAACGGACAAGCAGTCGCCCTACTGGGATAAAGAAACAAGACACAAACGGACAAGCAGTCGCCCTACTGGGATAAAGAAACAAGACACAAACGGACAAGCAGTCGCCCTACTGGGATAAAGAAACAAGACACAAACGGACAAGCAGTCGCCCTACTGGGATAAAGAAACAAGACACAAACGGACAAGCAGTCGCCCTACTGGGATAAAGAAACAAGACACAAACGGACAAGCAGTCGCCCTACTGGGATAAAGAAACAAGACACAAACGGACAAGCAGTCGCCCTACTGGGATAAAGAAACAAGACACAAACGGACAAGCAGTCGCCCTACTGGGATAAAGAAACAAGACACAAACGGACAAGCAGTCGCCCTACTAGGATAAAGAAACAAGACACAAACGGACAAGCAGTCGCCCTACTGGGATAAAGAAACAAGACACAAACGGACAAGCAGTCGCCCTACTGGGATAAAGAAACAAGACACAAACGGACAAGCAGTCGCCCTACTAGGATAAAGAAACAAGACACAAACGGACAAGCAGTCGCCCTACTGGGATAAAGAAACAAGACACAAACGGACAAGCAGTCGCCCTACTGGGATAAAGAAACAAGACACAAACGGACAAGCAGTCGCCCTACTGGGATAAAGAAACAAGACACAAACGGACAAGCAGTCGCCCTACTGGGATAAAGAAACAAGACACAAACGGACAAGCAGTCGCCCTACTGGGATAAAGAAACAAGACACAAACGGACAAGCAGTCGCCCTACTGGGATAAAGAAACAAGACACAAACGGACAAGCAGTCGCCCTACTGGGATAAAGAAACAAGACACAAACGGACAAGCAGTCGCCCTACTGGGATAAAGAAACAAGACACAAACGGACAAGCAGTCGCCCTACTGGGATAAAGAAACAAGACACAAACGGACAAGCAGTCGCCCTACTGGGATAAAGAAACAAGACACAAACGGACAAGCAGTCGCCCTACTGGGATAAAGAAACAAGACACAAACGGACAAGCAGTCGCCCTACTGGGATAAAGAAACAAGACACAAACGGACAAGCAGTCGCCCTACTGGGATAAAGAAACAAGACACAAACGGACAAGCAGTCGCCCTACTGGGATAAAGAAACAAGACACAAACGGACAAGCAGTCGCCCTACTGGGATAAAGAAACAAGACACAAACGGACAAGCAGTCGCCCTACTGGGATAAAGAAACAAGACACAAACGGACAAGCAGTCGCCCTACTGGGATAAAGAAACAAGACACAAACGGACAAGCAGTCGCCCTACTGGGATAAAGAAACAAGACACAAACGGACAAGCAGTCGCCCTACTGGGATAAAGAAACAAGACACAAACGGACAAGCAGTCGCCCTACTGGGATAAAGAAACAAGACACAAACGGACAAGCAGTCGCCCTACTAGGATAAAGAAACAAGACACAAACGGACAAGCAGTCGCCCTACTGGGATAAAGAAACAAGACACAAACGGACAAGCAGTCGCCCTACTGGGATAAAGAAACAAGACACAAACGGACAAGCAGTCGCCCTACTGGGATAAAGAAACAAGACACAAACGGACAAGCAGTCGCCCTACTGGGATAAAGAAACAAGACACAAACGGACAAGCAGTCGCCCTACTAGGATAAAGAAACAAGACACAAACGGACAAGCAGTCGCCCTACTGGGATAAAGAAACAAGACACAAACGGACAAGCAGTCGCCCTACTGGGATAAAGAAACAAGACACAAACGGACAAGCAGTCGCCCTACTGGGATAAAGAAACAAGACACAAACGGACAAGCAGTCGCCCTACTGGGATAAAGAAACAAGACACAAACGGACAAGCAGTCGCCCTACTGGGATAAAGAAACAAGACACAAACGGACAAGCAGTCGCCCTACTGGGATAAAGAAACAAGACACAAACGGACAAGCAGTCGCCCTACTGGGATAAAGAAACAAGACACAAACGGACAAGCAGTCGCCCTACTGGGATAAAGAAACAAGACACAAACGGACAAGCAGTCGCCCTACTAGGATAAAGAAACAAGACACAAACGGACAAGCAGTCGCCCTACTAGGATAAAGAAACAAGACACAAACGGACAAGCAGTCGCCCTACTAGGATAAAGAAACAAGACACAAACGGACAAGCAGTCGCCCTACTGGGATAAAGAAACAAGACACAAACGGACAAGCAGTCGCCCTACTGGGATAAAGAAACAAGACACAAACGGACAAGCAGTCGCCCTACTAGGATAAAGAAACAAGACACAAACGGACAAGCAGTCGCCCTACTAGGATAAAGAAACAAGACACAAACGGACAAGCAGTCGCCCTACTAGGATAAAGAAACAAGACACAAACGGACAAGCAGTCGCCCTACTGGGATAAAGAAACAAGACACAAACGGACAAGCAGTCGCCCTACTGGGATAAAGAAACAAGACACAAACGGACAAGCAGTCGCCCTACTGGGATAAAGAAACAAGACACAAACGGACAAGCAGTCGCCCTACTGGGATAAAGAAACAAGACACAAACGGACAAGCAGTCGCCCTACTGGGATAAAGAAACAAGACACAAACGGACAAGCAGTCGCCCTACTGGGATAAAGAAACAAGACACAAACGGACAAGCAGTCGCCCTACTGGGATAAAGAAACAAGACACAAACGGACAAGCAGTCGCCCTACTGGGATAAAGAAACAAGACACAAACGGACAAGCAGTCGCCCTACTGGGATAAAGAAACAAGACACAAACGGACAAGCAGTCGCCCTACTGGGATAAAGAAACAAGACACAAACGGACAAGCAGTCGCCCTACTGGGATAAAGAAACAAGACACAAACGGACAAGCAGTCGCCCTACTAGGATAAAGAAACAAGACACAAACGGACAAGCAGTCGCCCTACTGGGATAAAGAAACAAGACACAAACGGACAAGCAGTCGCCCTACTGGGATAAAGAAACAAGACACAAACGGACAAGCAGTCGCCCTACTGGGATAAAGAAACAAGACACAAACGGACAAGCAGTCGCCCTACTGGGATAAAGAAACAAGACACAAACGGACAAGCAGTCGCCCTACTGGGATAAAGAAACAAGACACAAACGGACAAGCAGTCGCCCTACTAGGATAAAGAAACAAGACACAAACGGACAAGCAGTCGCCCTACTGGGATAAAGAAACAAGACACAAACGGACAAGCAGTCGCCCTACTGGGATAAAGAAACAAGACACAAACGGACAAGCAGTCGCCCTACTGGGATAAAGAAACAAGACACAAACGGACAAGCAGTCGCCCTACTGGGATAAAGAAACAAGACACAAACGGACAAGCAGTCGCCCTACTGGGATAAAGAAACAAGACACAAACGGACAAGCAGTCGCCCTACTGGGATAAAGAAACAAGACACAAACGGACAAGCAGTCGCCCTACTAGGATAAAGAAACAAGACACAAACGGACAAGCAGTCGCCCTACTGGGATAAAGAAACAAGACACAAACGGACAAGCAGTCGCCCTACTGGGATAAAGAAACAAGACACAAACGGACAAGCAGTCGCCCTACTGGGATAAAGAAACAAGACACAAACGGACAAGCAGTCGCCCTACTGGGATAAAGAAACAAGACACAAACGGACAAGCAGTCGCCCTACTGGGATAAAGAAACAAGACACAAACGGACAAGCAGTCGCCCTACTAGGATAAAGAAACAAGACACAAACGGACAAGCAGTCGCCCTACTGGGATAAAGAAACAAGACACAAACGGACAAGCAGTCGCCCTACTAGGATAAAGAAACAAGACACAAACGGACAAGCAGTCGCCCTACTAGGATAAAGAAACAAGACACAAACGGACAAGCAGTCGCCCTACTGGGATAAAGAAACAAGACACAAACGGACAAGCAGTCGCCCTACTGGGATAAAGAAACAAGACACAAACGGACAAGCAGTCGCCCTACTAGGATAAAGAAACAAGACACAAACGGACAAGCAGTCGCCCTACTGGGATAAAGAAACAAGACACAAACGGACAAGCAGTCGCCCTACTGGGATAAAGAAACAAGACACAAACGGACAAGCAGTCGCCCTACTAGGATAAAGAAACAAGACACAAACGGACAAGCAGTCGCCCTACTGGGATAAAGAAACAAGACACAAACGGACAAGCAGTCGCCCTACTAGGATAAAGAAACAAGACACAAACGGACAAGCAGTCGCCCTACTGGGATAAAGAAACAAGACACAAACGGACAAGCAGTCGCCCTACTAGGATAAAGAAACAAGACACAAACGGACAAGCAGTCGCCCTACTGGGATAAAGAAACAAGACACAAACGGACAAGCAGTCGCCCTACTAGGATAAAGAAACAAGACACAAACGGACAAGCAGTCGCCCTACTAGGATAAAGAAACAAGACACAAACGGACAAGCAGTCGCCCTACTGGGATAAAGAAACAAGACACAAACGGACAAGCAGTCGCCCTACTGGGATAAAGAAACAAGACACAAACGGACAAGCAGTCGCCCTACTGGGATAAAGAAACAAGACACAAACGGACAAGCAGTCGCCCTACTGGGATAAAGAAACAAGACACAAACGGACAAGCAGTCGCCCTACTGGGATAAAGAAACAAGACACAAACGGACAAGCAGTCGCCCTACTAGGATAAAGAAACAAGACACAAACGGACAAGCAGTCGCCCTACTAGGATAAAGAAACAAGACACAAACGGACAAGCAGTCGCCCTACTAGGATAAAGAAACAAGACACAAACGGACAAGCAGTCGCCCTACTGGGATAAAGAAACAAGACACAAACGGACAAGCAGTCGCCCTACTGGGATAAAGAAACAAGACACAAACGGACAAGCAGTCGCCCTACTAGGATAAAGAAACAAGACACAAACGGACAAGCAGTCGCCCTACTGGGATAAAGAAACAAGACACAAACGGACAAGCAGTCGCCCTACTAGGATAAAGAAACAAGACACAAACGGACAAGCAGTCGCCCTACTGGGATAAAGAAACAAGACACAAACGGACAAGCAGTCGCCCTACTGGGATAAAGAAACAAGACACAAACGGACAAGCAGTCGCCCTACTGGGATAAAGAAACAAGACACAAACGGACAAGCAGTCGCCCTACTGGGATAAAGAAACAAGACACAAACGGACAAGCAGTCGCCCTACTAGGATAAAGAAACAAGACACAAACGGACAAGCAGTCGCCCTACTGGGATAAAGAAACAAGACACAAACGGACAAGCAGTCGCCCTACTGGGATAAAGAAACAAGACACAAACGGACAAGCAGTCGCCCTACTAGGATAAAGAAACAAGACACAAACGGACAAGCAGTCGCCCTACTGGGATAAAGAAACAAGACACAAACGGACAAGCAGTCGCCCTACTGGGATAAAGAAACAAGACACAAACGGACAAGCAGTCGCCCTACTAGGATAAAGAAACAAGACACAAACGGACAAGCAGTCGCCCTACTAGGATAAAGAAACAAGACACAAACGGACAAGCAGTCGCCCTACTGGGATAAAGAAACAAGACACAAACGGACAAGCAGTCGCCCTACTGGGATAAAGAAACAAGACACAAACGGACAAGCAGTCGCCCTACTAGGATAAAGAAACAAGACACAAACGGACAAGCAGTCGCCCTACTAGGATAAAGAAACAAGACACAAACGGACAAGCAGTCGCCCTACTGGATAAAGAAACAAGACACAAACGGACAAGCAGTCGCCCTACTAGGATAAAGAAACAAGACACAAACGGACAAGCAGTCGCCCTACTGGGATAAAGAAACAAGACACAAACGGACAAGCAGTCGCCCTACTGGGATAAAGAAACAAGACACAAACGGACAAGCAGTCGCCCTACTAGGATAAAGAAACAAGACACAAACGGACAAGCAGTCGCCCTACTGGGATAAAGAAACAAGACACAAACGGACAAGCAGTCGCCCTACTGGGATAAAGAAACAAGACACAAACGGACAAGCAGTCGCCCTACTAGGATAAAGAAACAAGACACAAACGGACAAGCAGTCGCCCTACTGGGATAAAGAAACAAGACACAAACGGACAAGCAGTCGCCCTACTGGGATAAAGAAACAAGACACAAACGGACAAGCAGTCGCCCTACTAGGATAAAGAAACAAGACACAAACGGACAAGCAGTCGCCCTACTGGGATAAAGAAACAAGACACAAACGGACAAGCAGTCGCCCTACTGGGATAAAGAAACAAGACACAAACGGACAAGCAGTCGCCCTACTAGGATAAAGAAACAAGACACAAACGGACAAGCAGTCGCCCTACTGGGATAAAGAAACAAGACACAAACGGACAAGCAGTCGCCCTACTAGGATAAAGAAACAAGACACAAACGGACAAGCAGTCGCCCTACTGGGATAAAGAAACAAGACACAAACGGACAAGCAGTCGCCCTACTAGGATAAAGAAACAAGACACAAACGGACAAGCAGTCGCCCTACTAGGATAAAGAAACAAGACACAAACGGACAAGCAGTCGCCCTACTGGGATAAAGAAACAAGACACAAACGGACAAGCAGTCGCCCTACTGGGATAAAGAAACAAGACACAAACGGACAAGCAGTCGCCCTACTGGGATAAAGAAACAAGACACAAACGGACAAGCAGTCGCCCTACTGGGATAAAGAAACAAGACACAAACGGACAAGCAGTCGCCCTACTGGGATAAAGAAACAAGACACAAACGGACAAGCAGTCGCCCTACTGGGATAAAGAAACAAGACACAAACGGACAAGCAGTCGCCCTACTAGGATAAAGAAACAAGGCACAAACGGACAAGCAGTCGCCCTACTGGGATAAAGAAACAAGACACAAACGGACAAGCAGTCGCCCTACTGGGATAAAGAAGCAAGACACAAACGGACAAGCAGTCGCCCTACTGGGATAAAGAAACAAGACACAAACGGACAAGCAGTCGCCCTACTGGGATAAAGAAACAAGACACAAACGGACAAGCAGTCGCCCTACTGGGATGAAGAAACAAGACACAAACGGACAAGCAGTCGCCCTACTAGGATAAAGAAACAAGACACAAACGGACAAGCAGTCGCCCTACTAGGATAAAGAAACAAGACACAAACGGACAAGCAGTCGCCCTACTAGGATGAAGAAACAAGACACAAACGGACAAGCAGTCGCCCTACTAGGATGAAGAAACAAGACACAAACGGACAAGCAGTCGCCCTACTGGGATAAAGAAACAAGACACAAACTGACAAGCAGTCGCCCTACTGGGATAAAGAAACAAGACACAAACGGACAAGCAGTCGCCCTACTGGGATAAAGAAACAAGACACAAACTGACAAGCAGTCGCCCTACTAGGATAAAGAAACAAGACACAAACGGACAAGCAGTCGCCCTACTGGGATAAAGAAACAAGGCACAAACGGACAAGCAGTCGCCCTACTGGGATAAAGAAACAAGGCACAAACTGACAAGCAGTCGCCCTACTGGGATAAAGAAACAAGACACAAACGGACAAGCAGTCGCCCTACTGGGATAAAGAAACAAGACACAAACGGACAAGCCCACATCATGCCATGTCTGACTACGGTACATTTGTTGCGCTCCAAACCATGCACTCAGTTCCTGCAGCACATTGGACAAGAAATGGGAGTGAGGGACCCCGCAACGAAGCAATACTACAGGTTAACCCAAGGGAAAATGCCACCTGCCTGAGCGCATCTCATGCCAAGCTTTCAAAACATGATCACGTCGAGCGTGACAGGGGCCCACCTGCAGCGCGGCGGCCTCCTTCTTGGCCTGCTCCTCCGCGCGCTCGCGTCGTTGGCACTCGGCCTCCAGCGCGGCGACCGCGGTCATGCGCGCACCGCGCTCCTCGTCGTACGCGTTGCGGAGCGACCGCATCTCCTCGCTCTGCTTCGCCAGGCCAGAGCACAGGCTGCAGGGGCGTGGGATACGGGGTGGCGGCCGGTGGCGTGGGATGGCACACGTGGGCAAGCATACACAGAGGTACGCGGCGAGTGGTAGAATGATCAAGATGAGCATGCTCATGAAGCAGAATTTTTTTTTTCGCATGTGTGTGTGTGTGTGTGTGTGTGTGCGTGCGTGCGTGCGTGCGTGCGTGTGTGTGCGTGTGTGTCTGTGTGTGTCTGTGTGTGTGTGTGTGTGTGTGTGTGTGTGTGTGTGTTTGGGGGGGGGAACAGGCAGGCGGGAAGTAAGAAATTCGTAGCAATAATAACAATGGTGAAAAAAACAGTAAGAATAATAAAAATTATCACAGTATAACCCCTCCCCATAACGAAACATCGGCAAGCCTTCCAATGGCTACCATTTGACGTGGCAAGATCCTATCGTGAGCGTGTCCACAACTTCAGCTGCCCCATGAATATCCTCCAGTACTTGTCAACCCACACCATGGCACACGGAGGCCGGGTACTGCGGATGACTCGGAGCGAGATGCTGGACCTTGTGCTCGATCAAACAAGGGAGACAGCTTGGATCCAGCACAAGGGATAAAACAAACGAGATCAGCGGAAGTCAATCATAAGTGCATGGTGGGCTTGATGAACGAAACCTACGACATGGAGAAGTAAGTGGAGAGAGGACCCATGCGTGGACATGGTCAGCGACGGCAAAAAGCCTTCCCAAACGGGCAATCGTCCTTTACTTATTTCCAATGCTACCATTAGTGTTTCCCGATAGGCTTGATGATGCAGCCAGTGTCGTCGCTATCAAACCACACCATGCCATATCCTGCAAGGGCCAATGCCCCACGTAATGATACGCATCTATACACTTGAACAATATCACAGGGCTGCCAAAAGAACAAAGTTTAATATACAAAAAGAATGGGCGCTGTGAACGGTCACCCTGGCCCGCACTCCACGTCTCCACCCTGCATCCCCACCTGGAAATCCGCATCTCCCGACTATGCGCTATTTTCATGCCCCCGCACCACTGAGCCCCCCCCATCCCCCGCCCCCCCACCCCCCCCCCCCACCCCCCACCCCCACCCCCCACCCCCCACCCCCCGCATCCCCACCTGGCGATGCGCATCTCTGCCTCGGACAGCGCCCCCTCCTTCTCCTCGAGCCGCCGCTCCACAGCCGCGTGGTCCTTCTCCAGTGCCGCAGTGGCCGCGGTGGCGGTCGCAAGCATCTGCTCCTTGTCCTGTAACAGCTGGCGTGCCGCACCCAGCTCGCGCTCCTTTGCCTCCACCGCGTCCTCCAGTTGCTGCCCAGGGGTAGTGGGGGAACGGGGCAGGGTGCAGGAGGGGGGAGACCACGTCACAAGGGTATATTGAATGGAAGTGCACACTTCAATTCCAATGGAATGGAACTGTGGGGAGGCGTTCATGTATGATCTCACCATTTGTGTGCTCCTGTTCATCCGTACGATCGAGAATTGAAAAATCAGTTAGGCTTTGGAGTTTCGATGCATCTATCAACCCTACCATCGGACCTTAGGAAAGCAAAGCAGCGTACAGTGAACAAGTGCAGTGACCCACCTGCCGGTGCGTGTCCGCCATCTGCTTGGCCTGAGCCCGCCACGTCTCCAACGCCTCGGCACGCTCGTCCTCCAGCTTCTTAAGCTTGCACCGCAATGCCTCGTTGCTCCCCTGTAGCTGCGACGACAGCGCCTGCAGCTGCAGCAGGTGGCTGCCCTCGCGAGATGCGGCCCCTGCGGGCCCGTTGCCCGATGCGGCCAGGGTGGCGGGCGCAACCCCATCCGGCTCGCCCCCGCCTTCCTTCCCTGGAACCGCCTCGTGTGCCAGCCTGGCGGCCTCGGCGCCTCGGACCGCCCCATTCGCCGCGAGACTGGCAGTGCTGGGTGATGGCGCGGCGGGCGGCTGCTGCGGGGTCATGCGGTGGAAGGTATACACGGGGAGCCCGGCTGCTGTCGCCATGATCGCAAAGGTGGGTTTCAACAAGGAGTGTTCAACAGGGGGTGTTTGTCAGGGGGTGTTGACGAGGGCGTGTTGTGAGGGGTTGTTTGATCAACATCTTTCTTGGCGTCGTGGGCATGATGCGCCACATGGCAAGCCAAGGTGCATCGAGCACCCAGATGTGCAACGTTTTCATCTCACGGAGTGCATGGTAATGGGAAGAGGAGCCGCATTGGAGCTTACTCCACACGCAAGCTCTGCACATCTCAAAGGCCACCTGGTATTGGTCTAAAATAGAGATAGCCCACATTGCCGCGACACGAACATGCTAACCATTTCCGCCTTACCTCCAGTAACCATCAGCCTCCCAAGAACATGACATTCGCATCATGCCCAACTGCTTGCCTGGTGCTACTGTAACCTCTGTTCCGAGAGATTAACAAGCTGTGGCAGCAGGCACTTAGGAAGGACTACTTTTTTGTGGATCCCTCGACGAGGGGAGAGTAAATTTCACGTCAATTCAGAGACCCTGTGTACACAGCCGACATGAGGTAAAGGCCGCATTAAGGCCTTCATAGCGAGTGAAGTCAATGAACGTACAGTTTATCGCCACCGGGGTGGAAAGAGAGACCACGTCTCCATTGCTCAAGGAGCACGTTCTGGTCGAAGTCTCCCCGATTTCGACGCCGACTCGTTTTCCGTTCACGTATGTGCCGTTGATGCTGCACAATCGCGGACCACCAAGGTAGCAAGGCAGAAATATGTGTACGAGCTCAAAGCGCTATTTTTCTATCAAGCAAGGGAATACCACACTCAGAAACGTTGGTTCCATGTGACGGGACTTGTGCGAAATCGGCCAATGCGCACCTCTTGTCCTGTAAGTAGACGTCGTAATCATGCCCGTTCCCCTTTATGAAAAAGCGGCAGTGCTTGTTGGATACTTGGACTGGCATAACTTTTGCGCCTTCCACTTTGGGACAGAACGCCCTTCCCACTTCATGCTCCGTGTGGTAAAGCAAGATGCTTGGGTAGCACGGTTCGTGCTCGCTCTGGAAATGGGCATGTAAAATTCCCCATTGATCCGGTCTTGCTCGAGCAGGTACACTGTCCTTTTTAGTAGGGGTCGCCCTGTTCTCCATTTTTTTCGGGCGTCCCAGTCACAGTAGGAATGCGATGTGTCGCGGCTCTTCCCAAAATTTGCTGTGCGACACAGCTAACCGTAGTCAACGAGCTAGGAAATGACGATTAATAAATTTTTTTTATCGAATTGGGCGCATTATCTTGGGCATTCAAACCCTTTATTGTATAACTGTTGCCTGCTGGTCAATGCCACGCGACGTTCTGCCTACCATATTCTTTAATGAAAGGTCGTTGTCGGCATGCCGCCATTCCAGGGCTGGGAAGCCATCTCCTGTATAATAAGCGTGTCCCGGTGCACATCACGGTTCGTGTTGGGTGTCAGCGCAAGGTCAAAAAGGCTTCGAGAGGCAAGCGCGCGAAACCACCAACAACAGGGGAACAGCAATCGCTGCGCTCATGAGCGTGGCAGCGACGGTCTAGGTTAGTAGGAATGCGTTACTGGTCGTTTCGAAATTTACTGAACTGTAACAATAGGGACTAACTGCCTGGTTGGTCGTGGTAAATGATGAATGGAATCCCCATCCACCGAAATATGGTACATGTTCGCAAGCACAAGGGACAAGGGTGACCTGCGAAATGTGCTCCGCCACTGTGGCCTGTGGGCACAGTCGTACCTTGGTCTGCAGTTCCGCTTACAAGGACTGTAGATAGCAGCTGATGTCAGTCGTACTTTCACCAGGAGGCAGGAAGGGGTCGGCGTTTACTAGAGTACTACGGTAGATAGGGCAAGTTAGGCCTGTTTGTTGCTGTTTTTGTTGTACAACGTATGTAGTCAACGCACGTTTTTCTTTGGAGGATTCTCGAAGATCTCGCCAGAAAGCACGAGAGGAACGTGTGGCAGCAGAATCGATAAGGAATTGTGGCTACACAATTGTGGCTACACAATGATGATGTAGTCTCAAAAAAAAAAAAACACTGGCAGCCAGCAAGAACCGGACAATGGCGTCGGTTGCTGGTATTTCACTTCTACACTTCACAGACTGCTTTTGAGTTTTGAGCATTTCGGTAGGCATTGTGTCTACAGTGCTGTAAGCGGAACCGCAGACATAAGGAATTATGGCGGGGGGGGGGGGGGGTTGCGCGGGAAAATGAACCACTTGGCACTAGTCTTGGCAGTTGGCACTTGGCAGTCGCGCACAGCGCTGAGCGCAAGCGCGAACGGATCAAGCCGGACGGCGGTGGCTACAGTACGGTTGTCGCACGAATATCTGCAGTGCCATGGGGACACACATGATATCGACACGCGGAACTTCCCTCGACATGGAAAAAATAATATGCCAAGGATGCTTCCATTGTAAGGCAACGTGGGGCGATCACTTCTTATTGCTGATTAAGCTCGTCGGCCAACTTTGCGGGACAAATGCCCATCGAGATCGAGTGCGCAGCGGCGAGTGCATCAACAGCTGACCGACTTCATTGGCGAAACAAGAGGATTACCGATGACACTTACCGGTGTGCTTATGTCATTTCCTCCGCTTGAGATGCTTATTCTATCATTTTGAAAGGATTATTTCAGCTCGGTAATCCTCTCGTACGCGTTGATATTAGCGCGCCATTAATTAGTTATTATTGTTGTAATGCTGTCTACTAGTTGCATGCATATGTCCACATGGCAAGCGTGCGCGCATGTGTGTTGATGAAAATTTCCATAGGTTTCTTTGCTTGTATGCCATAAGAAGTAGGGGCAGAGGGGGTAAAATAAACCCAGCTTCACCCTGCCTCCCTGTCTTCTCCCTTTCCCGCGTTCTCCTTCATCCCAGGCTGCCGTGCCAGTAGCGGGCGCAAGTCCTGGGTGTGCACGGGTTGGGGATCGGAGGTGCGATAAAGAAGTAGCCCGGCATCATGCATACCCAAGCACAGAAATGAACACGAACCTAGTCCCGCTTTTCCTCAACGACATGTTTACAGTACAGTCCGCATGTAACTCGTTCCACCCCCAGGGCTGTTTTTCCTTTTGAGTTGCTCTGCCATTGCCGCCAGATTCCACACCATTCCATTGACCGGCTGCAGGCATCCCCACCTCCCCCAGACCCCCGCCCAGTCGCCCACCCCCCACGCGCCCCCCCCCCTCCACTCACACCCACACCAATCCATACTCCCACCTGCCAGTTCCATGCCTCCCTCGATTTTCACCATGCCTTCTCCCCATTCCGGTCCTCCCTTTCGCCTCCCTTCCCCCTTTCGCATCTTGATCGGCCAGGGATCAACCTTCGCACTTAAATTCCTGACTGTTCTCAATCTATTTGCTCTGCAAATGAGTGTATGCATTCATGCATAGGGCGGAGAATCGTGGTCTTGCACATGACATCGACTGACATTCCTTACACAATCACGTGTACTTGCTCGACACAATTACACTTCCTCGCCATGCATTAAGTGTTTGATATCTGCTGGTTGGAGCGCATACTTCATGCCCCTAGCTTTCCAGATGTCGTTCTGTTTGGGCAGCCAAGCCACATGTTGATGTGGTTGTAGACCACATAATGTGGGAATGATCGCGGTAAGAACCAAGGGCCTGCGGCCAGTTGAGGCAAATTATAAATGATTAATTAATTAATTAGTCTCGAGTCCCCATGGGGGGACCACGGAGCACTGAATTCCCCAGTTTAAGATAGATGATGCAAATTATCCCGCCCAATTGTAACGACTAAAAATGTTGTGTTTGCAACAGCCTCAGTTTCAACATTGATGTGAAAAGATCTTTATACCTGGGTTGTAGTCGCGACAGATAACTTCACGTCCAGAGAAGCAATGAAGATGGATCTTCAACAGTTAAGGGAATGAGTCCCCACCCTTGTTAGACACAACAGACAATGTTATATCCAAGTCGACTATCTGTTGAAGTTATAGTTGACTTTTAGCGAGGGTTGTTTGATTGATGAAACAAGGAATCCCTTGAATTACACCATAGCTTAGCTTTCTTACACGCACACGTTCCCAGCCGCCACAAACTGGATAAAAGTCATCATGCACGCAGGGTCGGCTCAGCCCTAACTCGGAAGGACCAATCAAAAGTGAGAATCACTCAAGATAAGATCTTAGCTTCCGAATCTTCAACACAACACAAAGCCAGCACATACGGAATCTCCATGACCTGGAACCAGATCCACCAGGTACAACGGTATTAATGAGAATCTATGACTGACTGAACAAAACCATGCAAAGTACCCTACGTGGATCAGGCCACGACCAATGAGGGTAGAACAATAATCTCTGCAGATCTCAGCAGGCCAATATCCATCAGACGTCGAAGCCTCCTAACTTCCCAAATAATTGTCCTAAAGAACTCATAATCAGATCAATCAGTAGGAAAACTTTGGATGTAACATTTGGTTGTTACATATCTCCCCCTCAAAACAGGAACTCCCAGTTCCTAGAAGCCAAGAAGAATAAAACAACAACCTCTACAAAACAACACAACAATAAACAGGAAGTCCACCACCTCTTGGGACAAGCAAGTGGGTTTTTACATCCCCAAAGGGGCCTCCTATCTCATTATCATCTGATCATGGTCAATCCTGAATAAGACAATTTCACCCACTGATGAATGTTATCAAGTGACTAACACACAGGCAACCATGCCTGGATAATACAACTGCAAGACTGTCAGGAACTCAGAACTGTCATTACTGGAAATCTGGACTGGACATCAGAACTGGCCTCCTCCATTCTGGATCCCCACCTCACTCCACAGCCCCATCTCCAACCATCCTGGAAACCCTTCACAAAGTGAACCAATCCCCCTTCTTCGTGTCCTTCCCCCTCGTTCCAAACACTGGGAAATGCTCCACCATGGACACCAGATCTGGCCAGTTCCTGCTGACCTGGATAGCCATGCAGGTCTCAGCAGCCTTGCCCAACTCAGCTGAAAACCTACTGCACTGGGCAGGATAGGCCAGAGTAACCACAGCCTGTCGGAGGGGGTCGAAGACCCAGCCACTGGCAGTCTTATGGCGACATAGCCAGCTGCTATAGGCCCACCACAGCTGTAGAAAGGCCTTGATAGGCCCCCACCTGGCCCCCAAGATGGGTACCAGCACTCTCAAGGGCGTGAGCCTGGCTCTCAGCTCGTTAGGGAACTTTGGTAACTGCAGCCCCACAAAGACCGTGCTGTCCTTGTGTGGAAAACATGACATCACAGAGCAGCTGGACGACGGAGTCATGTCAAACTCTCCCTGCTGAACAGCTTGCTCTAACAGCTCAGTATAGGTCTGGGAATAACCAACTGGCTGGAGCTCTGCAAAGGCGAGTCTCAGATCACTGGGCAGAGCTGCCATCAGGTCCTGGCCCTCCACCGGCCTCATGTCAAACGAAGGCCACGGGTACACTGCAAAGACGGTGTGCATAATATAAGCCACCATGGGTGAACCAATCTCACAAAGACTGGGGGGCAGACAGTCCAGGGCCAACTCTACCATACCCTCGGGTACTAGTTCACCCTCCTCCACCACTGTCTGGTCGAGGGCCTTCATGGCTGTGTACAAGGATTTACACCACTCGCACTGTTCAGGGGTACATTTACGGTGGTCCAAGTACTGCTCCACCTGTTTCGTTGGGACAACAGACCTGGGCAAGTGTACCACCACCTTAGAGGGCGGAGGAGCCTCCGTAGAGGAGGGGACTGAGGCCACCATGGTGGGATAACCTCCTGAGCTACCTGGGCCTCCAAGGCTGCAGGCCTAGCAGAACCCACAGTGGAAGGTGCCCAGCCCTCAAATGTGCTGCCATCTGGGTCACCAAATCCTCCACATGAATCAACCTTGATATAAGGGCCCCGTGTCGCTGCTCGTGCCGCTGCTGATCATGGACCATACGCTGGAATAGGTTGAGAAAATGGCCTCCACGAATCCAGGGTCTTCCTGGAGTTGGGCAGGTGGCCTGGGTGTCCCCTCAGGATGGGAGTCTGCCATGGCTGGCAACCACAGACACACAGCACCAAAAAGGAGGCGTTAGCAGTGCTCACTGGGAGCTATGAAGGGGAGCACTCTGCTCAGAGCCCATGACATACCACTCAGGCAAGGTGATCCCATGACGCTGACAATAATCTAGTACAGCAGAGTGACTATTGGTGAGATCAGACAGCCACAGCCACGTAGCAGTCACCTCTAGCTCTCCCTTCCAGTGTACCTTAAACTGCAGCTGTTTAGTACGACCTTTCCCCTTCACCCTGTGAGCCAACAACCGCTCCACTTCATAGATCTTCTCCCCCTCTGAATCCAACTCATAAGGCAAGGGGGCAGACAATCTGCCTGGCAAGGTGTTACGCCTGTACAGTTTCAGCTGTGCTAGGTGAAAAATATTATTCCTGAGCTTCCAGTGAGAAGGCACCTGGACCTGGACCACGGTACCATAGTGAAAGGTGGCCAACACTGGGTAAGGACCCAACCAGAGTGGTTGCAGTTTCCTGCATTGCTCCTTCTCAGGCAGCACTCTGTTGGCTTCCAACAACACCAAGTCCCCAGGAGCTACAAAGGAATGACTGGCCACTGTTTGCTGCCAGGCGTTAGTCAGGTACTTGTCCTGTGTCCTCAACAGCTGGGTAGCCACAATGCTGTGAGCCTCCTGGAAGGAAGCCAACAACTGCTGGACTGAACCAAGACGTCGCTGGAAAGGGCCTTCAGCGTCTCTGTCAGGCAGTTCCAAGTCGAATGGTGTCAAGGGGCACTGGCCATTGCAGATCACGAAGGGGGACATCTGGTGAGGAGCCAGAGGAGAGTTGTTGATTGCGAACTCTATGAAAGGTATCTTCTTGTCCCAGTCCTTGTTGTCGTGTGTACAATAGTGCTTTTGACACTCCCTGACAATTCTGTTCATCCTCTCCACCGCCCCAGTACTGGCACACCTGTAGGCCACACCGAATGCCAGCTTAGTGTCTAGGATGTCAAAGAATGACTTCCAAAACCCTGACAGCCAAAGGGGGTCCTGATCAGTGATGATCACTCTAGGCATGCCGTGCAGACGGTAGATCTCCTTCATAAACAAATCCACACACTGTGCAGCGGTGAGATGAGTATTGCAAGGAATCAGATGGCACATCCTGGACAGCCTGTCCATGACCACAAGGATCCTGTCATTGCCACCATCTGACATGGGAAGACCACAGATAAAATCCATAGTCACACTGATCCAAGGGCGCAGGGGAATGGGCATAGCCATGGGAAAGATGGGCGTGGCTTGGTTCCTGACCTTATTTCTCTGGCAGGAGTCACAGGAATCCACATAGGCCTTAACATCCTGATAAAGGCCAGGCCACCAAAACCTCTGCTGCACCTCATGAAGTAGCTTAGCATAACCAGGATGACACGCAGTCACATCGTCATGGAAACAATGTAACACTGTGGGAATGGCCATCTCAGGCACATACACTTTTCTAGTCACCGTGTGCTCTGCATCATGAGTGTGAACATACAGAACGCCCTCCCAGTATTCTACAGGTCTATTGCCAAAGTTGCCCCTCTGGATAGCTGCAGTAGCCATGTCCTCCGTCTTGGTGAAGGCCTTGATGACGTCCAGCAGGGAAATATTTAAAGGATTAGGCAACACCAGGTCCTTGTCAGGTCCCAGGGGCTGCATCTGCATCTCCTCTTCCTGCCCAGGGCTAGCCACCAACTGCTTGGATGAGACAGTAGTAGCTATAGGCCCTTTTGACCTTGCCATCACCTGAGAGGCCAACACCTTGGACCGGCCTACCAACACAGGGTCCATGACCCACTTCCTGGGCCTACCTCTGCTGCGCCTAGCAGGGCCTCCCTCACCTGGCTGCACTGTGGGAGTGGGCACCACACCTTCAGGACTTCTCCTAAGACTGTCAGACAGTGACTGGACACCCTCCTGGACGCCTGTCAACTCTGGGACAGAGCCCTGGTCGATGAGCATCACGGGACCACCGTTATTCCCTACAGGTGGTGTCAACAGTTGAGAAACCTTCTGGTTGTTGGCCTGAGCTCTAGTCAAGGCTCCACACTCTACCACAGAAATCAGGGCAGCACAGATGTCCAAGTCCTCATGAAAACTTCCCATCAAATCCCTCCTCCTGGACAGGGCGTCAGGCACCACATTCTGCGTACCAGGAATGTACCTCACAGAGAAAGGTCCAAACCCCCCCAGGAACTCCATCCATCCAGCCATCCTCTTACTCATCCGGGTCTGTTCCAACACATGTACCAAGGGCCTGTGGTCAGTCATCAGGGTAATAGACTCGTTGCCCTGCCCATCCTGGCGCTGCTGGCCACAGAAAACTGAGCCCCCTTCAGTAGGTGTTCCCACTTGTGACAGGCCACCACCAACCCCAGCAGCTCCTGCTCATGAACAGGGTAGTTACGTTCTGCAGACGTCATACTCCTGGACATGTATTCCACTGGTTGAGGGCCCTTACCATGATCTTGCATTAGTACTGCACCAATAGCACCCTGTGAGGCATCAGACCTAACCTGGTATGGCAAGTCTGGGTTGGGGCCCACCAACAAGGGAGCAGTGGTAAGCTTCTGCTTCAACACATCAAAAGCTTGCTGGCATGCTGCAGTCCACTCAAAGGGAACATCCTTCTTGAGCAGGGCTAACAGGGGACCAGAGATGGCCGCCATGTCAGGGATGAACCGTCGGTACCAGCCCACCAGGCCCAGAAAGGATCTGACATCCTGAACTGACTTCAACACAGGCCACTCCAAAACAGCAGAGACCTTGCTGGCCTCAGGAGTCATACCTGCAGCGCTCAGCTGGTAGCCCAGAAACTTCACCTCTTGGCCCCACTCCACCTTGGACCTCTTCACCGACAGATGATACTGATGGATCACCTTAAGGACCTCCTCCACGTTCTCCAGATGCTCCCTGAAGGTACGAGAGTGTACCAGAATGTCGTCCAGGTAGACGACCACACAAGTCCTGAAGACCACCCTGGTAGTGTCACACAAGTGGGCAATGTCCTTGAACCTGGGGTTGCGAAGGTCAGGTGAGATCTGGGGCAGGGCATTTCCAGTCAGGTGGCCAAAGATGGCATTGACAAACATCTGCATAGTGGCAGGACTGTTAGAGGCACCCATGGGCATTACTGTCCACTGGAACTGTCCCCATGGGGTAGAAAAGGCCGTCTTGGGGATGTCCTCAGTAGCCACCCTGATCTGCCAGAAAGCATGCCTGAGGTCAAACTTGGTAAAGAAGGCAGCTCCTGCAGTCCTCTCCAGCAACTCATCAATTCTGGGCAGAGGGTACCTGGACTTGACAGTCACCTTGTTCAGTCCCCTCAGGTCAATGCACAACCTCCACCCCCCATCATGCTTGGGTACAAGCAAACACCCAGAACTGAAAGGGCTGTTAGCTGGGAGGATCAGACCAGCCTCCAACAGGCCAATAAGTATGGTCTTCAGCTCTGCCATCTCTGCAGGGCCCATCCTATACATAGGCACAAAAGGAGGACGAGCACCCTCTACCAACTTGATGACATGTGTGATGGGTCCCTCAGGAGGATACTGGGGCATCTTGTCCTCAAAGATGGCTCCATACCTGTCCAACAAGGCATCATGCTGTTGTTGTTGCTCAGTGGTGACAGTAGAGCTGACAGCATTGACAGAATGACCACTAGCAGACTCAGGTTCATTAGGCACCAAATGCAGGAAAAAGATGTGTTCCACTGGATAGGTGGCCAAATAAGACAGAGTATGCTTGGCAGACCACACATGCTTCAGTAGGGCAGCCCGTTTCTCCTCCAAAGTCGGCTCTTGATCCACCCTTTCGCACCTGCTTCCCCTCCCTTGCCATCATTGACAGCTGTCTGTGAGGAACAGCACTCAGTGGCTGTTCTTCTCCCCCCTGGCAACACACAGGTAGCATCCCACACGGCCCCATCCTTGAACTGGACCACCCTGTCAGGCCAAGAAATAGCAGGATTGGTGTCAGACAACCATGGGATCCCCAAAATCACATCTGCTGCCGTGAGGGGAATGACATCTGCTGTCACTTCCAAAGTCTGGGATGAACAAACTTGGAAGATGAGCTGCACATAGCCAGGTGAGCAGCTTCTCCTGCCATCAGAATACTGCACCATGACAGGTGTGGGGTGGGCCAACACAGGCAACTTCAACTCCTGCACCAAGGATGCAGCAATATAATTACTGCCAGCACCAGAATCAATCATAAACAAGCAAGCTGGTTGAGCCAAGGGAACTGGCACGTTGAGGAGCCTAGCCTGAAACTTGAGTAAGTGACCTGGTACAGGAGGACCCACAGGGACAGCAGGGTCAGAAGCACCCACAGTGTTCACTGGCCTAACGTCAACAGCAGGCAGGTCAGACCTGGCCATGACAGAAGGATGACCTGGGGACCCAACTAGTTTTTTGACTCAGGTGGGTCTGGGAGTGCTCCACTGCCTGATGGTGGAAGCTGCTCAGGTGGTGCTGGAGGCTCATCCTCGTCCCCCCATCCTCCTCATCTGCCAGCAGCTGCATGAGAGCGTTCACCATCCTACGCTTATCCTGTCTGCTGAAGGGCCGAGCGCGGGACTGGAACCTCCCAGAGGGCTGGAAGTTGGGCTGGAACCCTGGCTGCATCCGGTGATCGCCAGCAGGAACGCCAGGAGGAAGGTTGGGTGGCCTGGGAGATGGCAGGGCGCCAAAAGGTCCTCTCGTGGCAGGGGGAAACTGGTCCCGTCTAGGGCAGTCCCGTGCAAAGTGACCTGGCTGGTTGCAGATAAAACAGTTACCCTGGGTGGGATCCAAGGCATTGAGCTCCCCCAGGAGGTCATCCAGCTGGTTCAGGGACTTCTTGATGGGTGGCACTGGCGTGGCCACAGGCTCCCACTTGACAGAAAAAGCAGGCACACGACAAAGGGTGAGCACATAAGACAACACCTTGTCCCATTGCCAGTCCACGTAGTCGAACTGGGAGAAGTGCTTGTCCACATCCAGTCGCACGTGGGGAGCCATGCCATGCAGTAGTCTGTGAAGCGCCTCTGCGTCAGAGCATTGGGGAATCTTGGCTCTAAGGTTGGTGAATTGCTCCACGAACTGTGGCAGCGTCAAACCAGCCTGCGTACAGTTAGCCAGTGCGTCCCGATCCATGCGAAGCTGATCCTGGGGTAACAGAAACCGGCGAAAGCCCAATAGGAGAGAGGGGAGGTCGGTACACGCACGTCCAGCCACAGAACGCAAAAACTCATCAAAACGGTCGCTGGCACTGTCGCTCATCCGCTGCCTAACCATTCTCTTCTGGATGTCCATCGTGAGACGTTCCTCTGCCTTGGGCCCGTAGTTGGCGAAGTGAATAGCGAAGACATCCTGAAACTTGGTGGAGAAATGGTCGAAGCTGCGATGGGTAAGGTTGGTCAGCGATAGCTTGTCTACCGACTCCACCTTGGGAAAAGGAACAGTACGAGGATACAAAGACGTGAGCTCCATCACTGGGGCGTGTGGTGCATTCTGACTCTCCGGCAATGTCGCAGCCACCGAGAGCCGTGGAGGCTCATGCCCCTGTGCATCTGTCCCTTCATCAACAAAAGGAGCGTCAACCGCATATACCCTTCGTATACCCAGTGTTGGAGACGGTTGATCCACGAAAACAGACTCTCCATCGCCCGCCTGCCCTTGCGACTCAAGTTGCTGCACACGCGCAATAGTCCTACCCACACTCTTCTCCAGCGCTTCCGCCACACTTCTAGCTCTCGCAGCTTCCTCACGTTCATGTTGTAATCGAATTTTCTCCGCTGTCAGCTCGTCAGCCGCTAGCCGAGTGCCGTCTCGCCCCGGCACCGTGTTGTAGCCAAAACGAATAGCCGAACCGTATTCGGGTGCTGGCGAACGCGTGTCCTCCACGTTGGAGAACCGTGGTCCACCTCTACCAGTGCCACGCAAGGAGGGCTCGCCTGGTTGCACACCGAGGGGCAAGATGGAGAACTTTGGGCCGACCGACAGCGAATATCTGCGGGAAGCAGACATTAAGGTGGTATCTCCAAATAGTTGACGTCTGGGAGTAGATGATGAAACCCTTTCATCACCGGTCGTCCGTTGAGCTGCTAAAGATGTGGTTGCATCTTCAACTCTCTTACTTGATAACGGTGGTTGTGTCTCCGGGTTACTCATCACTCCATGGGTCGCGCATGCCGGACTGGGGAAACGTTAGAGACTTGTAAGCTCAAAGCAGCTCTCAGAGCAAGACTGTCACATAAGGATGAGTCACACTCTAAAAACTGTCCGAACACACAGCATAACGTACCCTCTCTGGGTCGGGCAAGAATTCCATTGTTAACCGTGAACTAATACTATCAAGACAACCAACACCGAGGTAGAAACCTCCGATACCAATGTAACGACTAAAAATGTTGTGTTTGCAACAGCCTCAGTTTCAACATTGATGTGAAAAGATCTTTATACCTGGGTTGTAGTCGCGACAGATAACTTCACGTCCAGAGAAGCAATGAAGATGGATCTTCAACAGTTAAGGGAATGAGTCCCCACCCTTGTTAGACACAACAGACAATGTTATATCCAAGTCGACTATCTGTTGAAGTTATAGTTGACTTTTAGCGAGGGTTGTTTGATTGATGAAACAAGGAATCCCTTGAATTACACCATAGCTTAGCTTTCTTACACGCACACGTTCCCAGCCGCCACAAACTGGATAAAAGTCATCATGCACGCAGGGTCGGCTCAGCCCTAACTCGGAAGGACCAATCAAAAGTGAGAACCACTCAAGATAAGATCTTAGCTTCCGAATCTTCAACACAACACAAAGCCAGCACATACGGAATCTCCATGACCTGGAACCAGATCCACCAGGTACAACGGTATTAATGAGAATCTATGACTGACTGAACAAAACCATGCAAAGTACCCTACGTGGATCAGGCCACGACCAATGAGGGTAGAACAATAATCTCTGCAGATCTCAGCAGGCTCAATATCCATCAGACGTCGAAGCCTCCTAACTTCCCAAATAATTGTCCTAAAGAACTCATAATCAGATCAATCAGTAGGAAAACTTTGGATGTAACATTTGGTTGTTACACCAATGTACATCTTGGTCCACCACTTCGGTGCGCACTTCTTACGGGACCACGCCACCATGCCCTTTACAGAAGGGTGTGTGGCAGGGCTGCGTGCTGTCGCCCTACCTGTTCATTATTGTGGTCGAATACGTAATGATTCAGGCGCGCAAGCGATTTGCCCGCATCGTGGGTAGGGAACCCGGGGTGCAGGTTGCTAACCACTTCTGGCATGGCGGAGCGGAAACGGAGATCGGCTGGCGGACATCATCTACGCAGACGATGTCCACCACCCTCTTCGAGGACACTGGGCACGTGCAGACATGGCTTGACTGCCTGGCTATCGAGGCCCGTGCAGTGGGGGGTCAGCAATTAGAAGACAGAGGCCCTGGCGGTTAATTGGGCTCACCCACTCACCGCCACCCCTCTATCTCCTAGACGGCTCTCGAGTCCTGTATCGGGACCGCGTCAAGCTGCTGGGCAGCCTGCTTCCCAGCTGCGAGGTTGATGTAGACCATCGCATCTCCCTCGCCTGGCACGCTTTACGCCAGTACCGGGCCCTGTGGCGCAAGCCCCTGGGCAAGATCGAGAAACAGGACCTGTTTAAGGTCCTCGTCCTTCTGTTCTCACGTATGGGGCCGAGACGTGGACCCTCACCGCCGACCTGGCCCGCAAGCTGGACGGCGCGGTCACCAACATGCTGCGATCCATTTTCAGAGTAGGATATGCTGCTCATGTCCGCAATGAGGACTTGTACCAGGGCATGCCATATATCACCAGCACCATTAAGCAGCGGCGCCTGCAGCTAGTAGGACACCTAGCTCGCACCAACTCAGCAGGTAGACACCTCACGTGGCCCCCCCCGCGGGACTGCGACCAGCTCAGCCTGGCCGGCCGCCGGCACCTCGTGACGTGGGCCGGGCCCCGTGATGTTAGACGCCGCAAGGCCCGCACCTTCAAAGAACAGCTAGTAGAGGACATGGGGGGCCTAGGCCTCTCCGTGCTTTGGAAGAAGATGATGGACAAGGCCAAGTGGGCCCAGGTCATAGAGGACAACGAGCCCCCCCCTGCGGGGAAGCGCCCGCGTGTGCAAACCCGCGGGAGGCACGCCAGACAGCTCCCCTAGGGTAGCGTGCTGCTGTTTAGATAGATGTTTGTAGAACTTTAGTGATGCTGTTTAGATAGATGTTGTAGGTAGCCGATGTAGATAGATTAGACCGGTAGGACTGTTTGCACCCATCCATCCATCCATCCATCCATCCATCCATCCATCCATCCATCCATCCATCCATCCATCGAGCTTAATTTTCCGCTGATCGAGGTTTCTCATCCATCGAGGTTAATGCTTCCGTGACTCCCCGACGGGAGCACGAGTCTAATTAATTAATTAATTAATTAATTAATTAATTAATTAATTAACATCTGCATATCAAGGAGACAACAAATTAATATACATCTTCATATATATTAACAAGATAACGGCAGGCTCGAGCTACCATGGTCCGGACTCTCCCGATTTCTGGCCTGCGCTGGTTGTCTCGATCCTTGATATATTAATACACAAAGAAGCCATGCGGATGAGCTACCTCACGCATCATCCGCATGCGCTAGGGTGATTCAATGAAAGCACCAGCCACCAGGGAAACCCTTGGCTTTTGATGATGGATATTAAAGTTAAATTAAATTAAATTATAACATGCCTCCGTTGGGAGATCATGTAGCACATATTCCTTGATGGATGGGTGGGGTGGAAGAAGCCGCGTTATCGAACTAACCTAACTCTAATCTAGCTAGTCTAGAAAAGTCCTAACTACCCTACTCATCAAAACGCCTCCTCCGCTAAGGGGGAGGTGGTTTGCCCACAGGGTCGGGCGTGTGAGCCTTGACAATCCGCTTCCACCGCGTCTTGTTCTGCATGGCGGTCCAAAGAAGGGAGAGAGAGTGGATATGCGGTATTCAAACTGGGCTGGGACCAGCAGGTCATCCAGCAACATCTGTACGTAGTTCGTGACATGTTTCCCTACCTTTTTGGCAATGCCCTTGGGGCCAGGCCAGGTCAGAATTAATGTGCCGCCCTGGCTGGCCAAGCCGCTGGGGGCCGGCCAGACCAAGGGCGATGATGGATATGCAGTTGGCTAACGTAATATTATTCATTTCCAACTGTGGATATAGCTGTCTCACTAAATGTAATAACGTCCGATTTCTAGCGTGGCTGGTTGTCTCCTTAATATATTAATTAATTAATTAATTGATTACACACGTGCAGCTCCCGTTGTCTCCTTGATACATAATAACGTCAACATTCATGAATCAGCCTGCATCTTGCTCTTGCACGACTATGCTGCCCTGTTGCGCTTATCCATGGTGGCCGGTGCCATACACACGCTAGATGTGAAATAGTCAACTCCTGCACCTTGCTTGGAAGGCCAGTGGGATTTAGGCAGGCGCGCTGCATTAATTAATTAATTAAACTCGTGCTCCCGTTGGGGAGTCACGGAGCACCGAAGTGCTTTTAATCCCTGACTCCCTGTGTGTGCACAACAGGAAGAAAGGCCAGAGACCCCCTTTCTCCTTCATGCCACAAAGGCATGCCACAGCTGCAATCGGACTCGGTAAACGATCCGACAAGATCTGTGGGTGCAATAAGACCCATGTGAGTGCTCATATCATAACAAGGGGCGTGGGCAAGTAATCTGAGCATAGCCCGATATTCACAGTCTCCTTTCCCACACAGCAAAATATGGTGTTGTTCTTTCTCAGTTACATCGTTTTTCCCGTCTTTGTTCTTATCGTGTTGATTTCATCACGACTCTTGTTGAACTCTTGCAGCGTTTATTGGTCAAAGACTATGACCGAGCCATTATGCTCCGACAAGTCCGATGTTTTTTGCAACGTCACCCACATCTGTTCGGTGCTGCCCCTTGGCACAAGCTCTACAAACAGGTCGTGGACCGGCTGGATCGCATAGTATCTCCGCACATCTGAACCCTGTGATGCCAGATCTCCTTTGCGGCCGTTCCGAGCTTGGCACTGAATTCGTTGTCCACATCGTTGCGTCGCTGCCGCAACACGATGTTTTCTGGCATCCGCGGGCTTTTGGTTCCCGCCGCACATTTGAAAGTGCTGTCCTCCGGCTTTTTGCCTTTGCACCGTGTGCAGTTCTTGGACGTTTGGAATCATGGCATGGCTAACGTGATGACTGACTAGCTAGACCTTTTCAGTGGTTTTCCATTTGCGGGTATTTCCTCGTAAATGGTGGGAGAGCGATCGCAGCAATGGTGCTCACCACTAGACACTCCCGGCCAGTTAGGCTAGAAACACACGCCCTGATCAAGCATGCTGTTTCCGGCCCCACCGTCTAGGTCATCTAGTCGCTCCACACGTAAGCCAGCCATAATTTCAATGCACAAGGATACACATTTCCATCACCATTCATCTTCATCATCCTGAACGACTCGAAAACGCGGAAAAGATAACGGCAGGCTCGAGCTACCATGGTCCGGATTCTCCCGATTTCTGGCCTGCGCTGGTTGTCTCTTTGATAGCCAGGACGTAGCATGGCTGTACAAGGACTAAGGTAAGGCTATGGCTGGTTGTGTACCGTGTGTTAGCGGTGCACGTGACTAGGTATGGTGGCACAGCTAGGCAAACATTCTAGGCGCGCTGCATGTTGCTGCCCATGGCCAGACCAAGCACCTGTTAGCGAGCATTGGCTCAGAACTGCATATACTATGACACTATGGGGGCATGCTTTTCCCAGTATGCTACGGAATCCCGATATGCGTCCTTGTTTATTGGCACGCCACTGCCACCTGCAGCGTCACACAACCGGGCAGCAATACGTCATTGAAGAGAAGACGTAGTTAGCCATTCAGATGGCACATTAAACTAGAACAGAACGTCAATGCAAGAGTCGCACTGGCCACCTTAGATAAAATGTTACATGCAAATGTTGCCTGTCTAGTGCTCCCATTTTCACTCGGACCCATTCCCAAACACTTAAGTACGACAACTATTCGTGGACGCATGGCGATCCAAATTATTGCAAGGTGGCATCTTCTAGTCCTATGGTATGCCTGTGGCATGAGGGAAGAAGGGGGTCACTGCCCCCTGCCCGCTATGCACACTCGGGATTAAAAGCACTCAAGTGCTCCGTGACTCCCCAACGGGAGCACGCGTCTAATAAATTGATTAATGTCCTAGTAACATAGTAGTACCGAATAGCGCACGTGTAGCCTAGTTCTGCACGGACGGACCCAGACGACACCACTTTGCCTGCATATCACAACTTGCCACTTGGGGAACCAGTTACCAGATGCTTATCGTGCCAACCTCCACCCTGCGACAACGCACTCCTCAGAAGCACCTTACGAACAGCACAGAATGAATATAAAAACAATCTTGAGGGGGAAACACGTGAGGTTGTGCACCCACCCCGTCATGAAAAAGAAGGGGCGCAACCTAAGGATTGCTGCAGACCATGCCAACGAATAAACTTGCCGACCGTCACGCCCCGTGTGATCCTCCCCATGGGCCATGAAGATGCCGCTACTTCCAGTTTCACTTGACCCCACTGTCTAAATTGTCACACCACTGCACTCTAACACTGGAACGGGAGGGTCGCGGAGGCTGCATGCATGGTACACGCGTTCAGGCCATCGGCCGCCCTGCACTGGCAGCAAACTGCGAACGCAACCCCATGACATCGTGCCTACCCAGCATTGTATTCTCCACGCCCTACTGTCCCCCTTACACACAGGGATGGAGAAGAGTATATTGTATCATGTGGCAGGAGCGAGGCACTCACCCTCTTCCCTGCCTAGCGCGTTGCGCATCATAGTGATCGGCTGCATGGGCAGCTCAAAGTCTTCGTCCTGCGCCTGCACGCGGGTAGGCCAGGGCACAAGTAGAACAACCCACAACTCATACTGAGGGACAAAACAGCAAAATTTATCCAGGGAAGGTTTTGTTTTGTTACCGTTCCATCTGAAACTTGCTTTGGAACTGTCTGCAGGACCCACCATCACATTTGCTCCTGGCACCTCCCTGCCCTTGCGAGGCATGCATCTCGATTCATCATTGCCAAACTGCTTTGCGAGGTCTGGTATTGGGGTCAAGGTTGGCGGGTAGGTAAGCAACTGCACAGGGCATGCAGGCCGGGCCAGGGCAACCATTGCCTGGGCAGCTGCATCAGGGGGCTGTCTCTTTCCAAGTGGCTCGCAACCCATTCAGCATATGAGCACGGGCTGCCTTATTTCTTGGGCAACAGATTCACCTCCGCACCTATCAAATTGTCTATTACTTCATTCTTGGCAGTAAGGCAACGTGAACATTTAGCAGCAACTGCCTGCAGGTGCCATTGAAAATCCACAACTCCGTATGATACAGCACCGTTCAGGGTTTAGGTTCAAGGTTTGGGATGGGGGTGGGCGACCCACCTTGATGGAGATGATCCCCCAAGGGACACCCTCAGGCAGCGGCATGCGCCCGCCCTCACCCATCGCCTCCCTCTCCTTCACCAGCTGCTCGCGTGAGTAGAGGATGATATCCAGCATCTGTCACCGTGCCCAATGCGCAGAGTGTGTGGGGAGGCCATACAGCCAACACCACCCACGGGAAGATGCGTCCACACGCCCATGCCGTGTACATGCACGTCAAAAGCTGCATAAGCGCTAGACTAAAGGCGTCAAAAGCTGTTGTCAATGGACGCCGTGGGTTCAGACACTTGAATGGCCGTGCTGTCCTAACACAGCAGCTTATTATTACGTGGGCAGGGAAGGAAAAGCTGGGCAGCCTCTGCCTTTCAGTCTGCGATGTACATCCTAGCACCCTCGGGGTTTGTACTTCGGTGCCTTTTATAGATGACCTGAACCTCGCGAAAAACAGGGCCAGGAAACGCATGCCCATGGCAGTCACCCTGGCAGCTCCCTGGCTCGCGTGTTGCATTCATTACTTGAACGCCTGCTTGAAATGGAGGAATCGAGAGCTGAAGCCCCACAACATGGAGCACCATGTGTGAACATGTAGACAAGCCATTATTGGTACAGCAAGTATCCCCCCAATGATTCATTAACTAGTTACGCCCTCACGTTGGGGAGTCGCGGAGCACAATAATGCAAGATTATTGGAGGCGCTTTCCATCCCTGATTGTTGCCCCGGCATGACACGAGTGTGGTGCACTGACCTCTTGGTCCTGATATCTCTGCCATGAACTAGCAAAAACATGGCTACATGCCCCCCCCCAGACCCACAGTTCATCAGCAAGGGCCACGCCCCCCCATGATGGTGGGGCGCCCCGCCCTCACCCAGGCAAAGAGACGCCGCCATCACGTGCCAAGTCAATGGGGAGCGGCTCTCACCTTGGCAGTGGGGGCTTCCACCTTGTCAGCAGGAAACCAGCGCTGCAGCACCGCCAGCTCCCCCTCCTTGCGTGCCTTGTAGCCCGACCGCATCAGGTGCTCGTTCTCAGGGGTGATTGCCAGGTGGCCCGCCCGCGCGCCCGGGAAGTTGGGCACAAATACTGGCAAAGCGGCACAGGGACCCAGCGGGTGGTTTGGGGTGCCACATTGCCCAGGCCACAGGAGCATGGAGGCACGGCCACTGTTTAATGAAATGTGGAGAGGGGCCTAACGGCTAGAAACACCAGCTGTGTTTGATTACAAGGGACCCGGGCGGGAAGTAGGGTATACAGTAGAGTAGAGGGGTGAGGGGGGAAGCCATGGGAATCGGGGACGTTCGTGACTACTTTCACGACTCCTGCAAATGCACCCCCCTCTAAGAGACGTGATTAGGTGACGTGTGCTAGTGTGGCACCCAGTTCCGCAAGGCCGCCGTGCATCCCAAGAAGAGGGCTAAGCTGAGAAGAGACGGGCGAGCGTCCACCTTACCGTGCTTACAGAAGTCCTGCCGTGTCCAGCCAACCGTGGTTTGCCACATGGCAACCGGCGGCAACACGACGCCCACGGCGTTGCATCGCCACCAAAGTCAAGCCACCAACAGGCACCCGGAATGGCCCACAAGGCCCCCGGCAAGGCACCGTGCACCCACCAAGGTGGCACAGGCCAACGGGAGAGAGCCATGGGGGAAGATGCCAAACAACACACAGCCGTGGGCACAGGGGGGAAAATGTCAAACAACAGGCGACCAGAGGCAAAGGCGGCCAGGTCAGCGGTTACCAGTTGGGGAGATAGGCAGAGGGCAGGTAGTTAGTAGTAGCGTGTGTGATGCTGGGGATGGAGTGTAGTGGCGAGGGGACTCGAGAGCTTTCCAAATGTATGATACATATACACACTACAGGACGCTGGGTTCCACCGCCGATGATAGCATTACACTCAGGAAAGAAGGGGCGCGGGGCTTCAAGCCGGCAACACCAAAAAGGTTTGGCTTACAGTTCCTGGCCAGATCAATAATGGGCAAGTACGTGTGACCTCCTGACGTGGAGGGGACAAATGCATCACGGCATGGAAGGGACATGAGTCAGCACGGGGGATATAAGGAGGTTTTAAATATGGAGGTATTTTCTTAATTATCTTGCTGCTGGGAGGGTCGCTGGAGACACCCTTGCTCTACCCCCACCTTTCGTGTCCGCGCGGCGTATCCCACAAGAGGGTGTGAAGGGTTTCGTACCCTCGGCGTGCAGGATCGCAGGCAGCAGACATGGGTGGTGGTGGTCATCATCGACTGATGCCGAGCAGTCGATAAGGGGGGGCGGCCAGTTCCTTGCCTATTTGACATAACCGGTGCTATGTTCGACTAGCGTATGACCCCTGCATCTCGGCTGCACAAGGGCCCCACATGGGTGTCTTTGTAAATGAACGGGAAAACACACACACACACACACACACACCAAGACACCTGCGGCTACCACATGGGGGGGGATGCGCCCAAACGGACCATCATACCATTCCTCCCCGAGTCCAGTTCTACTTCCAAGCCCATGCATGTGCTGTCAACTAGGGATATTAGTAGCTAGTGATGTCCCAGCACATCGCGGCTGCAAGCGTTCAAGGACAAGAGGCCCCCCTTTCGCAACTCCCAGGGGAAATTGACAGCTGTGAACATTTTGGTCACAAGGTCCCCACGGTCACCCAGGCCAGCAGGTGTGCACAACCTATCTATACATAGCATAATCTTGCAGTGTCCACGTACCGCGTAGCCGTCAACAAGCTTGTTGCCGCTGGCCGCATAAAACTCGTGGACCTTCTCGACAAAGTCAACCTTGTCATGGCTGGGCGAGGGGGGGGGGAGGGGGGGAGCGCAGCAAATCTCGACAATGCGGCTCAGGACGGGAGCTAGACGAGACAGAAACGGATGAACGACGGGCATGGGCCTGGAAGTGACATTAGGGCAGAATCTCACACAATCTAGCAGGGGGTGCCCCGTGAATGTTTGTCTTGTGAAGCCCTAGGTCACCAACATGCAGGCCCACGTGGCAGATATGCGTGTACCCACGGCATGCAAAAGGGAACCAGAACATGGACAGATTCATGCGGACGAAAGCAAAGACAGCCGGCTGTTGTTAGACCAACCAATGTCGGCCTCAAGGTCTTCACCAAAGAAACATTTGCTAATCTCAGTAGATGAAGGACAAACGTTTCACCGTGAGAGCTTCTGGGCATGGCACATTCTCCTCACAGTTCTGCAGCATAGCCCCATCCTTCCTTTTAGAAGTGGAACTGTGGAATCCGAGCCCTCGTAGGGCTCGCCCTGGCACAGTCTAGTAGCAAAACTTTACGTAAGTCTCACCTCATCAAAGTGCCTGCGTAGTTTGGATCATCCCACTGCCGCACCGCGAATGGGTCCAGGAAAAACACGTCTCCTCGAATGAGGCCGGTATCCTGCTGTGCCGCTTGCATCCTGGCGGGAGAAGGAGCCGAACGGGTGCCCACCGCGTAATGCCGAGAGCCTCTAGCAGATACCCGAAATTGCAGCCTTACTTCAGCCTGTTGTGTGCGTGACGAAGCGGGCAGCTGTCGAAGAACAGGCGCAGGAGACAAGGCGACGAAGGGCTTGCTGGACGCAATGCAGCTCCAATTAACGGTCCTGCGTTGAACAGAGGATGGCAGGTACCCAGTTGCCTTCAGCCACTATCTCCTTGGCTTACAGCATCAAGATATGCATGCACAAAGAAGCAATACCCATGAGCAGCATCGCACCAGTAAAAAAAGATACACTCGGGGGGATATACTTCTGTACTAGTTTGATTGATAGACAACTACCCAGGCTTCCGAGACCTCTAAACCGGGACCTTCTCGACGACAACAAACTAACGCAGGACACAACCAGTATACCTGAAGGCCGCGACCAAATGCATTGAGAAGTCTATCCCCGCAAATTTAGGTGCTGCTGTTAATTATTTGCACACAAAACCGACCAACCGTGCAAAAGTGAGCCGCTGATGGCACATGTTCATGGCACTCGCTACAGCTAAATGCTAATCGTGAATCCTGCCACATCCAATACAACTGTCAATCCGTAGACAGTGTTTTTAACTTCTGAGTAAACTGGTGGCAAACTGTTTACTGTAGTGGATACCACTTACCAGCGGTACATAATCAACAACTCCCTCAAGTCTCTTCTGCGGTCTGCCGTGCGCAACAGCGCTATACTTGCCTACCCCTGGCCTACCCACTTTTATTAGGTACTCTTGTGGGTTTGTGACGGACTGCATACAGAATACAATCATAACTGCTCATAACTGGTCGCTGCGCTGAACAGTGAACACGACTGTGGGTCCTGGCTCTCAGAAGTATCCGTCATTCCCGCCACAAATCCCTCGCCACGTGTACAATGGGACCCAGGATCATTTTAATAGGGGCTGGCAAGTGTCCAGCTACAGTACTGATTCACCGATACTAAATATATCCGGCCCTCGGCCACTACAGATTCTCTGCTGCCCATGTGCGGCGTGGGACACAACAACAACAACAACAACAGTACAGTCATTACCGCGGTAAGTTGCGATCGCCGCCTAAAACTTGGCGTCGCAACTTAAAGCGGTAGCGCAACCTTAAGGAACGCGGTAATGACTGTAGATAGAAACTAGAAAGGGCGAAGGCTTCACTTGACAACTGACAAACTTTTACAGTACTGTAGAGGGAGGACAAGTTTTGCGGGCTTCGCCCGCGACATTCAGTGTTTTTTTTAGTGGCGATACACCGCCAAATGTGGCGGTGTGGCACTTTTTTTGGCAAAATGTGGCGGTGCCACCCACTTGGACAGGGCACCCAAGAAGCCACAATTTGGCCGTGCTGTTCTACTTTGTAGTTTCGTTTCGCCACAGGGTGGCCGTGCCTGAAGTTCACTCTAGTACAGGCTACGCCACAATTGGCGGTGTCAGCCGGTCTTCCGGCCGGCGTTCCGCCACAAGCCTCCCTAGTACTAGAACTACTATGAGTATTACTATGACTGACTGACTTACTGACTGCATAGTGCATGTACGTAGAGCCCGGCCAAGTGCCAAGTGGCAAGTGGCCCGCTGCCAGAGACCAGAGTGCACTGTGCAGACTGCAGCTTGTGTGCATTTTCTGGCTTCAGCTGGCTGGCGGCCTGGCGGCTGGCGCCTCAGTTCCAGTCACTCGCCAGCCATACAGTACTGTACTGCATTGCATTGACTATGTGTTTCGACTTTCGGCACTTCAGTAATCGTTTTGTTAAGCAGTGGCTGTAGTGGTAATCGTTGTTGTTAATTTACCAAGTACGCCCGGCGCCGATGCCTGAGACGGAGACGCTCGCCCGCCTTGTGTACAGGCATTCACGCCTTAAGTTGGGTTCGAGGTTTTTGGTCAACCCAACTTCAGGCGTGAACCCAACTTAAGGCGTGAATGATTCTAATAAATTCTACTAGTTTGAACTTAAGATAATTAAACATACTGTTCTGAACTACTTTGAACTTGGAATGCCAGTACGGCGCCGCGCCGCGCTGACCCCGCTGCCGGTAGGGTCATTTGCTGCACCAAAAAGCCAGCCCGCCACACGTGGCCGTGCCAAGCCCAATTTTAATTGGCTTAAAGCCACACATTGGCCGAGTAAACTGAAGTTTTCATAGTTCGAAACGCCACAAGTGGCCTAGCGCCACTAGTAACGAAAACCTTAAAAAAAACACTGGCGACATTAGAGCTTGTACTTTTTGTGGCCGGTCCCCGGCCAGGGAGCCCCGGCTAGGGAGATGTGAGTCACCACGTACCTCCGTCGAGTGCCAAGTGGCACTAGTCCCGCCAAGGAGCGCGCGCTAGCTTTAGAGTTTCGACCACAAGATTCATGGAGTTTGGCAAAAGGGTGAAGGAAAAAAATCCGAAAAGCAATGGAAGGCCTACGAAGGTTCGAACCTGGTACGTCTAGCACATTTAATCGTATGGTTAGGTGTGCCTTGGCGCCTGAAGTCTACGTAAACAATTTTGGTAGAAGTTGCACAATATGTAGATTGCTAAAAAGGGACAAACTGCGCAACCGCGCAGTGGACGGAGCTCGCGAACTACTTGCGGAGTTCAAGCTCCAGATTGACTGCTACCCCTGCACGGGAGCGCGATGCGCGCGGGGATGAGTGACCTCGCCAAACCCGCAGACAGCAGGGGGAAATCGCTTACAAGCGGTGGAGCAGAGGAAAATCCACGTGTGAGCTTCCCGCGCGTTTGTAACGGGATTTCGTTAATGGAAAGTTTGGTCCAACAGCCCAAAAGTTTGCGACGGTTATATCTGGAGCTCGCGAACACAGGAAATCGCAGAGTTTTCTAGTAGGAGCCATCTGGGCATACGGACCTCTGCCAAATGGCTCATCTGGATGTAACGCACAAAAACCCTCATAATATGGACGCCGTGGTTTGACCTTTTCGTGATTGGTCGCAACGAAATTTCGCGCAGCTCATTCGTCAAGCGGACTGTAAGTCGCGCCGCTGAGTGGCTGGAGCCGAAAGCCGTTCGAAAGAGTGTTAGCTAAAATTGTGCCAAGGCTGCGTTTTACAAGCTTTAGTATATATGTTGAGCTGTCAGCTGCCTGCTGCAGCGAGCATGCAAGGAATAAGGATTAAGGAATGGAACCTAGCACGACTGCCATCTCTAGCTTTCCTCCACGCCAAAAAGTAGTTAGCGGATTCCCATATGCAAGCAGCGAGGCACAACATACGTGGATTATGTTACCAGCTTGTTTAGATGCCGGTAACTAAATGGCTACCTGCCAAATGGATAAGATAATTTCAGGAGCTATACCACGGACAAGACCAGACAGGTTGTCGCGTTTAATGTTCCAGGATTAGTGAGATTTCTAAATGCCAACGGCGGTGATATCTGTTTTTGGCCAACATAACCCACCAGTCTGCGTTTATCCTTGCGGAACATTGGTCTTGTTGGTTTAGGATGGCTTCAACCATCGTACACGCTTTTTCTCCCCATAAGCCAGATACCCGCCGGGCGTTGATATCCTGGCATTTGGCTCTCGGTTTCTTAGCTCTTTTATCTTCTAGTTACCTGAGACAGGTAGGCGCACAAGAAGCTCAGGGTGACGAGCAAAACGATGGATGGATGTCCCTCTTGCACCACGACCCTATGTTCCTACCAAAAGTGGAGACAGAGCCAGCGGTGAAGCGTAACCAAGTTGCTCCTCTGAAGAAGGATTGGGGGGATGCTGTGCTTTGGGATGAAGTAGCAGAGGAGGAAATGAGGCGAAAGACCATGAAAGGCCAGTGGCAAGGCCTTTTTGGGCATTCGACGATGTCAGATACCGAAAAGTTGGGAATGATCCTTTTCTCTGGGAGCCCTCAGGAGTTGTTGAGTAAAGAGCTCAAACCGCCGGCACCTGTGTGTGACGGTTCACTCGTCACTCTCTACGCATCCCCCTTGTACGGGCCTGGGCCGCAGGTGGGTGTCTCACTGTCGTGATTCTCGCAGATAAATTTCCTCTTTGCTCAAGTTCAGGCTCCACGGCAAGTTCATCAATGTGCAGCGGCATGGGATTATTAATGTAGGTTCAGAAGCACGTGTTTCCTCTCCAGTATTTGGCAGCCTGCATGGCCGCAAGCCCATGCGTTTGCAGATTGGAGGAAATATCTGCGCATGCGGTGCCATTCGGACATCTCTCTTACTATTTGCACCTCTCATACTGTCTGTGTGTTAAACATGGGGATTCATGACATCAGCTGCCCAGCTGCCGCATTGGCTGGGCGATATGATCGATCTATGTGCCTGGATGCTTTTGAACGGGCTGGGTATATGGTCCGCCAGCATGACACGGCTCTCGCCAGCGAGGATGCTTGCAATGACTAGGGCACCGCTGTTTGCTACGGCATTAGCCGTCGTCTATATTTATGCTGCGCCGTACCGTAGTGCCACTTTGAGAGGGTGCACTGCACATGCCTAAGTGTGTGTACATGCATGCGTATGTGTGCATGTGTGTGTGTGCGTGCGTGGGACATCACTGTGCGGGTGCCTCTGTTTTTATTGCCGGGACTGACATGTTCGCTGGTCGTGACGGTGGTTAGAAGACATCACATCTTGAACACCACTTCTTGAAGACAAGAGCTCACCACACCATACCAGATTCTCTCTCCTATTGCCAGTATGGCTGGACGACGCTATCCCTGCAACCGCACGACTCATGTCCCCCCCCAGTGTGCACCACCCTGGATTATAGCAGCTCGGTGATTAGAAGATACTGCAGTTGCACTAGTCATGCTCTCGGTTACTAGTCAAGCGCTTGCCAAGCATGCTTTGGCCCCTACGGCACGATGGTGACTGCATTAGCGCTAGAGGCGAACCTTCCTAGGTAGCACATAGACAAGATGGATTTAACAGTAATAATGCCAGCAAGGTGAAAGGATTTTTTTTTTCTTTTGTATATTACACGCGAATGTTACATCGTGGCATACCCTGTCACGACCCCCTGTTGACACGCGCTGCCCCCGGCCCCCTCACTCATCGTCACCACCACCACCAACACCAACACCAACACCAACACCAACACCAACACCAACACCAACACCAACACCAACACCAACACCAACACCAACACCAACACCAACACCAACACCAACACCAACACCAACACCAACACCAACACCAACACCAACACCAACACCAACACCAACACTAACACCAATACCAACACCAACACCAACAATGACTTCCATAACATCATCAAACACCGCCACCAACAACAATCCCACCACCACCAACAACAATGCTGCCAACAACACCAACATTGCCACCACCATCAACCACCACAACATCATCGCAACGATCATGGCCACGCAATAAACGTCACCAACAACAAACATCGCCATCAGGTGTCCCTGGGCTGCAGCAGTAAGGACCTGCGCAGCCACATGTGCTTTGACATTGGCTCCATCGCCGTCAAGCCGGGCGTCAGCGCGATCCTGTTCTCGGAGGCCAACTTCCGGGGCATCAGCGTGGTCATCACGGGCAACGTGGCAGACCAGCGTGACGAGCACGAGCTGTTCGAGGAGCCGGGTGGGTGGTCTTGTCCCTGTTTCATCGTGGTAGGGTTCACATTGGTTATCATGTTTGCTGGATGACAATGCTTCTGCTAAGGTACCGGTTCCGGTATTCCTCGTTAATTATCGCTGCCCCCCCCGGACAACTGGTAAGCCCCCCCTGGACGACTGGTAAGCTATATTTCGACCGGCAACCCCCCCCGGGTGACCGGTATGCTGTATTCTGAGCAGCAACCCCCCCGGCCGTCTGGTAAGCTATAGGTTCTGGTCGGGATTCCGCCAGTTTCCCAGTCACGCAGGCTCGGCACGCACATATTTACCTCTACGTCCCCAGCATTTCAATACATTTGCATTGCTGTTGATGGAAAAACCTTTACCGAACGAAAGTGCCGACCATTTCCCCAAGCACAACCCCGCTTCTTTGTCCTACAATTTCCAAGGCGGCGCAGCATTTTGTCTCACAACGACGCGGTGGTAGCAGCTGCTTACCTTACTGATCCATGTGAAAGGTGCCTGCTCCTCAGATGCAGTATCATGAAAGTAATCATGGACGACGCCTCCACTGTCAAGTCCAGGTGATCGTGCCACAAAAACCATCGACCTGTATGCACGTTGGGCACTGAGCCTGTCTTAGCACGACCTTGTGCTGACTTTGGTCTTGTGTGGGGCCGGTCGGGTGCCCATGCTACTAGCGCCTGTTGGGTCGGGCGAAAATCCAAGATACTGTGAGATACTTAGGGTTCCGTACTTATTACCAAAAATGAAAGTACCCCCAAAGACCAGCTGCAGCGCCCGCGTGGACTTGCCAGCAGCGCCCCGCTGCGCGTGCGCAATGGGCCCAGTGGAATGAGCGTGGAAGGGATTGATATGGCTTCACTTTTATTGTTCGTGGCTGAAGAACGCAGCCACCGAACCGCAACCTCGACGTATTACAGTCTTCAGCGAAAAACTTTGTTTTACTGTCGAGCCAGCTGACTTTGTTTTGCTCATTTGCTTGCTGTCTAATACTGCACCAAGGAAGTGAAACGCGACAGAAACAAAGCACTCAACCTTGTTGCAGGGCATCGGGGTCAGATACATAAATACATTTCACACACAAAGTGATCGTGTTTTATCGTTGGCCGCCACTGCAAATGGTGGGCGGGCTTTGGGCGCACCTTCACACGTCATTCGAGAACAGGCAGAGGCATGTATTTTGAGGAGGATGACACTGGTAACGGATGAGGGAGGCTGTGAGGAGAGCGATGCAGGTGGCTCAGCGCAAGCACTGCTCGAAAATAATGGCGATGACTTCTGGGCCTGGGTGGTACAACTCGGAATCGATTGACAGCCAAAAGCCGTAGTAATGAAGCTGACCCTGTATTCTTTTTTTAGCATGTCTCTAACCTTTCCACTTTTGAGCTTCGCAGATCCTTTTGACTTAGAAGGCCACACCATGTAGCGGTGAGCCAAGGTGAGCTAGACTTTTTGAGTTAGATCTAGCACTCTGTTCATGGCGAAGCACCCAACCATGGGTGGACTTGCATGCTCTGTAATGCAGACTTCCCATCAGCATATTTCGTCATTCCTGACTCTTGTGAAGCTGAAAGGCCAATAGAAAAAGTTTTGTGTATAGCCTTTGGAGTTAAGTATAAATTATAGAACCTCATAAGGCATCCTATTTAGTTTTTGTTCTCCCCCCAAAAAACGCTGGCATCCGCCCCCCACCCCCCCACACACACCTTGCCCGCTTCGCGGCCTCGGCCGGACCCCCTACCGAAACTTACCAGAACCCACCCCACCCCTTAGCAGAAACACTGCTGGATGACGAGCACGAGCTGTTCGAGGAGAGCCAGGTGGAGGATGGGTGGGCCTGTGCTTTGGTTGTTAATCTATCATAGTTTTGTTGAATGACAAACACGAGTAGTTGGAAGAGCTGGGTGGGTGGGCCGTTTCTTTCAAGTCTATTACAGTAGAAGGTTCATCTCTATAGTGTCTATTGCATAGTGCCTATTGCATTATGGACACGAGCTGTTCAAGATGCTGGTTGGGTGGTCTCGGTCTGTACTGTCTCTTCGAAGTAAATAGGCTACCCATACCGTGTGGCCCTGTCCCTTGCTCTGTATTCTCCATCCCTACCGGGCGCGTTGCCCCATGGTTCAGCGGGGCTTCCATCGCACCGTTCGCTTACTTTGTTCTTTACAAGTTGTTGACCTGCCTGTGTCTCACTCACTGGTTCACCTGCTTTGCGCCGTGTCCGGGCGGCCACATGCCTGCCTGCCTGCCTGCCTGATCATTGCCTGCATGACGATGTGACCCCCCCACACGTGTGCCTGGCCCTCCCCCCCAGGCTCCATCTTCCTCTGCAACGAGACGGTGGCCATGCCCCAGGGTTCCAAGGAGGTGGACGCGGCGTACTGGCAACGCACGTGCTCCAAGACGGGGCGCACCCAGATGTGTGTGGAGGACCACCCGCTGGGCAAGGACTTGGCGGTGGCCGATGAGGTGGGTGGGTGACCACCCGCTGGGTAAGGTGTAGTAGTGGCCGATGAGATGTGTGTGTGACCTAACGCTGGGCATGGGAGTAGTGGTGGCTGATGGTGGTGGCTGATGAGGTGGGTGGGTGACCACCCGCTGGGCAAGGGTGCAGTGGAGGCCGATGAGGTGGGTGGGTGACCACCCACGCACACCACACCCACACCCATGCACCCACCCACATATGTCTCCTTGCACCCTTTTCCCCATTCTGGTGCGTCCATGTGCCTCTGCGACGGTTTTTGGTTCTCCTTTGCGTGCCTGGCCCAGATGGGCTGCGGCGTCTTGATCGCTAGCATCACCCACCACTCTAGTTTTTACCCCACAACTCAATTCCACCGGCTTTGCGATCCTTGACTCTCCTTACCTGCCCCTTTTCTGATAAATGCCAGTCCCCTTCCCCCTGGGCGTGGCCGCCCCCCCCACGGCCCCGCCTCCACCCCCTCCCTTCTCTACCGCATGCATGGCCACTTGTGCGCACACCAGTTTGACGGCGGCCAGAATCTGGGGCTCTTCTTCAAGGAGTTTGACACCAAGGGCCGGTTCACGCAGCACGAGGGCATGCGCGTGGTGGCCAAGCGCATCGATCCCGACCCAAAGCTGCACATGAAGACAGGCACGGAGGCCTGCTTCTATAAGACATTTGTCCGCGAGGCAGCGATGGGGTGCCACCCGGGGGGGAGTGCGATCACTCAGCTGGTCAAGGAGTTCTTCCCAGCCTATTATGGCATCCACAGCCCGCTTACGTATAGTGTGAGTGACACACATTAGCTCGTGTGTAAAGCCATTTCTCAAGTATATTACAACATTACCTCAATATAAAATATTACTTAAGTGCATTCCACATATTTGACTCGCTGCATGGGATGGGATGAAGTGGGCACGGCTTGAGACGATCTGCGCAGGCCTGGGGGCAGGGAGAGTCGGGTCATGTTGGTACATGGTGGCTTGCAGGTGAGGACACGTGTAATAGGAGTTCAGACACGCTGCTCATGAACGTGAGTGGCGTGTGGGGAGGTAGTTGGTTTTTCAGCGGCTCTGTTGGCGTCCATGGCCATGGTGTAGCCACGCGTTGGTAAGTCACGTCTCCCTCGCTAGTCCATCCGTGCGTGCTATGGGGACAAGACTAGGGTGTATTAGGGTGTGCGGGTGGGCTAGTATCTGAGTACATGAGAATCATGTCTGGGGCTGTTTATATCAATGATTTGTGGGCCAGTGTGCGGCGGTGCTAGTTGTGTGAAGCTGCATCCCCTGGGCGCTGTGTGAGAGTTTCGGAAACCGGAAGGAGGAACGTCACCAGATACGTTTGAGGGCGAGCGATTCCCCGACAGCCACTCTTACCCCTGCAAAGGCCACTGCCTGCATTGGTGCTGTGGTGGCCATTGCTTTCTTTAATTTTTGCTGTCGGGTTCGAGGGCAAGTAGTGCCGGCCCTGCTTTTCTGCTTGTGCTCGTGAGCTGTGATTTGTGCACGCGAGCCAAAATCTCGGTGCAGCATCGCTCACTCACCCAATCCCTCACTCACCTGCCTGCCATGGGCGCTGCGGCCTCCATTGATGGGTCCCTTCTCTCTTCTTCCTGCATCCGCTTCATCTCGTCCACAGGCCAAGAGCAAGCACCCTGACAGATACGCCGCCGACACGGAGCATGTAAGCGTCCGCCTCACATGGTGACCTGTTGGGTGGCTGTTGGTAACGGTGGCGGCTGTCAGTCCCGGGGTCGTGATGCGCAATGAGCTTGGCGTGGTGGCCTGTTGGGGTGGCTGTTGGTAATTAGATTGATGCTTAAAGGGTCAAACAACGTGCCCGAGGCGTGTGCATGCTCCGCAGTCGCATCCGCTGCGGCATGTGGACACACGCATACCATGATGGGCCGCGGACACACTTCAGGTTGTATAGTACTTGCAAAACCAGCAACCGCCGTGGGCCGGGGCCCCCACCACTGCACCATTTGGCCCTGTGTTGATGTCCTCGTTTTCATGCCCTGGGGTCAAGTGTTTAAGGCCACCGAACATCCCATGCTAGTAATCCTGGCCGGTGATTCTTCGTTGCCTGCCCACAGATACGTATCTCCCGGCTCCGCTGCTCTATGTTCCCTCCTGCGCACAGCACTTGGCCATCCCACTTGTCCCAGTGCCTGAGGTCTCGGGTGTAGAATGCGGGCCGGGGAAGCGCCTGCTCTTTCACATATGTCAGCATCTACGGTTTAGAACATGGGCCACACTTCATTCGGTGCATCAACTCTCCGGGACCGTCATTGCACCCATGGGTCGGGCCGCCATGTCCCCACAGATGCCACGTTCGCGCATGCATGTGCTGCCGCTTTGTTTCTTCGGCGTGGTTCTCTCCCCACGTGCACTCACCATTGGCACGTCCTCCTTCCTGTGCTGGCCGCCACTGCCCCTTCTCCCCTTCCCCCTCTTCTCCCCTTTTCCCATCTTCCGCCTGCCCGTTTGTCCCGCCTGCCACTTTCTCCTTTTCCCCTGTACCCCTTTTCCCCTTTTCCCGCCACCATCGCCGATGGCGCCAGATCCTGATGGAGAACATATTCTACGGTCTGAGGCACCCGTCGGTGCTCATTATTGACCCCAGGTACAGCGACAGCACTACGGCTTGGATTCGGAAAAAGTTGCAGTACAAGTTACGGCTCACGCACACGGTTGGGCAGTAGGGGTCTGTAGGATGGCTCCGTAGAGGAACCTGTGGGCGCATGCACCCATTGCGGCTCATGGCGGACCCAGGGCACGACGACAGCATTGCGGTCGACGCATGCAGCTTGGGCAGAACCAGCATGGCTATCGCACACGGTAGGGGTAGGTGTCAGTGGAGGTCCGCCGTGATGGAACTGTGGGGGGGCGTGCTCCCATGCACGTATGCGCGCTCCCATGCACGCGTGCACGGCTGCCGTGCGGCTCCCCGCGTGTAGTATCTGTCCTGGCCACCCTTGGTGGTCGCTTGGTGTTCGCGCACTGTGCGGCCCAGCAGCTTGCCCCTTATGCTGGCATGCAATATCTTGTACCGGATGCTCGGGTCAGGGGGCAATCATCGGCCTGCTGTCACGGCGTGCGTGCACCTCTTTGCTGAAGGCTTGCTATAGCCGGTACATCCCAGCGAAAGCACGCAATTTACAAGTGTTGAGATACTATTAGTACGGTCTGTCGTGATCTATTGATTAGACATAAATAGCCAGCATGTGATCCCTACCTGGTATTGTGGCAAGCCCCCTGCCCCGCCACGCTTGATGTTCTAGTTCACCCTGCAGATGTTCTAGCTCCCTGAGTTTCGCCCCCCCTGCTGTAGGGTGTCCTAGTCTGCCCGTTCCCTTTCCGTTGTCTACATGTGCCCTTTCCTCCCATCGATTGGCATTTCGCTCCTCATTACAACGCATCCGCTGATGTTGACGGCTCGCCTGGAGACGTGCGGACCCGCCTCATCGTGAGCGGCCGCTTGTGCTTGCTCTCTGCTCGCTCTCATCTCCCACCTCCAGCGTGATGGGCTGCTACCGCTGCGGCCTGGAGATCAAGGGCTACAAGGTACGCGCCGCACGCGTGGACCTGCAGATGATGTGTCTTGTTTATTCTTGCGACATGCTTTCTATCCATGCCCTACTGGCTCCCTTATTAGTCGCGCTAATGCCCTATTCATTGCGCTCTCTCTCACTGCAAGGCAGTGCTCTACTGGAGTGGTGTCGTTGCCTTTCGTGTGCAATGTTGGGGCCACGGTGAAAGATGAAGGGGATGTCAAGAAAGGCAGAGCCTACTGGGTCGCCTAGCCGCAATGAAGGGCACTTATTCAGGGCACCTATTCAGCTTGTGATGGCCACCCGAAAGCCCCATGTATGCTATCCTTGGTTACTCCATGTGATCCTGTATGTGATCCTTGGTCACTGTATGTGATCCTTGGTCACTGTTTGTGATCCTTGGTCACTGTATGTGATCCTTGGTCACTGTTTGTGATCCTTGGTCACTGTATGTGATCCTTGGTCACTGTATGTGATCCTTGGTCACTGTATGTGATCCTTGGTCACTGTATGTGATCCTTGGTCACTGTATGTGATCCTTGGTCACTGTTTGTGATCCTTGGTCACAGGTCCTTGGTCACAATTGCCTGCCCTCGTCGGAGCTTGGCCTTGGATTCCTCAAATGCCTCAGAGGTAGCCCAGCGGATATCTCCTGCAGTGTAGGCTGCCCTGGGCCACCACCGTGACTCTGCCTTCCTGCACGTATTTTTGGTGACAGCCCTTCGCCAATTAAAGCTTCCACGATTTTGCTGATGCGCCTCTTCATACTCTGCCCCTTCATCACGGCCATCGCTTCTATCCACACTGATCTTACACTTGCTTGCTTTTTACCATGTCCCCCTTCAATTCTTCCATGTCTGCGCGGGCGGGGGTGGCCAGATCTGGGAGCCGGAAAAGCGCGCGTACAAGATCGTGACCGAGACGGAGATCCGTGCGCACCTGGCGAGTACCAATGAGGAGGAGGGCCACCGCCAGGTCATGATGCAGGCGTTTGGGAGCTTCCTGGGGGACCCCAGGATGCAGACGCTGGTAGGTAGCGCACGGTGCACGCTGGCACATGCACGTTCTTGCTCTCGCTAGCGACACACAGGGTTGCGGCCACACGTTGTCAGGAGGCAATGCTGGTTCCCGCTTGTGCTGACTTGTGTGCTGAGGGCTGCGCTGGCGGTCTGTGGTGCTTCCTCCGCCAGTGGGGATGGGCCGCGTTAGCCCTAAGATACATGAAAGCATCTGTGGGGATGGCCGGGGCCAAAGATGGCAACGCTGCTGACCACAGTCACCGGCCCTAGCTAGCACTTGGCCGCGTGTTTCTCTGGTGGTTGTTGGGTTGTTGGGGAGACGAGGAAACATGTGCCTTGAAGCATGTGTGTCTGCCGTGCACAGCACCGTCCCTGCCAGCTCTTCCTCTGCTCAGATGCCCGCTTCTTAACCGCACCCACCACCATGCTCACCCTCCCTCCACCGCGTGTCGTCGTGTGCCCCTCCCTCCCCTGCCCCCGCACACCATGTTCGTTGGGGACGCGCTCTTCGGAAACATTCTCTTTGTGCGTCCCCAAACTCCCTCCCGCCCCCACCCCCGCAGCTGCTGGCGCCTTTTGTCCAGAAGCTCAACCGCCTGGGCCAGCTGCTGCAGGAGATGCACCTGTCCAACTGGGGCGCGGTGCTGCAGGGCGTGAACCTACTGCTCATCTACGGGCTCAACCCAGTCACCAACAAGCTGCAGGTGCGCGTGCGCCTCGTCGGCTTCGGCCACGCAATCGAGGAGCTAGGCGCCCCGAAGCTGTACGCAGCGACCTACTACGAGACGTTCAACCTGGTCGCCGCCACGTCGCGGTTGCAGAAGCGCGACGCGATGACGCGGCAGGAGAACGCGCGGCACGCGGCGCAGCGGACGTACGACGAGCGCAACGGGCACAAGTCGTGGATATTCACGCGCGCGGGGCTCGAGGAGGATCAGCTGGTCATGGTCCCGGCCAAGATCGCGTGCGGGCTGGAAGAGGTGGGCAAGCGCATGGGCGAGCTGATCTACACGGGCAGCATTGCGATGAGCTCCTGCCAGGCGCAGTGCACGCTGGACTTCTGCCTCCCGCGGGAGAAGCGCGCGGCGATGAGCGGGTACGAGGGGCTCAAGCGCTCGGACGGGCTCGGCGCTGCCAATGGGGGCAAGGCAACCTGAACGGGGGGCACCAGGCACTAGAGTGTCACCTGGGGCGAAGGCCACCTGAGTGGGCATGCTCGATTCAAGCGGTTCTTGTGGAGAAACTTTGTTTCGGGCTTCTGTCTAAACCTGAGAATCAGCGGTAGCCGGTGAGGCCTGCCAACTTGGCTGAGCATTGTAATGAGCATGGCACTCATGGCACTTGGCACACATGTTTTTAGAGATGTGGTTTGGCCGTGCAACTTGGGGTTTTGCTTGGAGCTTCTAACGAGGCGTGTGCTCCAGTGCTCGATGGTGACCTGTTTGACAGCATGCAGGCAGTGGGCCATGAGGCTTGGTGTCATGCATGTGTGCATGGACGACAATGTTTGCATGGAGATTCGTCAAATTTCGAGGTTATATAATTTCATTTGAGACTTCCGTCAATCACTCACACGCCTACATTGAAAGAATCCGTACAAGGTACACACTTATGAATGCTTTATTTTTCATCCCTGATTGATGCATAGGAAAAAGGGCCCAGGGGCCAATGGACATATTCTCTCGTTGCATGCAGGCCTTGCCTGATTCAAGGTAGGCAACATATTCTCGCTTATCAATTTAAGTCATTCCCGTGGTAAGTTGTATACAATCGCCGCCCATGCAAATTTCGCGGCGTCGTAACATTACGCGGGAGTGTAGAAGATAGTCTAGCAGCCCTCATGATCCTCCTCTGACGAACTATACGTACTATACTCGCATGTGACAGCTCTCATGGTCACCAAGCGCGATTCCGCCGCCTGCATGCAGCATCAAGGCCGCCCAAATCAAGTACGGGATTCGTACCAGATTCCCGATGCGGCACGGCTGCTGGCTACATACATCAAGGATCGACAATGTCCAGCGCAGGCCAGAAATCGGGAGAATCTGGACCATGGTAGCTCACATATATGGGCAATGCGCGGCGCCGGTCAGTCCCGTACGTACACCTGGGTGATAGCATCCTATATAGCCGGTGAAGTGGATTTGTGTGGCCGGGCACCTCCTTGTCCATTCACGGGTGCTCCTCTCGTGTCGCAAGAAGCTGCATGACCGGCCTCTCCTGGACGCTGCATGGACGCCGACCTGACCCCTGCTCAGCAGCAGCAGCGACGCGACCTGCATGTGGCCGGAGTACAGGTCTCCACCACAAGCAAAAACCGAAGTTAAGCACAAGGTACGTGTTCTGGAGGGGCGGGGACCTGATCGTCAACAACCAGCTGTGGAAGCCCCGGCCCCACGGGCTAGCCTCGTTACACCCATCCATGCTTGGGTGATGCAACTGGGACATGCATCACCATCCCATAGGGCGTCCCCAACATCTACTGCTCCAATTTTGGTACTTTTGAAATTCCATGCCTGGAGCGCAAAGTTTGCAATATATGTGCCGTTTGTAGCTCTAGCTCTATAATAACCTGACCAACCCCGCATTCCTCAAAGTAGCACTTGTTGCCTATTCTCAAATGTTATGCGAATCACATGATTAGGATCTGCTTCACGATTGCTATTGCTCGAGATTCAATTAAGAATGATTGAGATCAATAAATGATGAACCAAATAAACCAAATTAGGCCACTTGACAAGTTCATGATCCATTTACATTGTACAATTAAGCGATTAATTAATTCATAAATCATACATTACATGGGATACCCCCGTCGACGAGCTAGTGGTACGTACAATGAAACATTTGAGTTTGTAACATGTCTCCATGGATATATACATGTATGCTGGACCTCGCGCATCTCAGCCCTCTAAGAAATGTTATTTGAACTCAGGTCTAGATCTAAATATATACATGATCTGGATAATATTATACACTTCCTTAAAAGAGCATGAATCGAGCTTTACAATTCAGGACAAGGAACTCGTTTGCAAATCACGGCTGAAAGGCAAGTGCTCACAACGAAGCACGTGCTCTCAAGGCTGTCCACCTCGTCCAACCAAGCCCGGGCGAGCTGGCCTACTGAACAGGTCTCTTCTTGGCCAAGTTCGTGAGCCGTTTCTCGACGTCTGTCGGAATGGTCAAGATGGCCTGGCGATTGTTAGCTGGGTTGACAACAATGGTGTGTTCGAACCCCGCGTCCATGCACAGGTAGCAATTGACCAAGTTTGGCTGTTCAGGTTGGGCATCGGCGTCCATTTTGAACATCGTCGCCATACCCGGAAATCTGTCCCAGTAGCGCACCCCCACCACCCATTGTCCCTTACGGAACAACTCCCTATCGACCTTGCCGTTTCTGTCGGCCACTCGCCTCACGAAAGTAGCGGCCACCTGATAAGGCTCCTGCAAGACTTCCGCTAGCCAATATGGATGATCTGGATCGTGGGACTCATCACCAGAGTAGGACTCGACGGCAAAAATGTCTCGCAGCTTCAGTCTCCTTCCCATCATCGTCCTCTCTGCCTGTAGTCTGTTCAGTCGCGTCCCTGCGTGCCCCACTACAATACGGTTCGTAGGAGACGCGAAATGAGTGAGAATGTTACCCGAGCGGTAACGAGGATTTGCACCGTTGATTTTAACATATGTTTCTTTTTTTGCGCCATTTGGCGAGCATCGACTGGAGCCTGAACCTAGCGGGGGGAATCGTGCGGGGGAATCTTGCGGGGGAATCTTGCGGGGAAAAATTCCGAACGTGATTTTAGCGAAGTCCTACTACACTTTGCTTGGTACACGGTACTACAGTTTCGTCACTGAAAATTTTCTGTAGTTGCGTTGGTTTTTCGTACGTTCCGCTGAAATTTTTGTGTTCAGTGCCCAGATCACAATTTGATCCGGGCGCAAAATGATTGGCTGTACGGTACGAACCAAAAACGAAATTTTAGTATCTAAGTTCCGCAGCGCTTGCTGAATTTGCCCCGGAAGCCCGGGGGCACTTTCCCCGCTGAAAAAGGTGTCCGCGGAAGCGTATTGTAGTGCCCCCTTGTCCGTTTGGGTTCCTTTGCACTGGCTCCCCCAGTTTGTGGAGCTTCATCCGAGCACCTCCCACATTCCAGCCGTCCATGTCGGTCCACTCCTTTCGACAATCCCACCACCTTTCCTCGGCGCACGCACCGCCACAATAGCAGGAATACTGGCGCAGCATTAAGCGCGTCACATTCGACTTGTCCATGCGCCACCAGTGCGCCTTCTTCACTCCTTTGATTTCGCCGCGCCCTGGGCTGTAAGGAAGCACCTGCGCGTCGAAGACAAGATTTGCACAAGGGAAAGTTGAAGTTACGAGACCATCGAGCTAGTTGTGTTTTATTAAGCACTCCTGATCGCCAGGACTCCATAGCAATACCCCACCACACTCATCGAAAATGGCTGTGTTTGAGGGTATATTTTTCGCGACCGGTTCAGTCCTTTTCGGTCCCCAAGTACCGTCGAACCACAGCGCGGTACCTAAAATTTCGTAACGGAAACTGAAAGAACCGAAACTGTAGGATGTTGTCATGGACCGTCTGAAGGAATTTTGTCGCCCGTACGAGGGATTTGACGCACCGTACGAGGAGTTGTCATGGACCGTATCCGTCACCGTACGATGGAACCGCGAGTTATAGTGACCACCTGCCTCCGTGTCAGGGCAGGCAGGGAAGGAAGAGGCTATGGCACTCGTTTTAATATTAATCGAAGGGGAAATTTCGCCAAACGTGCAACGTGCGTGCTCACATACGACTTTCGGTGGGTACCTAAAAGGAGTAAAATACTTGCCTCATGGCTTGTTCAAAGCCGACAGGGCGTACTGTGGGTGTACTGTATTCCTAAGGTGCAGATACTTAGCAAAGGTTTTCACCTTTGCGGAGTGTCTGATCAGAATATACGCTTGGCTGATTTCGATAGTACCGGCTACGCCCCCTTCTAAAGAAGGATTCAGCCGTGTTCAGCCCGTCTCACGGTGCGAGACTGAACAAGTCTCGCGTGCAGACACGTGTGTAGTACTCCTACACACAGATCTCGAGTGATTTATCTAGTACCAAATCCGAAAGGCTTGCATCACTCCCCGGACAGGAGAACTTTTGCGGATGACTGTAGGTGTAAGTTGGCGATGCCATGGTAACCGGAGACGTCCGTCCTATAGTCAGCAAAATTGGTGCGAGAGGTCCCCAGTTCGATTCCGGTCGGATTCATTTGCAGATCGCGTTTTCCGCGTTTTCCGCGGCCCGGCACTGAACGCAAAGGTTTTCACCTTTGCGGAGTGTCTGATCAGAAGATACTTAGGAGGCGCTGGGAGGCGTGCAAAATTTGATGGCCCTTGCCTCGGACATGGTCAGATATGGACACTATTTAACAGGAAGGTGAGCGTTAACTGGAAGGTGAGCAAACTTATGGGAATATCGAAATTTGAAGCGGCAGGCACTCTAAAATTTCATCAAGAATCGCAGCCTTGGTTGGTCATGACGATGATGCGCAGTTTAAGAAGCGTCAGAAAATGGGGCAGGCTTTCATTTGCACCTTTAGTGGTACGGATTGAGGCCAGCTGTAGGGCTCTCAGGTCGTTGTTAGTATTAGTGTAGGCTTGCAGACTGTATGGCTTCTGGTGCCCCGTGCGAAGGTGTCTATTCTTTATCGTGTACTCACGAATCCGAGGCTTCGAATATTTTACAACTGCAAAGCGTCACGACGGCCGCGGTTCCAGTGGTGCGTCAAGGTTTGGTTGTTATATACATAAAGAGGGCCGCTCGTGTAACCATTCGCCACGATAGTTTGTGGTTTACGTTGGCTGCTCAGGCAGTCTTCAGGATAGCTCGTATGAGCCAAGTTGATGCCGATTTATCAATGCAGCCTGACTGCAGCACATACCGGACCTGTGCAGTGAGAATTGCGGACATCATTGCTGCAGCTTTCTTTGTTTACTTGATGGTAGCAAAGCTGTGCAAACCTTCTGGAAGTCAGATATTGGCATGGTTGTGCAGCATTGTGGAAGCTCGATTTGTTCCCCAGTTTCTTGGCCCTTTTTTTCTATCAAAAAGTAGGTATAGCAATATGGTATGGCTAACCGGCATGCAGGGGTCAGGCAGAGTCGGTATGCTTTCACTGCATAGGGCAGCAACTTGCACGATTCACAGCTGGCTCATACATTATTTGCCTATATATTGCATGCATGAGTATTTCTTTGCATGGTAAGTGTCTTCAACGTGCATGTGTGCGATGTTTTATCGTGAGTCCAGCGATACTAGACTCCATGCGGCATGCGTGTATGATTGCTTCGTTGAACGACAGTAAAATCATGTTTCTTGTATGCAGGGCAGTGAGCCAGTGAGCCAACTGTGTATTCTATGCTTATTAGTGTCACAAACATGTCAGTGAGTGAGAAATGGTTGAAACAGCCCTGAAAACCATCAAATCTAGTGGTCACTTACGATCGTGTACTACACCGTATTATACCGTATTATACTTTATACGGACCCTGTGCGTATAACCGCGTATTACGTATAATGGAACTCTGACCCCGATGGATGGATGGGTGGGGACACACAATCCTACTGGTCTAATCTATCTACGACATCAAGCCAACTCTAGTCTCAGCTCTCTACCCTAGCTCTCTTCATCTATTATTTAGTTAGTTAGCTAGGTGGTATGAAATGATTGTGGAAATGTTAGGCCATTCGTGGTTGACTAGCAAAACGTCCAGGCCATTTGTAAAACCGTCATGGCATTAGTGGTTGAGTAGCGGACAGCTAGCATTACCATGCATTGGTACAGCCGTTCATTCTCAATTCATATTGGCTTTCAAAATATGCCGTGTCATTGATATTAAAATTAAAAAAATAAAATTGGAACATATCTCCGTTCATTGATGAAGTGAGACAACTATGTGTGGACATTCATTGATATTTATTCATTTATTTTTTATTCATGGACATTGGCTATTCCGATTTAATGATGTTATGGGTGGTAGCAGTATTAGTTAGCATCTTTGACACAGGAGTGTAACTCGCGACTCACACTAACTACTACTTGGAATAATGTATATCAATTCAGATCAGTAATTGAGCTTAGCTTGCATGCAGGCCTTATATCAAGGAGACAACCAGATATATTATTCTTATCAAGGAGGCAACCAGCGCAGGCCAGAAATCATATCAAGGAGACAAATGGGTGGTAGCAGGATTAGTTAGCATCTTTGACACAGGAGTGCAACTCGCGACTCACGCTAATTACTACTTGGAATAATGTATATCAATTCAGATCAGTAATTGAGCTTAGATGGCATGCAGGCCTTATATCAAGGAGACAACCAGATATATTATTCTTATCAAGGAGACAACCAGCGCAGGCCAGAAATCATATCAAGGAGACAACCAGCACACTATTATGATTATCAAGGAGACAACCAGCGCAGGCCAGAAATCGGGCGTATGCTCACATGATACGGCATTGGAATATCCCATGTCTCCATCACTTGCACTTCGTGCGCACCGAGCCACCCATGCAGTCGCCCACCCATGCAGCCACCTGGCCACCCACCCACACAACTACTCACACACTCGCGTGCCCGTACACCTAGACACCCACCCGTCCACCCACCCAGTGACCCACCCAGCCAGCCAGCTGCGCCCGTGCTAACCCACCTTTTTATAACCACGCGTGCACCTAGGCACCCAACCACCTACCAACCCACTTGGACATCCACCCACCCACCAAGGCACCTGCGCAACCCACATACCAATCAGGTAATAAGGAGGCATTCACCCATCCAATGAGCCAACCACCCAATCACCCAACCACCTAAACACCCAGCCAGCTGGCCACATATGCACCCATGCGGCCGCCCACCCTTGACCCACCCACGCACCTACAAGTACCCACTCAACCACTCACTCCCCCCACACCCTTATACCCACTGACCCACCCACACATGCATTTTCTCAGCCAGCCAGCCACCTATCTCACCCCCAACGTGCACAGCCCTTCACCCGCGATAGGTGAGACGGTCCCAACCATAAACCCATCCACGCATCCATATCTGTGCGCGCACCTGTCCATCTACCCGTCCCTTCGCCCACCCACCCACACAGTCATCTACACATCCACCATCCACCAACCACCAATGGCCTACCCACCAACCCACCCACCCACACGCATCCCTAACCAACCAACCACCAACCCACCACCCTCAATACTGTGCATTGTTTCACTCACAAATCCAACAACCCACCCACTTGGCAGTCCCCAAAGCCTATCAATCACCCAGCCACCTGGACATCTACCTATGACCGACCACCCTTGTACTCATCCACCCACCATGACCAGCCAGCCAGCCAGCCGCCCTCTCCAGCTGCCTGTGCTCCCAGCTACTCGGCCAGCCATTTACCAAGGCATCCACCTTTCAGCCAGCCACCTGCCATTGAACCCACCTACGCCTAGGCATCCCTTAAAGCATCTATAGCCTAAGCCTCCCACACAAGACTTCCTGGGCAACCAACCAACCAGTCACCCAGCAACACAACCACCTAACCACCTAACCACTCGACAACCCAATTACCGAACCACCTAACTACCGAACACCCAAACCAGCCAGGCATGAGCCCGCCCATTTGCCCTCGCATGCCCGCACCATCGCAACCCCCCATAAACGCCCCGCTCACCTAGCCAGCCACACGCCCAGCCAGCCACCTGCTCAACTCACGCATGAAGGCAATATCAGCCGTGCATGGCCTCACCTTGCATCACTTGCATTGCCCGGCTAATTTGCATGAGGCAGCTTCCATCTCGTGGTAAGCAATTGCAAACGCATTTTCTTCATAGTAATGAATGAGAAACAACGTCGCAAATGCTCTGCTTTCCCTCTTTGAAGCAGTATATAAATCAGAAAGACAACGGCAAATATCTGGACAAGGTGGCAATAACCACTGCATAATGCCCTTGAGAAAGTTTTATTAATCCAGCTCTCAACCCTTTGAGACGCTGCCTTGCCCCTTAGCAACGATTCTGGGACCTCTAGCTCGCTCACCTCGCTTAATCTGCGCTTCTTCATGGCTGCCGGGAGATGCGAAGCGTGAGCCCAGCGGGTCGTGGCGAGGTCGTCTGCCCAACCCATCACATCTCGAAACCGCATTGCCGACTAATAAAAAATGATGACCCCCTTTGCGTTTTGTATCTAGCGTCAAAGGAACAATAAACTCGCTTGGAAAACACTGTCGCAAAGAGCTTTCTACAGGCATTATAAGCAATTTTCGCAGCTTTTACCGCACTTACTGCACATCCGGAAGACCATTAGCGACCTTTGCGCGGAATCTTGGGCACGCCATAAGTCCTGCTGGCTTATTGCCGCAGGCTGGGCAGTACAGGAAGGTCGGGCATAGGCTAAAGAGCTAATTATCTGACGACAAAGACATGTATTGTACGAAGCAAGAAACAGACGGATTTCGCACCCCATATTTATTCAGGCGAATGCCGGAGAATAAAATGCGAAACTCAGAAAACGAAAACACTCACGTTTTCGGGAATATTGTAACGCATAATCTGAGCTATCGTGCCGGGATTTTCATCTCCTCTCGTAACCAGGACTTTTAGACACGTACCACCGAGAAATCTGGTTTTCGCGAAAAAAATGGTGCGCTGCAAAAAAACAATTTGTACCGTTCAATTCCCTCGTCGCAATCACAGCTCATATCATTCCAAAATTATTCCATTGATTAACCGTGATGTAAGCTTCGTTTTGACACCTCGAGCGGCTGCAGTGACGCAAGTTTCAAAACGCTAGCTGATACTCGACCGCCATGGGTGTTTTCGTCGTTTTCGTCTCTGGTGTCGCGGGAAAAATCGAGATGACGACCTCCGAGTCTCGGTCACTGTAATGCCCAGCTCGTAACCGGCAGTGACCGTCGCGTGTCCGCCCCTGTAACCCCCGGTCTGTCAGTCAGTCAGCCCCGGTCGCGTTTCCGTTTCGATCCGTTGGTTTCCGGTTTTTTACCCTTTTTAACCGTTTTCCCCCCCGTTTTGATCCGGGGCAATTAAGTCCAGATCTGAAGTAGGTTCGAAGTAAGGTTTTAACTCGAAGCCAGGTGCGTCGATTGAAAAAACGGCCGAAATCGGACGAACAAAGTTAATATATATTGATCGAACCGGTATTTTACGCGGGGGCCCAAACACAGCCATTTTCGATGAGTGTGGTGGGGTATTGCTATGCCAAGAACGCCCTAGAAACGACGGCCGGCGTAACTATTCCCTGAACGAGGACTGTACACTTAATTACCTCGGGGAACTCGAAGAAGTTACGCCTGGTCGTTGTGGTCCCGCCCACCGCCCCCGACGCCAGATTCTCCACCAACTGGGCGGCCGTCTGTTTGTCCTGGTTCTCTTCCCTGATGTGCCACCTCCTCAACATGCACTTCACAGTCCCACCAGCTCCATCCACCTCCCCCTTTCCGTGCTGCTCCCCAAAGTAATTCCACTCAAATGACTCCAGGTGCGGATCCTCCGTCAGCAGCCGGGCCATTTCCGCGATCACATTCCTTGACTTGAACTGCATGGAGCAATTGTCCGACCACCCAATGAAGCGCTTCACCTCTACCCCTTCTGACCGTAGTGTCGCCAGGATTTTGAGGATAGCAAAACGGAGGGCCCGCCCGTCCCTTTTCATTCCGCCCTGTCCGATGAAGTGAAACTCCCTTCTCACGACCTTTCCCGACGCTGGATCCAAGTAGCGCACGATCCAGGGCATAAGGACGAATGTGACTGGATGCCAATACTGTGCTTGGAGATTGTGATAGGTGTAAGACTGGTAGTTCTCGGCGTAATCTGTGTGGCATACAAGGTCCCCCACCCGCATCCTTGAGAGACATTCCTTGGAGGCGTCCGCTTGCCACCACGCGTTGAAGCAATGCTGGATGAAGTCCGGCCACTTGTCCACAATCGCCTCCTTTAGCTCCGTTGGTGTGGACTTGACGTCGACTTGCGTCAATCGCTGCCCACCAGCCTTTGCGATCTCGTCACAGTCGTCCTGCATATGCGCAATGTGCACATACAGAAAAGACATCAACTTCGACCCACCAATGACCTGTAGGAAGAAAAAAGACAGGACCTCAGGAAAAATTGAAAAAGAAACGCCTTGGGGCGCAACCACTCCACTAAAAATTACCTCTGGCCCAAGAACCTCAGGAAACATTGCAAAAGAAACGCCTTGGGGCGCAACCACTCCACTAAAAATTACCTCTGGCCCAAGAACCGCACCCGGCGGCACATCAGTTAGAATGCGGTGGGATATATTGCTTGAGAACACTGAAGGCTTGGAGCAATGAATTGCTTCGTTCATTAGAAAATAGGTTTACCCTTTATCAACGTTCCTCTCACCGGCTGCGCCGCCAGTGACCGTTGGGTGCAGACCGTTGGCCCGAGGCCGCACGATGACAGGTAGCTGCCTAGTCACTGCATCGTGCGATCACAAATCAATGCACGCTGCAGTACGGTCCCTATCTAGGATACTCTAGTACCGTCCAATGACAGGACACTACGTATACTGGGTACTGACATCTGTCACGTACCTCAGTACCCAAAGTACCTATCTAGGGAAACGTATGCGACTCGACTAGCATCCCTATCTGCATAGCCCACGTGGTATTTATATTCACATACCAACGTGGGTTTACAAGGCTTATTCATACGTTGTATTCACAATGCCTTTGAGACTTAGTCTACAGCAAAGCATGGAGACTAACTCCAGTATTGTTTTATTATTTATTTCTTAATGCAGGTCTGCACCCCCAACATTATTGTTATTGTTTTTAAGTTGATTAGGGGTACAAAAGAGACATGGCTGGTTGAGCCAGGTTGGTTACAGCTGGCTGTTCTGGCCAGGTGTTATATTGCACATTAAATAAGGTGTACACAGCTGGCTGGTTTGGCCAGGTACTGAAGCACACATTAAGTAAATGGATACAAAGCTTGTGTCCTCAAGCTGCAAATGGATACAAATCTGACCTAGCCAGCACTCACACCCCACAACGAATGTGTTGAATTTTATGGCGCCCAGCAGCTATCGCTGTGGTAAGGGGGTGTGGTGGTTGTGTACTGTGCTATGGCCAGTCATTTATTCAAACACTGACTCTGATATCATAGGGGTTCATGTTCTGAAAGAGGAGCTGGTACTGTTGGCCAGCAGCATCCCGCAGCTTCGTGAGAGCGTCTGCTGGGTTGTCCTCATCATCCACATGAGTCCAGCTGGAAAAATAGGTGGCCTCCTGTTTGAGGATCACCCAATCCAAGTCAGTGTGGACAGCAGCAGAGACAGATTTCTTGGTTAGAAAACTGATCACAGATTGGCTGTCAGTATAGAGATGTGAGATGACATTGCATGTGCTGCCTGCCTGGGTTTGTAGCCAGGTGAGCATGTGCTGCAGGGAACGAGCATGCAATGCAGCAGACACCACAGCACGACATTCAGCTGAGTTGCTGCTGCCAGGTTTTCTGCGGTGTAGCCTGCTGTACCAGGAAGTGAGGGACATGTAATCTGACCTGTTGGTGAGAAAAAACAGCCCTGATTCCCGTGCCCCCATCTGATTGATTGTTCTGCTCTCCATGGAGCTGTCCATGACACATTGGATGTGGATGTCTTCCATCAGATTCAGGCCATGGAGGATGAGGGGGGGACAGTCATTGACCAACTTCCTGATGTGACTGCATTTGATCTTGACTAGAACATCATGGGTGACCCTGCTGATGACAGCTAAGGGAGCCCCACAGATGGCTGACCACCACCCCAGTTTGCCCTGAACAGTGGCACACATATGTAAGGGGAGGTAGTTGTCCTGCAGCAGATCTAGACAATCTTGGATATATTCTGCAGGAGGGGAGAGAGAGCAGACCCACTGATCTGGCTGCCTATGCAGCTGCAACATGATGCCACAGAACTGGATGGGGGTTGTGCTCAATTCCACCTGTTTGCCAATCTCATATGATTCCTGGACCTGCTGAATAAAGGTTTCCACCTCAGCTCTAGGCCCACAAATGAGTTGGTCATCTCCATGCCACACAAAGAACAGCAGTCCAGAGGGGGTGGGTACAACAAAAAAGCATGGGTCCAGGTCATCATACGTGGCCTTGAGCTTTTTGAATACTTCCTCTGCTGAGTCTCTGAAAATTTTTGGGGCACTGACAAGCCCTTCCACCCCAATGTTGATGATAAGGTGGGGCTCATCAATATAAGGTTTCCACACAGCTGGGGTGTCTACCACGTACACCTTCCCTTTCCACACAGATTCAGCCTTTTCTGGGTCCCCCCTGAGGAAGGCCCTTTTAATATCAGTGGCTTTGCAGACATAGTCTTGGCCTGCATTGAGGTTGTGGAGGAAGAGGGAGAGCATGATCCTGAGTGAGGTTTGTTGCAGCCCAGGTGTGTATGTTTCCCCTTTTGGCAGTGTGGAGGTCCCCTTTAATTCTGTGACACATGGTCTGGCATGGAAGATTGGGGAGCCCACTTTTTGTGGTTTTTGTTTGAGAACAAATTTTAATCTGAGCTTTTTGGCTCCCTCTGGCACGTCCCATGAAGGGGTGACAGGCGGTTTGTATTGAGGGTTTTTGGGGTTGGGCAGGACCCATTCCTGCCTGGCTTGGTGGACAATGGCCATCAGCCACTTGGTAAACCCTTTTTGTGTTTTGCATTCTTGTATGACGTGGGAGATTTGGTGGGGTGAGTGCATGGCTATGTCCCACTTACCCAGCCCAAAGGCTGAGGGATGGAGGAACTGGCTGTGCACTAACTTGTCCAGATCAGGGATCTCCCCTGGTGCATACTGAGTGTTGACTGCCTTGATGACAGCATCCATACCAGGGACAATACTGGAGAGAGGGATTTTAAAGTGGTCCAGAGGAACTGCACCCACCCCTGTGACACTGAGCTCATTAGCTGAGATAAGCACCCCAGGATAGGATACAAAAGGTTCCCCCAACAAGGTGTTACCAGAGTACCCCTCCACCACCTGGAAGGGTGTCTGAATACCAAGTATAGGGAGCATCACTTGTCCCACTACATCCAGTGAGCTTTGGCCTGAGAAATCCTGCACCCGTGCCCAAAATGAAGGTGCAATCTCAAGACCAGGGATGGCTTGTGCACTGATCACACTGACCTGTGCCTGAGTGTCTATTGCCAGGGTCCAGGGGTCCTGACTAGTGCACACAGCTGAGACTTTTGCCAACCCTGCGGCCACAGCAGCTTGTTGCTTATGTGACCTGTGTAATGCTTGCAAGGCGACTGCCAATCTTGACCTCAGAGCGGGAGGGTTGGCAGACAATTTGGTGCCTTGGGGCTGAGCTAATGCTTCCAACCCAGCTACCTCGTGCCTGGTTAAGCAATCCCCAGGTTGTGAAGTGGGCCTGGCTTCACTGAGGGTGGAAGGGTTCACAGAGGGTGCTGTGGTGCTGTCAACAGCAGTAATTGGTGGCTCAGAGCTACTGCTGGGCATGCTGGAGTTGCCAGATAGAAGTAGTGAGTCCATGCTTAAAGACTCTTCCCCAGGCACGTCTGCCATGGGAGAATAATACTTCTTAATTCTATGACAGCTCACCCTGTGACGCTTCCCATTGATATTGTGCTTGACCTCCACGGTCTTGCTGTTTTTGGTAAATCCACGGATGGTAACTGGACCTAGCCAAGTTCCAACCTTACCAAAGCTGTTTTCCTTGTAATAGAGAACTTGATCACCTTTTTGGAATACTGGCCTGGAATGGGTTTTATCTTTTTCTGCCAGTTTTGCTGAGGTTTGTGCACGTGCAGTGTTGTACAGTGCTATCACCTCTGGGGGATATACACCTGCCTGCAGGCCTGCTGGGATTACTTCACCCCACGTGGCATGCAAGACAGGTCTCATGTTTAGGGTTGTGCACATTTCATGACACCAGAGTGCCCTGTCACAATAGACCCCTGAAGTAGCATCCTTGGAAGGATTTTTGGCTAGTAGGGTTTTGACAGATCTGATGGTTCTTTCAATGACCCCCTGACCCTCATGATCTTCCAGCCCAGCAATCTCTATTGCTTCACACCCTTCCAGGTCAGTCAGACAAGAAAATTGTTGATCAAGCAAAATTCTGTCAACTGGGTAGAATCTGGGTAAAGCAATCATGAGTGCAACACGTAGCTGCCCTGCAGACATGCCAGGTAGGGGTTCCATTACTGTGAACCTGGACCATGAGTCTTTTAGGATCAGGTAGGGTTGGACATCTTTGTTGATGTGCATCACATCCCCCACTATCATGCCCCTATTGGTGGAAGGAGTTGCAGTATGCCATTTTTGAGGTTTGGGGCTATTGAACTGACATTCTTGACAGTGTTGTCTAGCCAGTTTTACTGCATTCCTGAGTTGTTTTCCCATGCTACTACCCCCCAGCCGTCTGGCCAGTTCCTCAGCCACTGTTTCATGACCCATGGCTAGGTGCAGCTGATGAGCAAGCTCCTTGATATCTATGGAGTTGTCAACAGTAGGGGTTAGTGCTTTTATGTAAGGTTCCAGAACAGGGTGTTGGGAGGACAGTAAGGTTGCTGCCTCAAAATCAATTATGCCCTGGTTGCCATCCCCAATGGTAATGAGATCATCATCCTCAGAGTACATAAGGTGAGTGAACTCACATTGATTTGGGTAGCGAGGCCTGTTGCAACGGCTGCCTGGAGGCCCCAGGGGATGACGTGCGTGCCAGCAGCCCGGGCAGAGATCCACCCCGTTGGCCAGGGAGTCGTTGTTGGGGCAGTTGTGCCGTGCGTGCCCTCGTTGGAAGCACCTCAGGCACCTTATGGACCCCCCAGGGTTGCCAGGCTGGTTGTTGTTGTGTTGTTGTTGTTGTTGTTTCCCTGCTGGGACCGGTTCTGGCCCTGCTGGGACCTGTTGTTGTTGTTGTTTTGGCCCTGTTGGGACCTGTTGTTATTGTTGCCCTGCTGGGACCTGTTGTTGTTGTTGTTGTTGTTGTTGCCATGCAGGGGCACACGGTGCCACGTGTTGCCACGCCCCTGAGAGCCACTGCCCCCTTGGTGGGAGGACTTGTGGGTCTTGGGTGCCCCCCCTGGCTGGCCTGCCCCTTGCGTTTGTGGCCTTGGACACCCTGGACCTTGGGGTCCTGGGCCTGGTTGTTGCCAGTACCCAGGGGGTCCACTGCCTCCTCGATATAGAGCATGGCAGCTCTGAAGTTGTCCCAGAGGGACTTGAGGCCTGTAAGCAGGGTAGCCAGGACAGAAGGTTGCAAATTAGCTTTTGTTAGCCAGGTGTGGATGAGATACCTTGGTTGGAGCTTGAGAAGCTCAAGGTCTTTCTCAATCATTACCCTGTATGTTTTTGCATCCCCAGAGAGGTTATTCTTGTTCACCTTATATGCAGCAAGCCAGTTGAAACGTTCTACTGCTTCCATGTGGTTATTGGTAAGCACTAGCTGTTTCAGATCAGTGATAAAGGTAGGCCACTGTTCAATGGCTGCTTCAGGTGTCAGGGTACGTTCCTGATAGGTTTGAATCAATGCTCTGATTGCAGGAGATGATTGATGGAATGTGGAGGAGGCCCTGAGAGCCTTAAACTGATGTCTAAGGTTAAGACCTTCCATCCCATACTCCAAAGCAAAAACAAATTGCTTAGCTTGTTCAACAGTGTGACCCTCAGGCAAGCCAGCAATATTGATTTTGGATTCCTTTTTATGAGGGTTAAACACACCTGTGAGAGGGGGGTTGGCCCTCAAGAAGCTGTCGGTTGCTTGTTGCAGGCGGGTGGGGTCCAGGTTGATGGTCCCCCGCTCATACCGCGACATCAGGGCGCGCAGGCCCTCGACAGTTTGCAGCTGGTTAGCTGTTAACTGCTGATCTTGCAACGAGGCCAGCTGGGCCTGGAGAATGGCGAGCTGTTCCAGGACATCCCCGCTCCTTGGGGGGGCCTCAGCAGGCCTGTTGGGTGCCTGTGGCACCTCTGCACCTCCCCCCAGGGCCTCCTGGGGTCCTGGCCACCCCCCCTGGTTTGGGAGGGGGCCCCAACCCACAGGGCGAACCTGGGGTGGTGGGGGAGGGGGAGGGGGGGTCATGGTGGCCCTGGGGGAGCCCGGGGGTGTCCGGGTAACCCCACTGGGTCCAGCCCCATCGGTGGAGGGGCGGGCAGGGGTGTCTGCCTCTGCTCTCCTCCTGGCCTCCTCCCGCATGAGACGCTTCATCTCCTTGCGTACCTCATGCTCCCGGAGGGCTGCCTGAAAAGCAGCCTCATCCTCGGGTATGTCAGGGAGTGGTTCTCCCATGATCATAGCAGGCCGGACTGGACAGTCCGCCTCTTTGCCCTTCCTCGCGCCCAGGGCCAGCAGTCCCTCCTTGTACTGCAGGGGTTGGGGGGGAGAGGGTTTCTTGCTGGTGGTTTCCAGCGGGGGGGCTTCTTCAGCTACCACCCCATGTTTGGCCAAGATGGCCTCCGTGACCCTGGCTTGGGTGATGGAGGACATGGTTTTAAAGTGTGCTGACCGAGCAAGCTCGGCCAGGTCTTGACTGTCCGCATAGTGCATGGGATAGTCAGCATTTTTTAAGAGGTCACGTAACCGCTGGGTGGCCTCGCGGTACGCGTCCGCCATCGCCTGGTGGGTAGCCAGGCGACGGGCGGCTTCCTCTTCATATTCTTGCCGCTTAGCGGCGAGCCGAAAAGCCGCCTCTCGGCGGACCTCTCGGTCCCGCTGCCGCTCTCGGCGTTCTTCATTTGCCACCAGCGCGGCCTGCTCGACCGCCAGGAGCGCTGGGGTAAGATTGATCTCAGTCTCCCCATCGGGGAGACTGGCAGTGTCGGATACCTCATCGTCGGACATTGGTTGTCCGGCGATGGGTTCCACAGGTTTTCGCACCACCCGTGCGAGTTTAATACTCTCCATGTCCTTCTTCTTGCGAAGAAGGGACGCAGAGGGTCGCCCAAACGTTAGCTCAATGTGGTTATGTCCCTGGGCGAAAGGGACATTAAGGTTTGATGTGGCGGGACGAAAGGTAATCGTCCCGTCCGGTGCCACCGAGGCCGTCTGACGGGGCATACGCTCCCGAAGAGATGGCAACGTGGGGCCGGACTGTGGAGCCTCAGTGGGGTTTACCACCGAGGTCTCCGCAGCCATGGCCGCGCCAGCCGTGGTTGCGGCTGGGGCGGCCGCCGGAGTCGAGGGTAAGCCGGTCTCCCCGGGGGGAGCCGTCTCGGCCTCCGGCCTCGCAGGGGAGGGGGGTAGGTCGGTCGGCTTTGCAGCCGCCGTCCCCTCGTCCTGGCAACCATTGTGAGTCTTTTTGTTCTTTTTCTTTTTCTTGGAAATGGCCGCATCGCCAGCCGGCTTCTTGTTGTTGTCTCTGGGCATCCGCCGATCCTGCCCATCATCATCCTCGTTGTAGGAAAGCTTCTTAGCGACATTCTTGTTCGTGATAGCCATGGTAGCAAATAAAATTCAAGTTAGAATGCGGTGGGATATATTGCTTGAGAACACTGAAGGCTTGGAGCAATGAATTGCTTGGTTCATTAGAAAATAGGTTTACCCTTTATCAACGTTCCTCTCACCGGCTGCGCCGCCAGTGACCGTTGGGTGCAGACCGTTGGCCCGAGGCCGCACGATGACAGGTAGCTGCCTAGTCACTGCATCGTGCGATCACAAATCAATGCACGCTGCAGTACGGTCCCTATCTAGGATACTCTAGTACCGTCCAATGACAGGACACTACGTATACTGGGTACTGACATCTGTCACGTACCTCAGTACCCAAAGTACCTATCTAGGGAAACGTATGCGACTCGACTAGCATCCCTATCTGCATAGCCCACGTGGTATTTATATTCACATACCAACGTGGGTTTACAAGGCTTATTCATACGTTGTATTCACAATGCCTTTGAGACTTAGTCTACAGCAAAGCATGGAGACTAACTACATCCTGCATCTCGTATCTGGTCCATGAAATCAGGTGGTTGGAAGCCTCCTCCCGTTCGCATAACATGAAGTTCCGAATTCCACACTTGGGAGCCCGGCAAGTGCCCAACACACAAGCCTTACGCCGGATCGAGCAAACCCCCAACTCCTCGCCCAGGTCATGATCGGGCACCCCTTCCTCGTCGTCCAGCACCCTCCCATGCATGGGCAGATCCTCAAGTTCGCCCTGAAAAGGCTGAACCTGCGGCCGCGACGACCCCACAGACGACCTCGAACCTCCCCCCTCCCTCATCCCCTCCACCTCACAAGTAAACTTGTTCACCCACTCTGTCGTGTGAGTGGCTTTGAAAATGGAACATGTGGGCACGGAGGACCCCACGTCGAGCTGGCTACCATGATCGCACGCGTGGCATTCAGGTCCGCACTCGCATCTGGCATGAAAAGTTGCACGAAATTTGGCCAACCCCCCAACCATGGACTGCATGGTAGTGTGGTGCTGGCATGCGCACAAGTTCCGCATTTTCCACCGCCCCTTAACCCATAGTCCGTAGAGCCATTTTTGGCACTTCCATACCCCCTAAAATGAAAAAAATCATAACTCCCAGACCGCTACTCCAAATACCCTCAACCAAGATGCCAGGAATATCTACACTTCAAGGGCTTTCAGAATATGCAATAATATCTTGAGTCCCGTAAGTGGGTTGCATGATATTCTCAGTCAAAGTTGGACAAAAGACGAACATTTTCATGCATCACACCATGGAACCCCCCCCTTTTTTTCAGGGGAGGGTTGTAAACACCAATGTCAAGGTTGGATAATTTTATTAGGTAGTTCAGGCATCCCCATACCAGGGGGGCCACTCAGAATTGAGTTTTGCACATGGCACCACGCTCATATACGTGTGTGGGTTACGCGCGCGTAGACAGCCATCTATGACATGCAACACAGCAATGCATTATAACAAGCTACAAAAGACTGGCAAAAGTGCTGGAATGCAAACGGGTTGCCTACCTAAACTAACGGGGTGGTATACTCTAAGGAAATGCCATAAACTGAGCACTCACAGGGCTGATACCACTCTTTACAGCAGGCATGGAAGCTTGCTAAGTGCTGCACCAATAAACTCGTCCACTATAATGCATGGCAGGCGTATTCCGCGCCAAACAACATGCAAACACGTTGCCGTACCTGGCTCATTCACGTCCCGCCCGGATTCTGCTGGCCGGCACCCTCAGATCTCACACATACTAGTGCGCTAAAGGCATTATTAGGCCGACATAGCCGCATCATGCATGCATCCGCTATGGTTACTACGTTGATATTCCGTGCAAATATGACCTACAAACGCGTCCGCAATCCCAGCAAACCTTGCAGCAGATGTCCCGTACCAAACCTGGATGCTCGGGCTGGCGCAGACTGCTCGGCCATACAGAGAAAATCGAAATATGGTGAGCTATAACTCATATGGCACTGACGACCAAGAAGGCAGTATTTTCCTACCTGTATTTTCCCAGTCCTACCAATCTGGCCATGCCTGACCTACGAAAAACACGCATCGTCATTCTGAGCGACATTCTGAACCGTCTCAGGCCGCGAGACGCAAAAATTTCCGTGATAACGGCACGTTGGCAGCCATATCTCGATACGCGCGCGCGCGAGTGAAAATTTCCCGCCAAAGTCACGTGATACATTCTCAATTCACGTTGTAATAACCAGGCTATGGCGAATATACCTACCAAACCTATGCACCACCTTCGTCCCTAAGTGTCTCCGGACCCACCGGACACGTGTCCTCCGTCAGAAGTGGCGCGGCGCTACCGGCGCGGCGCCGTTTCTGGCGGGAACCCAAACAGTATCGAATTCGATACTGTTTACGGACTATGGGTTAATTGACGCATGCGGGCATATGCTTGCAAAAAGAAGTGTATCCCACATGAACTGTGCTCTTCTGATTCGTGCGAGGCATTGACATCCCCTCCTCCGTCTCCATAATCACCTGATTTCCCCCCCTCACGCCCTCCTCTCCCTCCCCCCCCCCCCTCCCTAATGTCCATCCGCCGCGGTGGCTTCAACTCCGGATGGCGGGAAATGAACACTTCGTAAATCTTCGACTTGGAGACAGTATAGTAGCGCGCACCCTCCGAAAACGCTAGTGTATGTTTGTAATCCTTTCTTGTCCATTCACAATGAACATCCTTCATGTTCGGAGACGCCCGCGTCAAGTTATCATCCCTCCAGCACGCTTGTATCAGGGCAATGACTTCCGTCGGAAGCTCGTCTTTCCTCCTCCTCCTCTCTGGCGCACTCATCAAAAGGTCGTCCTCCCCTTCTTCCATTCCATCCCTGTGACCCCGAACAGTTGCGACAAAGCGCCTGTCAATCCCGAACGCGCGCTCCACAATCCTGTCCGGGACGCCCTCCATTCCCTTCGTAACAAGTCCACACAAGGCCCACCTAAGCCCACGATCCTTCTCAGATGTTCCCAAGTCGGTAAAAGCCTTCTTGATGTTCTCCCGTAGAGATTCCCACCAACTTTCAGGAAGCCCGTCGTCACAGTTCTTCCTCTTCTTAATGCCGTTGCTCTCCGCCACCATGGCATTTAGTCTTGAAGCTGCGCAAGACAGAACCTCCGCGCTCATCTCTGGCGTCCTGTGGTTGTTTGCTTTCACGCGTTCCGCCATGATAGGAAAGATGTCATTGGCAATTTTGTACCCCTTGTTCTCGATGTACTTGTCGCTCCAGGGACCGCGAAGTGCAGGCTCCCGGTCGTCCTTGGACAAGGGACGCGAACCGTCGGAAACGGCCCCCCGCCCCGATTGCGCCATCAGACTTTGGTCAGACGGCAGCTGATTTTTTTCGCCTCTTAATCCCGCGGCACCGAAAGCCCTGAGGATGAGTAATGATAAATAATCACCATTAAAGACACGACGAAAACGATGGGCATCAAACAAGAACGACAAGCGTCATTAATAACGCCGGCCGGCGCAACTGGATACATGTAAACCATACAAAAGTGATTTTATGAAACCGATACAGTTTGTCATTAATAACGACGGCCGGCGTAACTCGGGGGCAATTAAAAACCATTAAGAAGCAACTCAGGATATGCAGGCAGAAATCCTTCAGGTGTAAAAAAGATGTACAAACACAAGTTTGGTAATCGGGCCTGATTGCGCAACTGCAAGATACCATTGGAAACGCCGGCCGGCGCAACTGGATGCATGTAAACCATACAAAAGTGATTTGCACAAAACCCCTACAGTTTGTCATGAATAACGACGGCCGGCGTAACTCGGTTGCATTTAAAAACCACAAAGAAGCAACTCAGGTAGTGAAGGCGGAAATCCCAGAGGTGATAAATTGTTTACCAACACAATGTTGATAAGCGTGCAAGCTTTTGCAAGTGCGCGCAAGATACCATTGGAAACGCCGGCCGGCGCAACTGGAACACCAAAACAAAAAACTTGATTTGCACGAAACCGATTCAGTTCGTCATGGATAACGACGGCCGGCGCAACTTCATGGCACTCACCACTTTCACCAAATGCCATGTCGCCATTATATTGAGGAAAGCGAAGTATGCCCACTTGAAGCTGTGGTCTGCAGAACATTGACACAAAATATGCATGGTATTTCAAGCCATGAATGCAATGTGTCAGGCATCAATGTCTTTATTGTATCCAAATGTGGTTAGGACGGAGGTTTACATTGGTAGCTATTTTAAGACAATGGCGTATAACCAAACATTGCACACACTCAAGAGTGTACTTATGCTGAACTGGAAAGGAACATTAAACAGCAATAAGGTAGATATTTTTCTTTTACATTTTAATTTTTTATATACTAGTTCAGTATATAATATTATATTATATTATGTTATATAATATTATATTATATTATGTTATATGAAATAACATTAAAATTAACATAAAATTGAAATTATATATTAATTATAGTATATTATATAATATTATTATATATTATATTCACGATGCTCTGTGTATTAATGAGATATGAGACACACCTACACCATCACATCGCCTTGATGTTTCCGTTTTATGGGTCCGGTCGGGCGTTGGTAGCTGGTCGACAACAATTCTGCATTTCCTAAAAAAAAATGCGACCGTGCCTACATTCGAAGGCGCGCTGTGGCTGACCTGAACTACCGGTGAACACCTCGGCGTCACTTGACCGGCCTAGGTTGACATTTCGGCAGTGTAACGCTGCTTAACACGTCGTCTGTAGCCACACCTATTTTTAGGACTGAGTTCAACTCAGTCCTAAATTTAGGACTGAGATTTGGGGTTTCGTAGAAAATTTGCCCCGATCGGAAGGTTTGTCAAAAAAATTCCCTCAAAATTTATTCAAATACTACGTGAAAAGATCTTTCTTGGACATATTTTTGCGATTTTTTTGGATTTGGTATGAGCGGCTAAATGTACGGTCAAAGAACAGGTGGTAAGGGTACTTTTCCACGTGAAACGTGTGTTCCGGAAATGCACGACCTAGCCATGGCGGCTTGCGCCCATGCATGCAGTTTACGTTTTCCGACGATATAGCTGGCCAAACTCAGGAAATAGTTTTTATATACCATAGAGATGATACAAGTCAATTTTCAGCTCGCGGAAATGCGATTTACTAGGTGTCGGCACCGTTCTTGCTGGAAAAAGCTGCGATCAGGCAGGCCGACGGAATTGATTACTACAACTGCTTTCCGGCGCAAGTCAAAGGGTTTATAGGTTTCTTTCTACTTGTTATCATGCATGGTCATAGAATTGACTTAGTGGCAGTATAGATTTGATGATTTCGACCACTCTGTCACTTCATGGTGTGTGTGCCTCAAAGTTCCACTTTTGCGGGCACCGCCTGGGCCAAGGTAACGCCAGCCATGCAAGGTAAAGCCGGAATATCGTTGTCTCATCATTTCTTGATGTTCTTACATGAGTTTAAGCTTGCGAGGTGTTGCCAGTTTCGAGTCTTGATGCTCTTTCTTGACCGTTGCCTGCCCCTCTCCAAAACCCCCTTTTTAGATGATGTTGCCAGGCATTTGCCTTGCCCTGGTGTAGTTGTGCAGGTTTTTAGGCGCTGTATGGGTTTAAACACCTTCATAGATGTTAGTTGTTCTTTTGCTACGTTCATACTGCATAATTGTGTGGCCATGGGCCTCGTCAAGGGTGCTTTCAAGCTTATATGGGTGAGTGAAAGATCTTGGTGGTAAACCACTGTCATCATGTGCCAGCAAGTATGTTGGCCATGCCATGGCAAGGCAAAACAGTTTCATCCATGTCCATTCTTGTTAGAGACACTTGAAATATGCTTAACCTGCCCAATACATTGGTGGTTAACACACAAAAAAAAACCTTTTGTGGGTAGGTATCCAAACCCATTCCCTACGTGCTTGCATAGGCTCTCACACATTATAAGGTATAATATAACTGCAATATGATGATGCAAGCATGTTGTCCTATTATGCTGGAAGGGAAATGAGTTGATTGGCATGGTTGGTGGCCACGGTGGTGTGTAGTACGACCGCACTCCCATGCTAGCATTTTGTTACCAAGGCCCAGTCCTATTTATAGGACTGGCAGTGTTTTGCATGTTTCAGGCAGTGCCAGTGGCCGAATTGAGTCCAGTTTTTTTCCACAGTTCAAGAACTCTAATATCTACACGCCTATGATTTTTAATAGTGAATATGGATTTTATTGGATTTTACACACTCGTGCTTCCACAGAAAATTCCAAAATCGCGAGTAAGGGTTGAGAGTCATGTATAATTTTACATGATTTGGTCAACATATGATTTTTTAAGCACATGCCCAAGCATTAGCATGATATTGAGTGCTATGATGCATATCAAATATATGGGGTACCCCCCTACCCTTACCGCCACATGATCTCAAAGATGGTATACTCAGTCCTATTTTTAGGACTGAGTTTCTACAGGGGACGTGTTAAAGGATCATTGCGTAGTTCGCGCAATTTGGCTCTTTATATATGTTTTTGGAGACGACGAGCAAGCATCCGATTGGTCAGCCAATTCCTGTCCAGTCCTCGGACAGTGTCCAATCCGGTGCTTGGGATCCAGAAAACGTGCTCGAGCCTGGCCACTCTGTCGCGGGCGCCGCGCTAGTGGCGTCGCGCCCAAACCTGAGCAGGCCATAGGAAAGGGCGGGGGCGAATGCAAGAATTATTGTTATAACCTGACCTGTCCTGTGGAAGGTCCGGGGCGAATGCAAGAATTAATATACCTGCGTATGCAACCAACACGGCCGATCCACATACATAATCCGACTGAGCTGGACGGTACGGACCAAATTTCGGTGCAAATTGAGGCCCAAAAGCTATGTCGGCTGATTTAATGGCGGTGACTGCGTTTAGACGAAACGCGACAAATCTGGCACGCGGAAAGCAGAAAAAATGCTCGATTGTTGGTGAAAATTAGTTACTGGTTCTAATTTATGGCGGGATGGTTGCGATCTATAATGTCGCGGGCTTTTTTTCTTTGCCATCGGCAGGGGGGTCCGGCCTGAATTTCTGTCGGGATGAATAAAGTATAATGGATGCCTGCCGGGTTGATTGTCGATTGTTGCCAGTTTTGATGGTCGTAAGGAAAGCTAGTTTAATGATGTTTCTAAAGCCGTAAAAATTCCCGCTGCTATCTTTACCTTTCCCGTCATTTTGCGGTAAGATAACATTAGCCCTGCGCGATGCGTACTGCCCAACCACTCCATGAAAGGGTGGACTTTCTTGTGCGCCTGGGCACGAATAAATGCCCGTTATGGTACGTTCTTGTGTTAAACGTCTTAAGCTAGCGTTTTCCTGCTTTCTTAGCTCGTTGAGCGTAAGCTTTTTGCCTTCTTTCCAGCCAGATGCAGCCAGAAAGTTGCGGGTCCTGGCGCTGCATCGCTGGATTCCTGGGTGTCTTTTAGCTAGTTAATTGTCTGTGACGTGGCTGGCTTTCTGCAGCGCGTGGCCCGCAACCTGTCGGGAAGGTGTAATGCTTTTATTTCCATGCTTCTCTGAAATTTCTTTTGCTTTATAGACAGTTGTGTTCGAGGAAATTCACGCGGTCTTCCTAAGCAGCGGCATCATTTTCCCCAGACACTGACGAGCTGGCACCTGTCTCCTAAAGAGAGCGGCTCGTGCTTGTTAGAAAGGAGGCAGTGTGCATTTTGCGGGACACAATGCTTTGGTGGCACATGCGTCAGGTAGGCTGTTCCAATGGTCTCTTCACCTTTCCCACTGAGTAAATGTTAGCATTTGTCATGCTAACCAGAGCAGCTAGCCACAGGTTGGCTGGATAAAAAGTCAGCTTATTTTCTCTTTATATACTGCGTGTGTGGTCCTCCACGTGTCCGGCTTGTTGGGCATTTTGGAAGAGGGTTTATAATGTGTTGTTGGGTGGAACAACTTGGTTGTTGGCACAAAATCACACATTATTAGCCTGAGATAGGCATGACATATGCTGCTCAGGCGTGTCGTCCTACCAGCCTTGTTGTTAAGGGTAGACTCACAAGGCTGGCTGTGCCGATGGAGGGGTGGGGCGTGCTAGCCCCCCCCACACCCACGCATGCATGCTAGCCCACCCCCACACCCACGCATGCATGCTAGCCCCGGCCCCGGCCCCCCCACACCCACGCATGCATGCTAGCCCCCCCCACACCCACGCATGCATGCTAGCCCACACTCACACCCACGCATGCATGCTAGCCCACCCCCACACCCACGCATGCATGCTAGCCCCCCCCACACCCACGCATGCATGCCAGCCCCCCCACACACCCACGCATGCATGACAGCCCCCCACACACCCACGCATGCATGCTAGCCCCCCACACACACCCACGCATGCATGCCAGCCCCCATACACACCCACGCATGCATGCCAGCCCCCCCCACACTTACGCATGCATGCTAGCCCCCCACACACACCCACGCATGCATGCCAGCCCCCCCACACACCCACGCATGCAGGCTAGCCCACCCCCACACCCACGCATGCATGCCAGCCCACCCCCACACCCACGCGTGCATGCCAGCCCACCCCTAGCTTGAGCGTGCTTGTAAAGTTTTTGCATGGTTTATTAAAATGAGTGGAATATGTATTTATTGCATTAAATGTTAATTTTATCATGAATGAAAATGGTCAACATTGCCGAAGTGCCCCTAAATTGCTCAATATTGTGTGCTCAAGAATTCAACGAGGATTGTCATCATGGAAACCCGCACAAATTCACGATTCCGGGCATGCATGTGAAAGTATCAAGAACAATTTTCAATTAAGAATGGTATCTCATTGTTCCATGAATCAATATGACTCCATGTACGTAGACAAGCCATGATGACCCCATGGGAGCCTGAATCCTCATCATTAAATACATAAATGCCACCCATGTACGTAGACGGGCCATGATGACACCAATGGAGCCTGAATCCTCATCATTAATTACATAAATGCCAACCATGTACATACACGGGCAATGATGACACCATGGGAGCCTGAATCCTCATCATTAATTACATAAATGCCAACCATGTACGTAGGCCAGCCATGATGACACTATGGGAGCCTGAATCCTCATCATTAATTACATAAATGCCAACCATGTACGTAGACAAGCCATGATGACACCATGGGAGCCTGAATCCTCATCATTTTTTTTATGAGACATCCATGTACGTAGGCCAGCCATGATGACACCATGGGAGCCTGAATCCTCATCATTTTTTTAATGAGACATCCATGTACGTAGGCCAGCCATGATGACACCATGGGAGCCTGAATCCTCATCAATTTTTTTTCTTTGACATCCATGTACGTAGACGGGCCATGGAGACACCATGGGAGCCTGAATCCTCATCATTTACTATTCCTTGACATCCATGTACGTAGACGGGCCATGATGACACCATGGGAGCCTGAATCCTCATCATTTTTTTTTCTTTGACATCCATGTACATACGTAGGCCAGCCATGATGACACCAATGGAGCCTGAATCCTCATCATTAATTACATACATGCCATCCATGTACGTAGACAGGCCATGACATCTGACACCATGGGAGCCTGAATCCTCATCATTTACTATTCCTTGACATCCATGTACGTAGGCGGGCCATGATGACACCATGGGAGCCTGAATCCTCATCATTTTTTTTCTTTGACATCCATGTACATACGTAGGCCAGCCATGATGACACCAATGGAGCCTGAATCCTCATCATTAATTACATGTACATGCCATCCATGTACGTAGACGGGCCATGATGACACCAATGGAGCCTGAATCCTCATCATTAATTACATAAATGCCAACCATGTACATACACGGGCAATGATGACACCATGGGAGCCTGAATCCTTGCTGAGCTTCGCTCATTTTATATATGACGCGTGGACGGGCTCAAAGGGGACCGACCTGCCGTAGGTAGCGTAAGACTAGCGCTTGTCACGAGGGTACTGCACCGGCCGGCCCTTTTTGTGCCTAGGCGGAGTGTGGTTCCGGAGTGCAGGCCTAGGTAGCTTCTAACGTACGTCACTAGACCTTGTTACCTGCGCCAGCCGCCAGGCGTGGCGCAACTGTGATTGGCAGTCAGTACACCTTGTACCTGCGCCAGCCGGCAGGCCTGCGTGGCGCAATGTGAATGATGGTCAGTACTTAGAGTGGTGTAGGGGACGTAGGGAGGCCTCTTTTCAGCTTCGCAACTTGATCCCAGCATTTGCTGGCAAGGTCGGCTGGCCGCTATGGCGGCTGCGCTGAATGTAAGACGATGCTATCAGTTAACGTTCTTATCACACGCAATGTGAAGGATATGGTTGCAATGCAGCAATGAGTGAATATGGTTGGAAACGGAGCTTTGTTAAAATTGGATAATGTTACAGCGCTCACACACTTGAGGCTTGTACACGCGTTTGCCAAGTCAAGGCACAACACGTGAGGCGGGCTCGCAAGAGATGCCCAATTGGCACTAGCCCTATTGTTTATATACTTGTGCACTGTGCTTGCTAGTCCTGAGCAGCCTACATAGAAGGCCTGCTCAGTAATAACACCCACGGTACAGTATTCACTACCTGTACAGCGCCTAGCTCCTATACAGTAGGTCTGCCATACAGGCACAGTGACCACAGAGCACAGTCCACAGTGACTATTGCATCTGCACCTAGAAGCCAGGACTAAGCCTGCGGTACCAACAGACCACAGGTTAAGGTTCCTATTTCCTGCGTACGACGTATTAATCCAATACCGTCGTAGGTACAGCACCTAATTCCTGTCGGCCCAGGAATTACTGTCGACCCCATATGTCGTCGGCAAATATTCACGTCCGACTTAGAAGAACAGCCGGCTCGCGCTCGCGCGCGACCGGGAAGTCGGAACGCCATAACTTTCTTGATACTTGTCGGAATGAACTCGTTCCGGTGCCGCTGGAATCGCAGAGATATGCCGAATCAGGATCACGCCAATGCGCTTGGCGTTAACTCCAATCCTTTCTTTTCTTGAGCTGTAGCAGCTCACACAAGTCTACATACAAACACACACAATGGGTACTGGACATCCTCCCCAGTGTCCAGACTACAAGTCACAACCCGCTGGGCATGACAGTCAGCTTGGATTCCTTATTATATGTACATAGCACCCATACTGGCTCAGGAGCACAAACAAATTACAATGAGTCCCTATCCCTTCACGGGAGGCTCGTTGTGTTACCCATGTACAAGAGGTTGGCCAACTGTGGCAGCCCATAGGTGTTCAGCTAAGAACTTGAGAAGTATGTACAACCTTCAGGACCTTAGGCGAAACCCCACAGATCACCCACAACAGCTCATCAGAAAACATTGCTGACCCCCAGACGGGAGTCGGCGCCGGTCTGCTGCCCCTTATCGAACCAGACACAACATCTACGCGAAGCACATGCAAACACAAGCTCCCATACTCGTTCCAACCGTGGAAAATCAGGGGACCTGTCGCCACCTCACCAGCATGGTGGATGGGTCAGCCAGTCCGTGAAACTCCGCCTTAAGACGGCACCAGGGAATCGAACCCCGCCCACAAACCACAGATCTGGGGAAACCTCAGACTGAGATGAAAACCCCAGATAGACATCTCTCCATCAGAGACAATGTCAGACATTCCCACACCAGAGACATGTCTCACCCCTCAAGGTGTGCTCAGGATTATGTACAATCAAGCTCCCAGCCTGATATCCAGAGACTTAAGCACCCAGCTCTCAGCTTTTAGACAGATAGACCGACTTGACAGTCAGCATTCATGAGCTTCCTCAGTACATTGTACTGGGCTGGGGCCTTGTGTGGCAGCTTTGTCAATGCATCAGCAGGGTTCTCCTCGCCAGGGATATGCTTCAAGTCAACCAAACTGGCCAACTCCTTCAGCAACAAATAATCCAGGTCCCGGCTTCTGGCCAGCTGCTTGTGAACAAACTTGTGACCATACCCATGCTGTCTGTTAGCAACAACGTCTCCATCTGCAAGGTCCAAGGGGTAACTGAAGCCAGCTCCAGCATTAACTCGTCGTCTGTCCCTGGTCCTCTACGGAGGACTGAGTTGAACTCAGTCCTCTCTAGAGGACCGAGTTTTTGGGTTTCGTAGAAAATTCGCCCCGGTCAGAATGTTTGACAAAAATTTTCTCTCAAAATTTATTCAAATACTACGTGAAAAGATCTTTCTTGGACATATTTTTGGGATTTTTTTGGATTTGGTATGCGCGGCTAACTGTACGGTCTAAGTACAGGTGGTAAGGGTACTTTTCCACGTGAAACGCGAGTTCCGGAAATGCACGACCTAGCCATGGCGGCTCGCGCCCATGCATGCAGTTTACGTTTGCGGACGAGTTAGCCGTCCAAACTCAGTAAATAGATTTAACATGCCCTAAAGATGATATAAATCAATTTTTAGCTCGCGGGGATGCGATTTACCCGGTGTCGGCGCTGTTCTTGCTGGAAAAAACTGCGATAAGGCAGGTCGACGGAATTGATGACTGCGCTTGCTTTCCGGCGCAATTTCAATGGCTGATAGGTTTCTTTCTACATTTTAACATGAATTGTATTAGAATATATTGAGTGACAGTATAGATTTGATGATCTCGACCATTCTGTCACGTCATGGTCTATGTGCCGCAAAGTGCCACTTTTGCGGGCACCGCCTGGGCCAAGGTAACGCCAGCCGTGCCAGGTAAAGCCGGATAATCGTTGCCTCTTCGTTCCTTGATGTTCGTACATGAGTTTAAGCTTGCGAGGCGTTGTCAGGTTCAAGTCTTGATGCTCTTTCTTGACCGTTGCCTGCCCCTCTCTAAAACCCCCTTTTCAGATGATGTTAGCAGGCATTTGCCTTAACCCAGTGTAGTTGTGCAGGGTTTTAGGAGCTGTGCAGGTTTAAACACCTTCATAGATGTTAGTTATTCTTTTGCTACGTTCATACTGCATGATTGTGTGGCCACGGGCTGCGTCAAGGGTGCATTCAAGCTTTTACGGGTGAGTGAAAAGTCTTGGTGACAAACCACTGCCATCATGTGCCAGCAACTATGTTGGCCACATCATGGCAAGGCAAAACAGTTATAGCCATATCTATTGTTCTGATCAGACACTCCGCAAAGGTGAAAACCTTTGCGTTCAGTGCCGGGCCGCGGAAAACGCGGAAAACGCGATCTGCAAATGAATCCGACCGGAATCGAACTGGGGACCTCTCGCACCAATTTTGCTGACTATAGGACGGACGTCTCCGGTTACCATGGCATCGCCAACTTACACCTACAGTCATCCGCAAAAGTTCTCCTGTCCGGGGAGTGATGCAAGCCTTTCGGATTTGGTACTAGATAAATCACTCGAGATCTGTGTGTAGGAGTACTACACACGTGTCTGCACGCGATATCTATTGTTGTTTGAAACAATGGAAATATGCTTAACCTACCCATTATATTGGTGGTTGGCACTTATAACATAACCCTTTGTTGGTAGGTATCCAAGCCCATTCCCTACATGCATGCATAGGCTCTCACTACATGATAAGGTATGATATACCTGAAGTATGATGATGCAAGTGTGTTGTCCTGTAATGCTTGAAGGGAAATGAGTTGATTGGGATGGTTGGTGGCCACGGTGATGTAGTATGACCGCACTTACATGCTAGCAAAGTTAGCAAAAGCCCCATTCCTCTCCTGAGGACTGAGAGTTTTTTAATTGTTTCAGGCAGTTGCAGTGGCCAAATGGAGCCCAGTTTTTTGCCACGCTTCAAGAACTATGTTGTTTACGTGCCTATATTTTTTCTTCATGCACCAGGATTTGATTGAATTTTTCCCACTCGTTCTTATCCCGAAAAATGCAAATTCGCGAGGGGCGCCCAACGTCCGTGTAATTTTCAGGTGTTCGGGTCAAGTTTTCACATATGCAGTATTTTTGCCAACAAAATGATATCTAGTACACCCCAGATCCACATCAAAACATTTGGGATGGACCCCCCACCTAGTCGCTACACGCGGTTGAAAATTGTCAACTCAGTCCTCCTGTGAGGACTGAGTTGGGACAGACGACGAGTTAACTCCTTTATGTACAGGCTGGACTGGATCCCCTCACATATGGCCCTGCATTCTGCCACATCTGAACTGATACAGACCCTCTTCTGCAGTCTGCTGTACCAGCTGAACAAACTTGCCCTGCTCTGATAAAAAGCAAACAGAGCAGCAGATCTCCCCCTGACCTTGGTAACCTGGCGAGCATCCATGGAACTGTCAACAAAGATCTCCAAGGTGATAGGCTGGGCAAAGTCAATCCCAGACAAAATCAGATCAGGGGTACTCTCCACCAACCGGGCTATGACTCGAGGCTTCTCATCCTCAAGCACCTCATCAGGCATTCTGCTATGGACCATCAAAGACGGACCACAGATGCTGGCAAACCAGGCCCACATGCCTCTCAACTCAGGTCCTGCAGCCTGGGTGATCTTCTCTGGCAAGGCCTTCACAATGGTCTGTTTATAATCTCCTCCAGCCTGAAGCCTGATACTCCACTCCCCGTCCCTCCTGAACAGGGTAGCCTGCATTCCACAGAACACTACAGGCTTGTTGGGCTCCTGCCACAGCTCCTTGCCCAGTGAAAACTTGCCACTGATGACAGGAATAAACTTCTTCAGCCAGGTCGTGGGGGCTAGCAAATGCAGATCATCTCCATGCAAACTAGCATACACTGGCAGACCCTCCCATTGGGCCAGCAGCAAACAGGGATCAACTGAAGACACTCTCAAGCCACACTCACTGATCAGAGCTTCCTGCAGCGTGAGTCTCCAGATGATTGGGCTCGACCTGAGTCCTTCCAGGCCCTTCAGAATAACCAGGAATTGTTGATGCAGCTCCAGCTTCCAGATGGCAGGCACCTCAACACAGTAAGGCTCATCCTGCTTCCACACCCTCCTGGCCACTTCTGGATCAGATTTTAAAAATGCCCTCTTGAAGTCCAGCAGCACTGATGACATAGCTGCTCCCCTGTTCAGCAACCCCACGTAGAGACATAGCAAAATTCTCCATGTGTCGTGTAGCATCCCTGGCGTGTATAGCTCCTCTCCTGGCAGACTCCCCGTGCCGTGATACTCATTCAGGACAGGCCTGACATGGGGCACTGATACCTCATCCACAACCTTCCTCTTCAGCACAAATCTCAAAGCAAGCTTCCTTGATGCTGGGGGACGTCTGTCTGTTGGTGCAGCACACTCAAACTGCAACCACTCCTCCAATGCCTTGGAGAAGGCGAGCTTCCAAGCCTCAAACAAAGTAGGCGAGCTCATCTCTTGGACCAGCTGGTCATATGTCAAAGGAGAGTGTGCAGCAAGGCTCCTGTGAGTTATGCCAATACTGCTGGGGTGCAACACAGCTGGAATCACCAAACTGGCCGCTGGGGGCACCTCCCCTTCATCCCATTTTACACCCTTGACCGGCTTGGCCCTGCACCTGACTGGAAATGTTGTCCTGAAATTTTCTAGGGGAATCATCCCCCAGCCATCTCTTCTCAGAGCTGTAGCTCTGATAGAAATCCCAGGATTGCCCAGAAAATTCTGACCCAAAATCACAGGGCCATCATAGTCCTCTAGGACAAGGAAGGTCACATCCACACCCATGACAGGGGCAGTAACCTCTCCCAACACCCTTAGATGCGTCCTACCACTGAAATCAGACACCCAGGGGCAACTTGGTTCTCCGACCAGCAGTTCTCCTGTATGCTGAGGTCCCATGACAGAAACCTGTGCATTGGTATCTATCTCCATGGCAGCTACCTCAGGTTCATCCAACTGGACAAGCTTGGACACCTTAGGCTCCTTCTTGGCTCTTTGCAAAGCCTGTACAATATCTGATAGACGCACACCCCTAGGCCTGGTGTCGGGCCGTTCCGGAGGTGCAGCCTGTCCGCCTGCTTGCCCAACCACCGTATGTGAAGGTACCCCAGGGGCCGGGCCAGGGTCACCCTGAGGGCTCGATACAGCTGTAGCACCCTGATCAGGAAGCTCCACGTCACCCCCGCCTTGTACACCAGCGGGCACCTGGAAGAGGTCTCCTTGATTACCTCCCCGGGGACGGATCTTTGACCAGGACAGACGGTGCACTGCTTGGGAGCCATCAATGGCCACCCAGCACTTATGGCCAGCGGCTTCTACTCGGGTCACCACCCCATCATGCCAGCTGCCACGTTTCCCTGGAAAGCTTGGTTCCTTCCACACAACAACCTGTTGTCCAACGTTAGGTTCTAGGACACTCCAGCCCTTGTCTTTCTGCCTCAGCTTGAGGAACTTGGCCTCTAGCTTCTCCTTCCATGCCTGCTCAGCATCAGCTGGCAGCATCCTGGTATGCAGCATAAGAGGATTGATGGCAATGTCACCAAAGAACATGGGAGTCCTCAGGTTCAGCCTGTCCTCCACAGAACGTAGCCATGCAGATGTCACAATGGCAGATGACGTCCTTGGAATCCTCTCCACCAGCAGCACAGTCTTGATCTCTTGGATGGCTCTCTCCACCACCCCTTGCTGGCCGTGGCTCTCCCTGGGTGTAATCAGCAACTCTGGAAACTCTGGCAGGTTCTCACAGCACTCAAACTGAATGTCACACTGCAACAACTCCAACCCAGGGTACCTGCTCCTTGTCAACTTCAGAGCAGCAATCAATGTAGGCTTCTCCATGTCAGGCAGGATCTCTAGGGTCTTGTACTTGGTATATCTGTCCACTGCCACCAGCAGCTTCAAACCCCTGATTCTCTGAATATCTACCTGCACATGGCCTGGCTGCAAAATAGGAGTCCTGGCATGAGACTGCTTGGGCTTTCTAGCAACTAGCCTGCACTTGCAAGCTTGAGCAACCTGTTGGCAGATGGAGTACAACTCACTTCCTCCCAGCCGTCTAGCAACTTGCAAAGACTGAGCTGCATGGCCAAACATGGTATGCAACCTTGAGGCAATGTCATACAAGAGAGAAAACCTTTTATTGTCATTATTAGCACTCAAGGTATGTACAGATCCCTTATGTACAGGAGGCACCAGGGTCGTGCCTGTCAGACTGTCTCCAGCCCTATCCTCATCCTGACCATCCTGTGCCAGTCCTGCACGGTCAGAATGCTTCTGAGATCCACCTGGGTCCACATCACCAGGTCCTACCTCAGGCTCAGCACCGCCATGGCGGGCACGTTGGCGAGTAACCACTGCAGCTACAGCTGGCATACTCTCTGTGGTAACCAAGCTTGCCCCATCGTGTCCAATAGGCTCTTTCACTAGAGCATGGGGCTGCCCCTCACTGCTGTCACTAGCAGCTTCATTACACACCCCTGGGGGCACCCTCCAGGGTTCAGGGATGTGTGCAGGCTCAAGTCAATGATCAGCAGCCTTGCCCTTGCCCTTGTCCTGGGATGGACCAGCCTTGTCCTTGCTGCCACCCTGAGCTGGCTTGCTCTGACCTTCCTGCCTCAGGTACGAGGGACACTCATTCCTGAAGTGACCCTTCCCCTGGCAGAAATAACATTCCACCTGACTGATGTCCCGTGAGGTCCCACTGCTGGGCCCAGCCTTGGGAGGACCACCCACCCTCTTGAAGTCAAACTGGGACTGTGGATGTCCCGACTTCGGCGGGGTCCCCCGTCCAGCCCTTCTGTCACGCCCCCTCCTGGACCTTCCTCGACCCCTTGAAGAGGTCTCAGGCCCTCTCGAGGGCGCTGGGCCCCCGTGGCCCGATCCCCTCATGGACTTAACCGTGGGTTCAGTGGCCTCCTCATCACCCTGACGAGGGCGCTTACCACCCACGTACTTGCCGCTGAAACACTCATACAACTGGTCCGTCATGGCTGCCCAGCCATGGACCTGTCGCATGTGGATGGTCACATTATCCATGGTGACCGGATCCAGCTGCAGCGACTTGAGAAAGTCGCCCATGGCCATCCGATCTGCGACGAAGAAGCCCTTGGCCATGGCGTCCTCCCTCAGCTTGACGAAGTCTTCAAAGGCGTGGACCACTAGCTGCCCCTTGATGGGCTTGTAGTCCAGGTATTCTTGCTTCAGGTGGGACCCATCTATGGTCCTCTTGTCACTCAGGAACGACCTGAGTCGCGTCATAAACGCCGCCCAGGTGTCCCCCGCCGCATGTCGCTCCCGAACAAACTTGAACAGCCGCCTCGCCGACTGCCGTATGTAGGCACTAGACGCCAGGATGCGAAGCTTGTCACCGTTGTATATCTCCGTGTACAAGTTCATGTCCTCTAACATCCTCTCAGCATCCCGGGGCTGCCAATTGTCCTTGATGGACTGAAACTGGCCTAGCACCGCGTACCCCTCAGCACGTTGGTCGCTTAGGCGCCGCTTGATCTGCGGCTGGCGCGTGCTGACCGCCCTGCGATCCTTGGCTCTGATTATCTGGCACCTCAGCCTGGTCTCCCAGCGCCTGGCCGTCCCCGCGTCCATCGCGTCCACCGCGTCCATCGCGTCCATCTCGTCCATCCAGCCCAGCGCCGCGCCGCGCGAAGCCCATAAAGCCCGCTTGTTGGTTGATAGCTCCATCATCCATGATGGCCTCTGTTCAGATCTGCTACAGCCAGCCAAGTGGCCAAGCAGCAATTAAAGCAATATAAGCTACTGAACAAGAAAGGAAAGTGCCAAGTGTTACCACTCAGGCAAGACCACCACGGCTGGCCCCAGGCGCGTCCTGGTTCTCCTTGTCGCTGTCGTCGTCGCTGTCGCTCACCACAATCAGCTCTGGCACCCTGCTCCCCGCTGCGCCGTCGTCGACCCGCTGTCGGCCCGCGATGACTGAATCGTCACCGTTGGTATAGTAGACAGGTGACAACCCGTCGTTGGCACCTCGCGGATTGTACGTGGGCACCTCGTGGTCACCAAGTGTCTCGTCGCCTAGCCCAGCGACACCCCCTGCTCCCACCTCAAGGTCACTATCGTACCCAAGAGGTGCAAACTCTTCCCAACGCGTCACACGAACGCGAAGGGGCGGGGGCAGTTCCTGAAAAGGAACTCTTACTCGCTCCGGAAACCTGCCGACTCTTGTCGCGCGCTGTCCTCCGGTGATGGCTTCCGCTGTCGCCCCGACCTCTGCAAGCCGCCTGTAGTGCTCCGCTCCGCGTCGTTCACGCCTAACTGGCCCCGCTGCAACACCCTCGTCGCCGATGACGCCTGCGAAAGTACGTGGTACTCCCGCGCCCGCTGCTGTCGGTACAAACTCGTGTCGCCCTGCGCCAGCTGCCTCCGCAACCTCGCCTCGCCTTGCCGCCAACTCCGTCCGCACTCGCTCAGCTACTGCTGTAATCACCGTCTGGATGCCGACCAACCCGTGAAGCTCCTGCTCGAGGTCGTCGATGCTCCGGTGCTCCGGAATGACGATGGTTTGTACGTGTCGCAGAATTCGCTCCCAATCTTCGACCTGGTCGTCGACGAATTGCACGAAGCTGCGATTACAGGCGGACGATCTGCAAGCAATAAAGATAGATCCCGAACGACACGACGCAATTCAGGAGAAATCGAACCCCCAGCAGACTGCCGAAACCGGAAATCCTGCTGCCGTTGTTCCTCCTGCACCATTCACCACCGGACGAGCTCCTCGCGTCGTCAACGCTGCACACCGCAACCGGCAACGACCCTCCTGGCCGTTCCGCTGAGACTGGTTGTAATTTGAGTTAACGTTCTTATCACACGCAATGTGAAGGATATGGTTGCAATGCAGCAATGTGTGAATATGGTTGGAAACGGAGCTTTGTTAAAATCGGATAATGTTACAGCGCTCACACACTTGAGGCTTGTACACGCGTTGCCAAGTCAAGGCACAACACGTGAGGCGGGCTCGCAAGAGATGCCCATTTGGCACTGGCCTATTGTTTATATACTTGTGCACTGTGCTTGCTAGTCCTGAGCAGCCTAGGAGGCCTGCTCAGTAATAACACCCCGGTACAGTATTCACTACCTGTACAGCGCCCAGCTCCTATACAGTAGGTCTGCCATACAGGCACAGTGACCACAGAGCACAGTCCACAGTGACTATTGCATCTGCACCTAGAAGCCAGGACTAAGCCTGCGGTACCAACAGACCACAGGTTAAGGTTCCTATTTCCTGCGTACGACGTATTAATCCAATACCGTCGTAGGTACAGCACCTAATTCCTGTCGGCCCAGGAATTACTGTCGACCCCATATGTCGTCGGCAAATATTCACGTCCGACTTAGAAGAACAGCCGGCTCGCGCTCGCGCGCGACCGGGAAGTCGGAACGCCATAACTTTCTTGATACTTGTCGGAATGAACTCGTTCCGGTGCCGCTGGAATCGCAGAGATATGCCGAATCAGGATCACGCCAATGCGCTTGGCGTTAACTCTATCGGCCTCTCCGGGCGAGGAGAGGCCTGGAATAAAATTCTTTATGTTCGCCACCCACCGTTACAGGCCACGGTAATGGTTGTTGGGTGGGGGGCTCTACGTTTTGAGTAAAATGGTGTGATTTCCGGCGCTGGGCCCACTGACGATTCCCCTCTACCCCTGGGTGCGGCAAGCGGCTTCCTGACACTGGGGAAGCTGCGATTTTAGTCGGACAACGTCAGGGAAGGAGCCATACAGGCCAGGGCCAGCGGCTACGGTGGAAAGAATCACAGGTGGAGGCGAATCTGCCTTAAACGTGGAGATGGCTAGCGCGGGGTGCCAGGGTAGCCCATAACTGCCAGGAGCCTGACAGCGGACCCGATCTTTCGGCCTGTGGCCAGACGGGAGTTTCGGGGAGGATGCGGGGCTGGAGCGAATCTTGGTGGGAGGAGCGCGCTCTTCATCATTGCCCAGTTTTTCAGCAAAGAATGTTCGCCTGGCGGGGCTGAAATTCTTGCTGTTTTATCGCCTTGTTTTTTATCCTGTATGATGCATTATAGGAAAAGCGATAAAGAGTTCGGTTCAGCCAGGGGGGCATATCTATGCCATAAAAAATTTCCTACAACAACACAAGCCCTGGTCAGGGCCTTGGCTAAGCAGTTTCCAAGCCAAGGCCTTGGTAGGGTAGAGGGCCTATCGCCACAAAGGTTTCAATGCCGGGAAATCCCAGCCTCGGGGGTGGGGCTGGTGATGGGTCCTGGGCTTGTGAGAGACGGTCCGGGGGCGTAAGGCCTAATGAGCAGCCGCTGGAAACCGCCCCCCTAACGGGGGGAACGACATGGGTGCCGCCCTGCGTCCGCCGGGAAACCGTAGCGGCCACACGGGGGCGGCAGTACAGCTGTGGCAGCGTGCAGGAGGGGGGCTGTCAGGGTTTTGACCCTATGATCATGTGCCCAACTGCCTATGTGAGATAATTGTGTTTGTGGCCATCCTGATGTACACGGAGGTATTAGGGTTTGCGTCCCTAATAATCGCACCCGCCTGCCGTATATCTGGCCGATATAATTAATAGGCTAAGTAGGGCTTGCCGTGATATTTCCGGCACAGTTTGTAGCACTGAAAATAGTGCCGTATAGCAAAAGTTACAGAGTGCCGAAGTTGTAATTCCGGCACAGTACTTTTTGTACCTACGGTGTCAGAATTACTTGGATCATGGCTTGCGTGGCTGTGTCCATAAATGATACTAGCGGACGCCCAACCAAGGCGTGACAAAATGTTTAAGTTGAGCCGTATGCACTTGTGGAAAGAAATCTGAGATACTAGGTAGAGTACCAAGTGCTGGGCGCCGCGCCCTTCACCCATGTATGGGCCAAATGCATCCAACGCCCACGAATGCGCCGCTCCTAACTGGACGGCCAATATTGCGTGGTTTTGTGACTTGCCAGCTTTCAGGCAGGCAACGTAGCATTTAACCTTTGGGTTGTCTCCTTAACAATTATGCCTCAGGCTCCGCAATAAAAACTGGCTATGGTAACAAAGTTGAGATGAGTTACACATGCAATATATAATTTCGAGACTACTCCTAGGTCCAATTTCTTGACATGGTATCGGTCTGAGGGGGGAGAGCATTTTCGAAATTTTAAACAATTGCAAATTCGTACAAACCTGAAATCAACAAACCTGGAATCAACTCCCTGTGCTACAGCCAGTCAGTTTTTAATCCAAGAGTTCCGGCTCCTTGACGACAGCCTGTATTTCGTCTTTGTAGTCGTTGACCATCGTTGCTACCTCATCGCCATCTTATTGTCCTGAAATTTCCCTTTTTTCTTCAAGAATGGCAACTGCAACTGTGGCAGCTACCACCAAGGCTACCAAGGACCTCAACCTGATTACCGCCTGCAAGAGCATCACTCCTTTCAATGGCTCCGACCCCAGCAAATGGGAGGACACGAAAATTCCGCTTGTAGCAATTGTGGCCGCTTTTGGCATGCTCAATATCCTGTTGGGCGTGGAAGATGATGAGCAGCGTGACTTTATTCTTTTTGCTGCTCTGACGCAGTGCCTAGTGGGCCCGGCTCTTAAGCTCGTGAATAATGTCCCCCAGAAAGTTGGGAGCATTGCCTATAAACGTCTATGCGAGGAATACGAACAGCCAAAGCTTTTAATGAGCAATCGTCGTGCCCTTAGACGCAAGATTAACAGAATGAAACTGGAACGGGGACAGACCATGCGCCAATTTCTCACGCAGGGCGAGATGGATCACGCTGACCTACAAGCTGCCGGTGGCCACATGGCCGAGGAGGACCTGGCTGAAAATTTTATTGCTGGCGTGCCTGATGATTTACTGCCTGCACTTGCTTCTCTTAACCTGGCTGACAAAGTGACGCTTCAAGAAACCAAGGCCGCTCTTCTCAAGGCCTGGGATATTGTTCACGGCACTAAATCTGCCGAGGAGGCGCACTCAGGCACCGCCTACCACACCCACCGTGGCCGCGGACGCGGGGGCGGGGGCAACCGCGGGGGACCTACTCGTGATGCATCTGTCAAGTGCACCCACTGTGGCCGCTTCTCTCACGAGGCGGATACCTGCTGGCACAAGTACCCTCACCTGCGTCCCACCCGTGCCAATCACACCGACGGGGGACAGCCAGCAGCCCATTTTACCTTCACCGGCACCACGGATACCACTCCCCCTGTCACCACCATGGACATCCCCTATGGGTTCCACACCTGAGACAGCACGCAGTAGCTTCAGCTGCCAGCTGCACCCAGCGACCAGACGTGGCGTCTTGAGAGCTGCAGCAGCACCTGAGCACCCCTGTCTCTAGGCATTGCCGCAGTCACCCACCCCGACCAGACGTGGCGGGCAGGAGCAGGAGTAACTGCCAGCATATCTGCCTCATCAGTGACAAGTACCAGTCACCAGCAACCAGTACCAGAAATCACCGGCTGCAGCGCACTCCCAGGGACACTTGGGGGCTCCAGTCATCTTTGTGTTTGTAACAACCGTTTTTTTTGGTCCCTGTCTGTCCTTAACATCAGGATAGCCGTGCAAGGGGGGTGTCAGGGAACCTGTTGTATACCCGGCTACCCGGCTAGTTGAGCAAGGGGGGTGTCAGGGTTTTGACCCTATGATCATGTGCCCAACTGCCTATGTGAGATAATTGTGTTTGTGGCCATCCTGATGTACACGGAGGTATTAGGGTTTGCGTCCCTAATAATCGCACCCGCCTGCCGTATATCTGGCCGATATAATTAATAGGCTAAGTAGGGCTTGCCGTGATATTTCCGGCACAGTTTGTAGCACTGAAAATAGTGCCGTATAGCAAAAGTTACAGAGTGCCGAAGTTGTAATTCCGGCACAGTACTTTTTGTACCTACGGTGTCAGAATTACTTGGATCATGGCTTGCGTGGCTGTGTCCATAAATGATACTAGCGGACGCCCAACCAAGGCGTGACAAAATGTTTAAGTTGAGCCGTATGCACTTGTGGAAAGAAATCTGAGATACTAGGTAGAGTACCAAGTGCTGGGCGCCGCGCCCTTCACCCATGTATGGGCCAAATGCATCCAACGCCCACGAATGCGCCGCTCCTAACTGGACGGCCAATATTGCGTGGTTTTGTGACTTGCCAGCTTTCAGGCAGGCAACGTAGCATTTAACCTTTGGGTTGTCTCCTTAACAATTATGCCTCAGGCTCCGCAATAAAAACTGGCTATGGTAACAAAGTTGAGATGAGTTACACATGCAATATATAATTTCGAGACTACTCCTAGGTCCAATTTCTTGACAGGGGCCATGGGCGGAAAGAAAATCGGCACCAAGGTTGGCGACAGCCTTGGTGGCCAGGAAGGAGGTGTGGGGGCAACACCTTGTGTTCGAGTATGCTGGGCCCCCAGCATGGTGCTACAATAACCAACTTGATAATGATGTGCACTGAGTTTGAAGGTGTGGTATAGGCTGTCCGTATAAAGCCTAGCACACAAAAATGTAAAATAAATGTTTCTCTTGGTGGGAAGGAACTCCAATAGTTAACGCCAAGCGCATTGGCGTGATCCTGATTCGGCATATCTCTGCGATTCCAGCGGCACCGGAACGAGTTCATTCCGACAAGTATCAAGAAAGTTATGGCGTTCCGACTTCCCGGTCGCGCGCGAGCGCGAGCCGGCTGTTCTTCTAAGTCGGACGTGAATATTTGCCGACGACATATGGGGTCGACAGTAATTCCTGGGCTGACAGGAATTAGGTGCTGTACCTACGACGGTATTGGATTAATACGTCGTACGCAGGAAATAGGAACCTTAACCTGTGGTCTGTTAGTTGAACGCCCTTCACCGCTGGCTAGCACGCCGGCGATGGAGACGGGATTTTGTTGTTTGGGGAACCGATTGTGGGAGGCTGAGCCCGCAGCCGCCACTGATTGCTATTGAACCCTTGCAGCTGGCCAGGCCGCAAGGAGCTCAGCGGCGCGGCGCTAACCGATAAGGCATGCTCGAGCCTCTAACCCGAGACTACCGGTAGGCTACCCGATAGTGCATGCTCGAGCCTCTAACCCGAGACTACCGGCACTCAGCGGATCTGTGCTACCGAGGGCGACGGTTCTCTGACCGTCCCGGCGCGCACTGGCTTCCGTACCTTGCTTAGGCACCGACTAGCATCTAGACACCAATCTTTGATGCCCACCTGACTAGGCGCCCAGGCCGGCGACTACCGGCCAGCGGATAGATGCCACTCGGGAGCACAACTCCCATACTTTCTTTTTAAATAATTATCATAAATTATTTAAAGCGAGGGGCAATAGGGTAGCACTGACCCTACGTACGTTCAAGTAGAGAAACACGTAACGGCACACTGACCGTCCCCAAATCCTAAACCCCAAGGAGGGTGCCCTACGCTGGGATCTGAGCACGCCAAAAACACCCGGGCTTTGCTCCCGGCCTCCTTTTCTACTTGGGTGCAACTGCACCACATGCATCATTATTAGGCACACTGGCCGCCTGTCAGGTCTAGGGAAATGTATTCACAGATGAAAGAAGCGCCCATTCCCATGCAAAAAGACGACAGGTCACACGGTAAAAAAAACTCATGTCATCATGAGCTGCCGCAGCAGCTTGTACTGAGGCCCCGACAGCATCGCTGGCTTGGTCAAGGCATCGGCAATATTCTCGCTCTCGGGGATCCACCGCCGCTCATCCAACACCGTGGCGGACTCGGCCAACACAAGGTAATCTAGTTTGGTGGTGGAGGCGAGCGGGTTATTCAGAAACTCAATTATTGACTTGCTATCTGTGCACAGCCGCATGCGGAGCGACAGCGCCACGCGGGCCTTATCCGCAATCCATTGCAAAAGATGCTGCACATAACACGCATGGTCGACAGCGGAAATGAACGCGCGACACTCCGCGCGATTGCTGTCTACCACTACCCGCTGATGGATGCGGCTATACCAGTCGACAATAGTGGGCTGCCCAGTGGGGCTATCAAGAAAAAAGATGGCCGCCTCCCGCGCGCGCAGCTGCGTGATGGTACGCGACTCCAGGTTCGCGTCAGAGTAAATGGTCATTGCCACCGGGCGGGTGATATCAACCCCCCACACGCGCAGGCCCGGTGACGCCAAGACTTGCGTCCGAAGATGCTGCGCTCCCATGCCCGCAAGCACGGCGTCGGGCGCACGCGCGTAGATGGACAGGTCGGGTCGCACCGTGCCCGCGAGCCACCCCAGCTGGCCGCGCAAGTGCGGTCCCGCGGACGCATCCAGCCGCTCAGGCAGCGATTGCGCGAGCTTGTCGGCGTATTCCTGCTTGGCCGCCATGTCAATGCACCAGCCAACCGGTGTGCGGTGCAAAGTGTAGGTTAGGCCACAGAAAGGGACGGGGGTGTCGGGGTCCAGCCACAACGTGCGGCTAGTGGGCAAAAGCTTGGCCACAGCGGTTATGAACTGCCGGACCCACGCCCGGGTCCAATAAGCCGCCAGTCATCCCCATGCCATTGCATGAACGCGGGCTCGTGTGGGTTGGGTGTGTGGATGTGAAAGAGGTTGCTATCGATGCGGGAAAACACCGCCCCCATGCTAGCAAAGATGCGTTCAGCCGTCTTGCGAAAGATGATGGGGCTAGACTGCAGGCCCTCCACACCAAGGAGAAGCCGCAAGTACACACACCGCAGCTCCCCCTGCCACACCAAAGGGACCTTGACCACATACACCGTGCCACGCCACACTTCCTCGGCCACTGCCGGGTCGCTATGGAGAAAGGCCCGCTGAAAATCTGAGCAGGCCATGGCATAGTCCAACCCCCGATCCAACAGCCCCAAGAACACCGATGTTAACACCCGGCTAGTGGTCTGCGACAGCCCGGGCGTAAACAATTCCTCCTCCGACAACTCAGACGAGCCCCTAAACTCCGTGACACAGGGCCGTACATGAAATGTGACAGGGTCAGTGGGGAGGACCTGCTTATACTTGAGCACAAACTTCAAGTTCAGCTTTACCGCCCCTTGCGGCACCTCCATCAACTCCCCATACACCCCATACATCGCCCACTCCAGCTGCGCGCGCAAGAAAGCCGCGCGCCACTTATGGAACTTGACAGGGTCACGGCAGTCCTCCTTAAACTGCGGATAACTAACAGGAGATTTAGTGGCGATGCTCCAGGGAAAAATGCCAAGACTGCTGGGGTGACACTTCTGCGGCTGCGTGACATCGGCTACCAGCGGCTCTGCCGTATATTCCGCCCCGCGAATGGCCCCTACTGCAGTGGCATAATCCTCAGGGTGATTAATAGCCTCGGGGGGACCCCGGCCCGTGAGGGCTGCAAGCGCTACGTGATATTGGTACAAGCCTATGCTCCCCACCCCCTCGAGGGTCACCAAGCCGGCTGACACAGAAAACCCGGGGAGGGAAACAAAAGGGTTACCTATGAGGGTGATCCCCTTGTAACCCTCTAGCACTTGCACAGGGACATCTACCCCTAGGATGGGCATGAGCACCTGCCCAGCCACCTTATAGGCCCGCTGCCCGTCAAACCCCGCAACTTCCTTCCAACTACTGGGCAGCAAAGGGTAATAGGCCTCGGCCGCCGCCGGGCTCGTGATAGACACGCCTGCCATGGTATCTATGGCCGCAATATGCCTAGAGGGAACATCATGAGCTTCAGTCACAACCGTGGGGCACTTATCTGGCATGACGCGGCTGACTTGTGCCGCACCCCCCGCTGCCGCCGCCTTGAGCTTGTCCGCCTTGAGCAGCTGTCGGAGGACGTGGGCCAGCTGGGAGCCCACGCCCGCGCCTGACGATGTGTCCGGCGCCGCCACGGTGGGCGCTGCTGGGGTCGCGGGGAGGGGCTGAGGTAGCGCCCCCGCGTCGACCCCGGGGACTTGCTCCGGCGCGGCGCCTGCAGGGGGGTGGGCAACAAGCGCATCATGCACAGCCACCCCAAGTGGGGTGGGTAGGACAGGTTCCAGCCGGGCCCGCTTGGCCGGCCGGCTATCCACATCCCAACCGAGCTGGCGGCTGTGCTCCTTGGCCGCCTGGACCTGGGCATCGGACGCCTTGTACCGATACACCTTATCCCACGGGATGAGATAGTCCCTATGCTCCCAGTGCACCTTCACCCGCCTATGCACCCAGTCCAAATCCACCACCATGCCTGGCCCTTGCATCTGCCCCCGCTTGCCAAAGGAATTCTCCTTGTGAAACAAGACCAACTCCCCCAGCTCCCACTCCTGCGACAAGTCAGGCTGGGTGCGGTCTAACTGCCGCCTAACCTCAGCGGTGGTAGCGAGGTGGGCCTCCCAATGGTCTGCCACGTCCGGAGGGTAAATGCCCGACTGCAGCCCCCGCGCGGTAATAAGACCTAGTCCCTGGGGCAGCTTGAAAAGCACCTGGCTGTTGTACTTGTCCATGAGCAAGCGGCACCACAGCGCGCGTTGTGCATAAGGCTGCCCCGCGGGCTTGAATCCTAACCCGCTGGCCTGCTGCTTGGCTGCCATGCCCTTTACGCTGCTGATGTGCCTATCAATCAGCCCCAAGTTGCCATGGTCCTGCCGCCCAGCAATAACCACCATCTCACAGCCCTCCCGCCCCACAATGCAATCAAATTGTTGGTCCAACATGACCTCAGAAATGGGAAAGAAGTGAGACATGGCAATGCGCAGCCCCCGCCACAAGGACTCCTCTACCATGCTTGGCAGGGGCTCGATGGCTAGGAACTTGGTATAGCGATCCATCAAGACCAAATAATAGTCCCCCTCCTCCAAATGCATGACATCCCCCACTAACCTCCCCCGGTACGGGGAAGGAGTCTTAGCATGCCAGCGCCTACGCTTCTTCCTGACACTTGCGCATGCGTGGCACTCCTCTAACTCCGCCTGAGCGACCTTCAACCCCGGCGCCCCCATAAGCCGAGTCGCCCAGTCTAGCGTTTGCCCCGCCACATGACCCACCGCAAGGTGAATCTGGTGAGCAAGCATCCGCAATCCTATGGCCGTGGGGGTGGTGCCATCCCCTTCTATGCTAGGCACCTGCCCCGCCAAGCTCTCTGCATGTGCATTCCTGTCGGCAATGTGCTCTAGTGAGGCCTTACTGAGGCGGCGACCCAACTCCACGTCTACGTGAGGGGCTACCTCGGCATCTGCCGGCACTATCTCACCTGAAGGGGTGAGCTCCGGAAGGGCGTGTTCAGGCTCTATTGCGACCACGCTGGGCACGCACTCCTGATCAGCTGCAGCACTTGCACTTCCATTCTGAACCACGGACGTGGGAACATTAGGACTACAAGGCACAGCATCCTCACGCCTAGCCGACTCACCGCGACACACATCACCTCTATGACGTCACTTGGGCATGGCTGGCCGTGGGGCGCGGCATGTGTTGGGGTCGTGTCCAGGAAGCCGAACCGCCCAGCAGCGCCGGCACACTCGAGTCGCCTTGCCGAGGTCCAGCCGCAGCGTGCAGTTGGCCTCGGTGTGCCCCACGCCGGTGCACCGCTCGCAGACGACCTTCTCCTTGGGGACGCCACCCTGCTGCTGTTGCTGCCTGCCAGCGCCGCCCTCCTGTCGAGGCTGCTTGCCCTGACCGCCTCCCGGCCCGCGTTTGCTGGACGCGTTCTGGTTGTGCCGACCACCGCGAGCTCGGCGTTTGCCACCCAACATTCGCACCACGTTGTCGGCCACCGTCGTGGACAGCTGGGTAACAAGAGTGGTCAAGTCCGACAGAGAAGCTGCTGGCGGGGTCGAGGCAGGCACAGGGTTTACCTGAGCAACTGTCGGCAGCTTGTTGTTACGCCTGGGGCCGCCCCGGTCCTTGAACATCTCTCGGAGGTGCGCCATGGCTGCGTTGAACCGTTTCTGGTCGTCCGGGGTGCCCACTACCACGGAAGAAGCTAGCGCAATTTTCATGCCGAGACCGGCCTTGACATTGGCACGGCTCTCTGGCGTCAGCCCCAGCGCATCCAGAACTGCGCTGAGTAAATATTCGCTACTCATGTGCTTCAAGACACCCTTGCTCCGGACCTGGGCCGCGAATCTGGCCATGTCCGAGCTGAGGTAATTCGGGTCAAGCGACAGGTTGCGCACCAGCGCCTGCCCCTCCTTTTCCTCGTCAGGAAAGCTTGAGGTGTCGAGCACCTCTTGCAGGGCCTTCACTGTGTCGGGCCAGGTCCACGCCTCTTTGCTGGCGTTGATAATGACCCCGCGCACGTCCGCATTACCCGTAGACTCGTTGCATACCTCTGACCGGCGCAGCTTGGTGAGGAAAACTGCGTCGGACAGTTCGTTGTAGTCCTGCCGGAGCTCGCCCAGGCTGTTAATAAACTCCTCCACGGCGGACGGCGTCAGAATTTCTGGCAGCTTACTTGGCAGCTCTTCTTTCTTGAAAACTTTCCGGGCAGTTGGTGCTGACTGCTGCCCCGGAGCTGTGCTGACCGAGCCCCCAGCTGGCTCAGTCGCCACGGTGGCTGCGCCACTCCCATCCGCCGGAGTTGATGCTTGCGTTCCCTGGTCCTGGGTTGCAGCTTGCGTTCGCTCCGCGCCACGCGCCATGAGCCCAGAAAAATGGTCAACGGTAATGTTGACTGTTGTGAATACAAGTTGAACGCCCTTCACCGCTGGCTAGCACGCCGGCGATGGAGACGGGATTTTGTTGTTTGGGGAACCGATTGTGGGAGGCTGAGCCCGCAGCCGCCACTGATTGCTATTGAACCCTTGCAGCTGGCCAGGCCGCAAGGAGCTCAGCGGCGCGGCGCTAACCGATAAGGCATGCTCGAGCCTCTAACCCGAGACTACCGGTAGGCTACCCGATAGTGCATGCTCGAGCCTCTAACCCGAGACTACCGGCACTCAGCGGATCTGTGCTACCGAGGGCGACGGTTCTCTGACCGTCCCGGCGCGCACTGGCTTCCGTACCTTGCTTAGGCACCGACTAGCATCTAGACACCAATCTTTGATGCCCACCTGACTAGGCGCCCAGGCCGGCGACTACCGGCCAGCGGATAGATGCCACTCGGGAGCACAACTCTGTTGGTACCGCAGGCTTAGTCCTGGACTTCTAGGTGCAGATGCAATAGTCACTGTGGACTGTGCTCTGTGGTCACTGTGCCTGTATGGCAGACCTACTGTATAGGAGTTGGGCGCTGTACAGGTAGTGAATACTGTACCGGGGGTGTTATTACTGAGCAGGCCTCCTAGGCTGCTCAGGACTAGCAAGCACAGTGCACAAGTATATAAACAATAGGCCAGTGCCAAATGGGCATCTCTTGCGAGCCCGCCTCACGTGTTGTGCCTTGACTTGGCAAGCGCGTGTACAAGCCTCAAGTGTGTGAGCGCTGTAACATTATCCGATTTTAACAAAGCTCCGTTTCCAACCATATCACACATTGCTGCATTGCAACCATATCCTTCACATTGCGTGTGATAAGAACGTTAACTCAAATTACAACCAGTCTCAGCGGAACGGCCAGGAGGGTCGTTGCCGGTTGCGGTGTGCAGCGTTGACGACGCGAGGAGCTCGTCTGGTGGTGAATGGTGCAGGAGGAACAACGGCAGCAGGATTTCCGGTTTCGGCAGTCTGCTGGGGGTTCGATTTCTCCTGAATTACGCGTGTCGTTCGGGATCTATCTTTATTGCTTGCAGATCGTCCGCCTGTAAATCGCAGCTTCGTGCAATTCGTCGACGACCAGGTCGAAGATTGGGAGCGAATTCTGCGACACGTACAAACCATCGTCATTCCGGAGCACCGGAGCATCGACGACCTTGAGCAGGAGCTTCACGGGTTGGTCGGCATCCAGACGGTGATTACTGCAGTAGCAGAGCGAGTGCGGACGGAGTTGGCAGCAAGGCGAGGCGAGGTTGCGGAGGCAGCTGGCGCAGGGCGACACGAGTTTGTACCGACAGTAGCGGGCGCGGGAGTACCACGTGCTTTCGCAGGCGGCATCGGCGACGAGGGTGTTGCAGCGGGGCCAGTTAGGCGTGAACGACGCGGAGCGGAGCTACAGGCGGCTTGCAGAGGTCGGGGCGACAGCGGAAGCCATCACCGGAGGACAGCGCGCGACAAGAGTCGGCAGGTTTCCGGAGCGAGTAAGAGTTCCTTTTCAGGAGCTGCCCCCGCCCCTTCGCGTTCGTGTGACGCGTTGGGAGAGTTTGCACCTCTTGGGTACGATAGTGACCTTGAGGTGGAGCAGGGGGTGTCGCTGGGCTAGGCGACGAGGCACTTGGCGACCACGAGGTGCCAAGATACAATCCGCGGGGTGCCAACGACGGGTTGTCACCTGTCTACTTTACCAACGGTGACGATTCAGTCATCGCGGGCCGACAGCGGGTCGACGACGGCGCAGCAGGTAGCAGGGTACCAGAGCTGATTGTGGTGAGCGACAGCGACGACGACAGCGACAAGGAGAACCAGGACGCGCCTGGGGCCAGCCGTGGTGGTCTTGCCTGAGTGGTAACACTTGGCACTTTCCTTTCTTGTTCAGTAGCTTATATTGCTTTAATTGCTGCTTGGCCACTTGGCTGGCTGTAGCAGATCTGAACAGAGGCCATCATGGAGGATGGAGCTATCAACCAACAAGCGGGCTTTATGGGCTTCGGCGGCGCGGCGCTGGGATGGATGGACGAGATGGACGCGATGGACGCGGTGGACGCGATGGACGCGGGGACGGCCAGGCGCTGGGAGACCAGGCTGAGGTGCCAGATAATCAGAGCCAAGGATCGCAGGGCGGGCAGCACGCGCCAGCCGCAGATCAAGCGGCGCCTAAGCGACCAACCGTTGCTGAGGGGTACGCGGTGCTAGGCCAGTTTCAGTCCATCAAGGACAATTGGCAGCCCCGGGATGCTGAGAGGATGTTAGAGGACATGAACTTGTACACGGAGATATACAACGGTGACAAGCTTCGCATCCTGGCGTCTAGTGCCTACATACGGCAGTCGGCGAGGCGGCTGTTCAAGTTTGTTCGGGAGCGACACGCGGCGGGGGACACCTGGACGGCGTTTATGACGCGACTCAGGTCGTTCCTGAGTGACAAGAGGACCATAGATGGGTCCCACCTGAAGCAAGAATACCTGGACTACAAGCCCATCAAGGGGCAACTAGTGGTCCACGCCTTTGAAGACTTCGTCAAGCTGAGGGAGGACGCCATGGCCAAGGGCTTCTTCGTCGCAGATCGGATGGCCATGGGCGACTTTCTCAAGTCGCTGCAGCTGGATCCGGTCACCATGGATAATGTGACCATCCACATGCGACAGGTCCATGGCTGGGCAGCCATGACGGACCAGTTGTATGAGTGTTTCAGCGGCAAGTACGTGGGTGGTAAGCGCCCTCGTCAGGGTGATGAGGAGGCCACTGAACCCACGGTTAAGTCCATGAGGGGATCGGGCCACGGGGGCCCAGCGCCCTCGAGAGGGCCTGAGACCTCTTCAAGGGGTCGAGGAAGGTCCAGGAGGGGGCGTGACAGAAGGGCTGGACGGGGGACCCCGCCGAAGTCGGGACATCCACAGTCCCAGTTTGACTTCAAGAGGGTGGGTGGTCCTCCCAAGGCTGGGCCCAGCAGTGGGACCTCACGGGACATCAGTCAGGTGGAATGTTATTTCTGCCAGGGGAAGGGTCACTTCAGGAATGAGTGTCCCTCGTACCTGAGGCAGGAAGGTCAGAGCAAGCCAGCTCAGGGTGGCAGCAAGGACAAGGCTGGTCCATCCCAGGACAAGGGCAAGGGCAAGGCTGCTGATCATTGACTTGAGCCTGCACACATCCCTGAACCCTGGAGGGTGCCCCCAGGGGTGTGTAATGAAGCTGCTAGTGACAGCAGTGAGGGGCAGCCCCATGCTCTAGTGAAAGAGCCTATTGGACACGATGGGGCAAGCTTGGTTACCACAGAGAGTATGCCAGCTGTAGCTGCAGTGGTTACTCGCCAACGTGCCCGCCATGGCGGTGCTGAGCCTGAGGTAGGACCTGGTGATGTGGACCCAGGTGGATCTCAGAAGCATTCTGACCGTGCAGGACTGGCACAGGATGGTCAGGATGAGGATAGGGCTGGAGACAGTCTGACAGGCACGACCCTGGTGCCTCCTGTACATAAGGGATCTGTACATACCTTGAGTGCTAATAATGACAATAAAAGGTTTTCTCTCTTGTATGACATTGCCTCAAGGTTGCATACCATGTTTGGCCATGCAGCTCAGTCTTTGCAAGTTGCTAGACGGCTGGGAGGAAGTGAGTTGTACTCCATCTGCCAACAGGTTGCTCAAGCTTGCAAGTGCAGGCTAGTTGCTAGAAAGCCCAAGCAGTCTCATGCCAGGACTCCTATTTTGCAGCCAGGCCATGTGCAGGTAGATATTCAGAGAATCAGGGGTTTGAAGCTGCTGGTGGCAGTGGACAGATATACCAAGTACAAGACCCTAGAGATCCTGCCTGACATGGAGAAGCCTACATTGATTGCTGCTCTGAAGTTGACAAGGAGCAGGTACCCTGGGTTGGAGTTGTTGCAGTGTGACATTCAGTTTGAGTGCTGTGAGAACCTGCCAGAGTTTCCAGAGTTGCTGATTACACCCAGGGAGAGCCACGGCCAGCAAGGGGTGGTGGAGAGAGCCATCCAAGAGATCAAGACTGTGCTGCTGGTGGAGAGGATTCCAAGGACGTCATCTGCCATTGTGACATCTGCATGGCTACGTTCTGTGGAGGACAGGCTGAACCTGAGGACTCCCATGTTCTTTGGTGACATTGCCATCAATCCTCTTATGCTGCATACCAGGATGCTGCCAGCTGATGCTGAGCAGGCATGGAAGGAGAAGCTAGAGGCCAAGTTCCTCAAGCTGAGGCAGAAAGACAAGGGCTGGAGTGTCCTAGAACCTAACGTTGGACAACAGGTTGTTGTGTGGAAGGAACCAAGCTTTCCAGGGAAACGTGGCAGCTGGCATGATGGGGTGGTGACCCGAGTAGAAGCCGCTGGCCATAAGTGCTGGGTGGCCATTGATGGCTCCCAAGCAGTGCACCGTCTGTCCTGGTCAAAGATCCGTCCCCGGGGAGGTAATCAAGGAGACCTCTTCCAGGTGCCCGCTGGTGTACAAGGCGGGGGTGACGTGGAGCTTCCTGATCAGGGTGCTACAGCTGTATCGAGCCCTCAGGGTGACCCTGGCCCGGCCCCTGGGGTACCTTCACATACGGTGGTTGGGCAAGCAGGCGGACAGGCTGCACCTCCGGAACGGCCCGACACCAGGCCTAGGGGTGTGCGTCTATCAGATATTGTACAGGCTTTGCAAAGAGCCAAGAAGGAGCCTAAGGTGTCCAAGCTTGTCCAGTTGGATGAACCTGAGGTAGCTGCCATGGAGATAGATACCAATGCACAGGTTTCTGTCATGGGACCTCAGCATACAGGAGAACTGCTGGTCGGAGAACCAAGTTGCCCCTGGGTGTCTGATTTCAGTGGTAGGACGCATCTAAGGGTGTTGGGAGAGGTTACTGCCCCTGTCATGGGTGTGGATGTGACCTTCCTTGTCCTAGAGGACTATGATGGCCCTGTGATTTTGGGTCAGAATTTTCTGGGCAATCCTGGGATTTCTATCAGAGCTACAGCTCTGAGAAGAGATGGCTGGGGGATGATTCCCCTAGAAAATTTCAGGACAACATTTCCAGTCAGGTGCAGGGCCAAGCCGGTCAAGGGTGTAAAATGGGATGAAGGGGAGGTGCCCCCAGCGGCCAGTTTGGTGATTCCAGCTGTGTTGCACCCCAGCAGTATTGGCATAACTCACAGGAGCCTTGCTGCACACTCTCCTTTGACATATGACCAGCTGGTCCAAGAGATGAGCTCGCCTACTTTGTTTGAGGCTTGGAAGCTCGCCTTCTCCAAGGCATTGGAGGAGTGGTTGCAGTTTGAGTGTGCTGCACCAACAGACAGACGTCCCCCAGCATCAAGGAAGCTTGCTTTGAGATTTGTGCTGAAGAGGAAGGTTGTGGATGAGGTATCAGTGCCCCATGTCAGGCCTGTCCTGAATGAGTATCACGGCACGGGGAGTCTGCCAGGAGAGGAGCTATACACGCCAGGGATGCTACACGACACATGGAGAATTTTGCTATGTCTCTACGTGGGGTTGCTGAACAGGGGAGCAGCTATGTCATCAGTGCTGCTGGACTTCAAGAGGGCATTTTTAAAATCTGATCCAGAAGTGGCCAGGAGGGTGTGGAAGCAGGATGAGCCTTACTGTGTTGAGGTGCCTGCCATCTGGAAGCTGGAGCTGCATCAACAATTCCTGGTTATTCTGAAGGGCCTGGAAGGACTCAGGTCGAGCCCAATCATCTGGAGACTCACGCTGCAGGAAGCTCTGATCAGTGAGTGTGGCTTGAGAGTGTCTTCAGTTGATCCCTGTTTGCTGCTGGCCCAATGGGAGGGTCTGCCAGTGTATGCTAGTTTGCATGGAGATGATCTGCATTTGCTAGCCCCCACGACCTGGCTGAAGAAGTTTATTCCTGTCATCAGTGGCAAGTTTTCACTGGGCAAGGAGCTGTGGCAGGAGCCCAACAAGCCTGTAGTGTTCTGTGGAATGCAGGCTACCCTGTTCAGGAGGGACGGGGAGTGGAGTATCAGGCTTCAGGCTGGAGGAGATTATAAACAGACCATTGTGAAGGCCTTGCCAGAGAAGATCACCCAGGCTGCAGGACCTGAGTTGAGAGGCATGTGGGCCTGGTTTGCCAGCATCTGTGGTCCGTCTTTGATGGTCCATAGCAGAATGCCTGATGAGGTGCTTGAGGATGAGAAGCCTCGAGTCATAGCCCGGTTGGTGGAGAGTACCCCTGATCTGATTTTGTCTGGGATTGACTTTGCCCAGCCTATCACCTTGGAGATCTTTGTTGACAGTTCCATGGATGCTCGCCAGGTTACCAAGGTCAGGGGGAGATCTGCTGCTCTGTTTGCTTTTTATCAGAGCAGGGCAAGTTTGTTCAGCTGGTACAGCAGACTGCAGAAGAGGGTCTGTATCAGTTCAGATGTGGCAGAATGCAGGGCCATATGCGAGGGGATCCAGTCCAGCCTGTACATAAAGGAGTTAATGCTGGAGCTGGCTTCAGTTACCCCTTGGACCTTGCAGATGGAGACGTTGTTGCTAACAGACAGCATGGGTATGGTCCAGTTTGTTCACAAGCAGCTGGCCAGGAGCCGGGACCTGGATTATTTGTTGCTGAAGGAGTTGGCCAGTTTGGTTGACTTGAAGCATATCCCTGGCGAGGAGAACCCTGCTGATGCATTGACAAAGCTGCCACACAAGGCCCCAGCCCAGTACAATGTACTGAGGAAGCTCATGAATGCTGACTGTCAAGTCGGTCTATCTGTCTAAAAGCTGAGAGCTGGGTGCTTAAGTCTCTGGATATCAGGCTGGGAGCTTGATTGTACATAATCCTGAGCACACCTTGAGGGGTGAGACATGTCTCTGGTGTGGGAATGTCTGACATTGTCTCTGATGGAGAGATGTCTATCTGGGGTTTTCATCTCAGTCTGAGGTTTCCCCAGATCTGTGGTTTGTGGGCGGGGTTCGATTCCCTGGTGCCGTCTTAAGGCGGAGTTTCACGGACTGGCTGACCCATCCACCATGCTGGTGAGGTGGCGACAGGTCCCCTGATTTTCCACGGTTGGAACGAGTATGGGAGCTTGTGTTTTGCATGTGCTTCGCGTAGATGTTGTGTCTGGTTCGATAAGGGGCAGCAGACCGGCGCCGACTCCCGTCTGGGGGTCAGCAATGTTTTCTGATGAGCTGTTGTGGGTGATCTGTGGGGTTTCGCCTAAGGTCCTGAAGGTTGTACATACTTCTCAAGTTCTTAGCTGAACACCTATGGGCTGCCACAGTTGGCCAACCTCTTGTACATGGGTAACACAACGAGCCTCCCGTGAAGGGATAGGGACTCATTGTAATTTGTTTGTGCTCCTGAGCCAGTATGGGTGCTATGTACATATAATAAGGAATCCAAGCTGACTGTCATGCCCAGCGGGTTGTGACTTGTAGTCTGGGGAGGATATCCAGTACCCATTGTGTGTGTTTGTATGTAGACTTGTGTGAGCTGCTACAGCTCAAGAAAAGAAAGGATTGGAGTTAACGCCAAGCGCATTGGCGTGATCCTGATTCGGCATATCTCTGCGATTCCAGCGGCACCGGAACGAGTTCATTCCGACAAGTATCAAGAAAGTTATGGCGTTCCGACTTCCCGGTCGCGCGCGAGCGCGAGCCGGCTGTTCTTCTAAGTCGGACGTGAATATTTGCCGACGACATATGGGGTCGACAGTAATTCCTGGGCTGACAGGAATTAGGTGCTGTACCTACGACGGTATTGGATTAATACGTCGTACGCAGGAAATAGGAACCTTAACCTGTGGTCTGTTGGTACCGCAGGCTTAGTCCTGGACTTCTAGGTGCAGATGCAATAGTCACTGTGGACTGTGCTCTGTGGTCACTGTGCCTGTATGGCAGACCTACTGTATAGGAGTTGGGCGCTGTACAGGTAGTGAATACTGTACCGGGGGTGTTATTACTGAGCAGGCCTCCTAGGCTGCTCAGGACTAGCAAGCACAGTGCACAAGTATATAAACAATAGGCCAGTGCCAAATGGGCATCTCTTGCGAGCCCGCCTCACGTGTTGTGCCTTGACTTGGCAAGCGCGTGTACAAGCCTCAAGTGTGTGAGCGCTGTAACATTATCCGATTTTAACAAAGCTCCGTTTCCAACCATATCACACATTGCTGCATCAGTTGCAACCATATCCTTCACATTGCGTGTGATAAGAACGTTTAACTCCAATGGACCAAAAACAAGAAATGTATTTGCTGAGCTTCGCTCATTTTATATATGACGCGTGGACGGGCTCAAAGGGGACCGACCTGCCGTAGGTAGCGTAAGACTAGCGCTTGTCACGAGGGTACTGCACCGGCCGGCCCTTTTTGTGCCTAGGCGGAGTGTGGTTCCGGAGTGCAGGCCTAGGTAGCTTCTAACGTACGTCACTAGACCTTGTTACCTGCGCCAGCCGCCAGGCGTGGCGCAACTGTGATTGGCAGTCAGTACACCTTGTACCTGCGCCAGCCGGCAGGCCTGCGTGGCGCAATGTGAATGATAGTCAGTACTTAGAGTGGTGTAGGGGACGTAGGGAGGCCTCTTTTCAGCTCCCACCCACCCACCCACGCTGCTAAGAGGGGCAACACCTTGTGTTCGAGTATGCTGGGCCCCCAGCATGGTGCTACAATAACCAACTTGATAATGATGTGCACTGAGTTTGAAGGTGTGGTATAGGCTGTCCGTATAAAGCCTAGCACACAAAAATGTAAAATAAATGTTTCTCTTGGTGGGAAGGAACTCCAATGGACCAAAAACAAGAAATGTATTCATCATTTTTTTTTCTTTGACATCCATGTACATACGTAGGCCAGCCATGATGACACCAATGGAGCCTGAATCCTCATCATTAATTACATACATGCCATCCATGTACGTAGACAAGCCATGATGACACCATGGGAGCCTGAATCCTCATCATTTACTATTCCTTGACATCCATGTACGTAGGCCAGCCATGATGACACCAATGGAGCCTGAATCCTCTTCATTTTTTTTATGAGAGGATTCAGGTTACATAAATGCCAACCATGTAGGTAGACAAGCCATGATGACACCATGGGAGCCTGAATCCTCATCATTACTTACATAAATGCCATCCATGTACGTAGACGGGCCATGATGACCCATGGGAGCCTAAATCCTCATCATTAATTACAAAATCGCCATCCATGTACGTAGACGGGCCATGATGACACCATGGGAGCCTGAATCCTCATCATTTACTATTCCTTGACATCCATGTACGTAGACGGGCCATGATGACACCATGGGAGCCTGAATCCTCATCATTAATTACATAAATGCCATTCATGTACGTACACGGGCCATGATGACACCATGGGAGCCTGAATCCTCATCATTAATTTCATAAATGCCATCCATGTACGTACACGGGCCATGATGACACCATGGGAGCCTGAATCCTCATCAATAATTACATAAATGCCATCCATGTACGTAGACGGGCCATGATGACACCATGGGAGCCTGAATCCTCATCATTTACTATTCCTTGACATCCATGTACGTAGGCCAGCCATGGAGACACCATGGGAGCCTAAATCCTCCTCATTAATTACATAAATGCCAACCATGTACGTAGACAAGCCTTGATGACACCATGGGAGCCTGAATCCTCATCATTTTTTTTATGAGACATCCATGTACGTAGGCCAGCCATGATGACACCATGGGAGCCTGAATCCTCATCATTTTTTTTATGAGACATCCATGTACGTAGGCCAGCCATGATGACACCATGGGAGCCTGAATCCTCATCATTTGCTATTCCTTGACATCCATGTACGTAGACGGGCCATGATGACACCATGGGAGCCTGAATCCTCATCATTTACTATTCCTTGACATCCATGTACGTAGGCCAGCCATGATGACACCAATGGAGCCTGAATCCTCTTCATTTTTTTTATGAGAGGATTCAGGTTACATAAATGCCAACCATGTAGGTAGACAAGCCATGATGACACCATGGGAGCCTGAATCCTCATCATTACTTACATAAATGCCATCCATGTACGTAGACGGGCCATGATGACCCCATGGGAGCCTAAATCCTCATCATTAATTACAAAATCGCCATCCATGTACGTAGACGGGCCATGATGACACCATGGGAGCCTGAATCCTCATCATTTACTATTCCTTGACATCCATGTACGTAGACGGGCCATGATGACACCATGGGAGCCTGAATCCTCATCATTAATTACATAAATGCCATTCATGTACGTACACGGGCCATGATGACACCATGGGAGCCTGAATCCTCATCATTAATTACATAAATGCCATCCATGTACGTACACGGGCCATGATGACACCATGGGAGCCTGAATCCTCATCAATAATTACATAAATGCCATCCATGTACGTAGACGGGCCATGATGACACCATGGATCGAGCCTGAATCCTCATCATTCGGGGTTCTTTGAACGGAGTTTCTTCTATACGTGAATGCGGGAACAAGAGGCCGCTGGATGAGCGGCTTATAGGTCGTAGTGTTTACTCGTAGCTGTTTGGCTAGAGCTTTTGTGATTAGTAGATGCAATATAGTGCATGGTTGAAAAATGAATTAAATAAAATGTGCGTTCCGCGCTTGGGTTGATTATACCCGGGCGGAACGGGGCGTGAGGTGCAGTGCCCCTGAAAAGAACAACCTACGCATTATTTAATACTAGCCGTGCAGATTCGGGATATTCTACCCCCGGTCTGTACGGTTAGCGTCTTACTAGCATCCACTAAACATAAGGGTTTAATGACGTCAGTTAGCTAGGGATAAGGGAGGTTTTGCGACTAAAAGCCGCTCTGGCTGGTTTTGTCGGCCTCTTTCTTTGCTCGTTGTCGTTGCGGCGGCAGCCGCAGCTATGGGTGCTGCGGAGCAAAATCCCAAAAGCACTGGTTGCACTGGCCACTTGGCCAGTGGTGAGACTTCCAGTTGTTAACCGGCCAGGCGTAGTTCCTCGCTCGGTTAACTAAAAGAAAAGAAAATGATTACCTCCGGTCCGCACCTTTTCCCCAGCTTGGGGTCTTTGGTGGGCCGGATGCCGTGACAGGTGCTCAACTGTCGCTTGGTCGGCCCAGTGCGCGAGCTGGTGCTCCGTACCTGGGGATGCTTGCACCCCGGGTTGGAGCCGGATGGCTGGCACTGGCGACCCGTGTCTCGGTCCGCGGCCTGCGGCTTTTTCTTCGGAAATTGCTGCTGGCCAGCAAACTTTGCAATTGCCTTCCGCCGAGGGGGGGTGGTTGGGGCTGGGGACGGCGATGGGAAAAGCGCCTAAGCTAGAAATTTTTTCCCCACGCATAGAAACCTCGGGGGGGAATGCGGTCTTGGCTGAACGGACTCTCGTTCAGCCAGGTGCCTGGGGCTGTGGCCTCGGGCATCCGGGCTGGCGGGGCCTGGGCTAGGTCCACGTTTTTTCTCGAAGCACCCCGGGTCTATGGGGAGACGGCCATAGCGGTACCGACTCGGGGCCCCGAGAGGGGTCATGATAGGCTGGCCGTGCGCAATCGCAGTGCAAATGCGCTGGGCCTTTTTGGGCCTGGCCATGCATCCACAGCCGCCGGGCACACGCCTCCCGATGTGGGGGGGCTCCCGTTTTGCGGCAGGGCGGTCACTTGTGACAACGAGCAAGGTGGAGTGCGGCTTCAAGGGAAAGCCAGGGCGGGGGTGATTGGGCAACGTACTTCATGAAGGGCCTTGAACGGCGTGCCTCCGGGCATGTCAATTAGTGTCACATGTATGCTTCCACTTATTGTTTTAATGAAGATGCTGGTTTTTGTGGGAGCTACGTGGGACATGAATCGGGGTTCTTTGAACGGAGTTTCTTCTATACGTGAATGCGGGAACAAGAGGCCGCTGGATGAGCGGCTTATAGGTCGTAGTGTTTACTCGTAGCTGTTTGGCTAGAGCTTTTGTGATTATTAGATGCAATATAGTGCATGGTTGAAAAATGAATTAAATAAAATGTGCGTTCCGCGCTTGGGTTGATTATACCCGGGCGGAACGGGGCGTGAGGTGCAGTGCCCCTGAAAAGAACAACCTACGCATTATTTAATACTAGCCGTGCAGATTCGGGATATTCTACCCCCGGTCTGTACGGTTAGCGTCTTACTAGCATCCACTAAACATAAGGGTTTAATGACGTCAGTTAGCTAGGGATAAGGGAGGTTTTGCGACTAAAAGCCGCTCTGGCTGGTTTTGTCGGCCTCTTTCTTTGCTCCCCACCCACCCACCCGTGTCTTGGTTGCCTCTAGGGCAACGTACTTCATGAAGGGCCTTGAACGGCGTGCCTCCGGGCATGTCAATTAGTGTCACATGTATGCTTCTGAATCCTCATCATTTACTATTCCTTGACATCCATGTACGTAGACGGGCCATGATGACACCATGGGAGCCTGAATCCTCATCATTAATTACATAAATGCCATTCATGTACGTACACGGGCCATGATGACAACATACATTTCTTGTTTTTGGTCCATTGGAGTTCCTTCCCACCAAGAGAAACATTTATTTTACATTTTTGTGTGCTAGGCTTTATACGGACAGCCTATACCACACCTTCAAACTCAGTGCACATCATTATCAAGTTGGTTATTGTAGCACCATGCTGGGGGCCCAGCATACTCGAACACAAGGTGTTGCCCCTCTTAGCAGCGTGGGTGGGTGGGTGGGAGCTGAAAAGAGGCCTCCCTACGTCCCCTACACCACTCTAAGTACTGACTATCATTCACATTGCGCCACGCAGGCCTGCCGGCTGGCGCAGGTACAAGGTGTACTGACTGCCAATCACAGTTGCGCCACGCCTGGCGGCTGGCGCAGGTAACAAGGTCTAGTGACGTACGTTAGAAGCTACCTAGGCCTGCACTCCGGAACCACACTCAGCCTAGGCACAAAAAGGGCCGGCCGGTGCAGTTCCCTCGTGACAAGCGCTAGTCTTACGCTACCTACGGCAGGTCGGTCCCCTTTGAGCCCGTCCACGCGTCATATATAAAATGAGCGAAGCTCAGCAAATACATTTCTTGTTTTTGGTCCATTGGAGTTCCTTCCCACCAAGAGAAACATTTATTTTACATTTTTGTGTGCTAGGCTTTATACGGACAGCCTATACCACACCTTCAAACTCAGTGCACATCATTATCAAGTTGGTTATTGTAGCACCATGCTGGGGGCCCAGCATACTCGAACACAAGGTGTTGCCCCCACACCTCCTTCTTGGCCACCAAGGCTGTCGCCAACCTTGGTGCCGATTTTCTTTCCGCCCATGGCCCCCCTCCTGCACGCTGCCACGGCTGTACTGCCGCCCCCGTGTGGCCGCTACGGTTTCCCGGCGGACGCAGGGCGGCACCCATGTCGTTCCCCCCGTTAGGGGGGCGGTTTCCAGCGGCTGCTCATTAGGCCTTACGCCCCCGGACCGTCTCTCACAAGCCCAGGACCCATCACCAGCCCCACCCCCGAGGCTGGGATTTCCCGGCATTGAAACCTTTGTGGCGATAGGCCCTCTACCCTACCAAGGCCTTGGCTTGGAAACTGCTTAGCCAAGGCCCTGACCAGGGCTTGTGTTGTTGTAGGAAATTTTTTTTTTATGGCATAGATATGCCCCCCTGGCTGAACCGAACTCTTTATCGCTTTTCCTATAATGCATCATACAGGATAAAAACAAGGCGATAAAACAGCAAGAATTTCAGCCCCGCCAGGCGAACATTCTTTGCTGAAAAACTGGGCAATGATGAAGAGCGCGCTCCTCCCACCAAGATTCGCTCCAGCCCCGCATCCTTCCCGAAACTCCCGTCTGGCCACAGGCCGAAAGATCGGGTCCGCTGTCAGGCTCCTGGCAGTTATGGGCTACCCTGGCACCCCGCGCTAGCCATCTCCACGTTTAAGGCAGATTCGCCTCCACCTGTGATTCTTTCCACCGTAGCCGCTGGCCCTGGCCTGTATGGCTCCTTCCCTGACGTTGTCCGACTAAAATCGCAGCTTCCCCAGTGTCAGGAAGCCGCTTGCCGCACCCAGGGGTAGAGGGGAATCGTCAGTGGGCCCAGCGCCGGAAATCACACCATTTTACTCAAAACGTAGAGCCCCCCACCCAACAACCATTACCGTGGCCTGTAACGGTGGGTGGCGAACATAAAGAATTTCATTCCAGGCCTCTCCACGCCCGGAGAGGCCGATAGCATCGTCTTACATTCAGCGCAGCCGCCATAGCGGCCAGCCGACCTTGCCAGCAAATGCTGGGATCAAGTTGCGAAGCTGAAAAGAGGCCTCCCTACGTCCCCTACACCACTCTAAGTACTGACTATCATTCACATTGCGCCACGCAGGCCTGCCGGCTGGCGCAGGTACAAGGTGTACTGACTGCCAATCACAGTTGCGCCACGCCTGGCGGCTGGCGCAGGTAACAAGGTCTAGTGACGTACGTTAGAAGCTACCTAGGCCTGCACTCCGGAACCACACTCAGCCTAGGCACAAAAAGGGCCGGCCGGTGCAGTTCCCTCGTGACAAGCGCTAGTCTTACGCTACCTACGGCAGGTCGGTCCCCTTTGAGCCCGTCCACGCGTCATATATAAAATGAGCGATCAAGCTCAGCAAATGGGAGCCTGAATCCTCATCATTAATTACATAAATGCCATCCATGTACGTACACGGGCCATGATGACACCATGGGAGCCTGAATCCTCATCATTAATTACATAAATGCCAACCATGTACGTAGACGGGCCATGGAGACACCATGGGAGCCTGAATCCTCATCATTTACTATTCCTTGACATCCATGTACGTAGACGGGCCATGATGACACCATGGGAGCCTGAATCCTCATCAATAATTACATAAATGCCATCCATGTACGTAGACGGGCCATGATGACACCATGGGAGCCTGAATCCTCATCATTTACTATTCCTTGACATCCATGTACGTAGACGGGCCATGATGACACCATGGGAGCCTAAATCCTCATCATTAATTACAAAATCGCCATCCATGTACGTAGACGGGCCATGATGACACCATGGGAGCCTGAATCCTCATCATTTACTATTCCTTGACATCCATGTACGTAGACGGGCCATGATGACACCATGGGAGCCTGAATCCTCATCATTAATTACATAAATGCCATCCATGTACGTACACGGGCCATGATGACACCATGGGAGCCTGAATCCTCATCAATAATTACATAAATGCCATCCATGTACGTAGACGGGCCATGATGACACTATGGGAGCCTGAATCCTCATCATTAATTACATAAATGCCAACCATGTACGTAGACGGGCCATGGAGACACCATGGGAGCCTGAATCCTCATCATTTACTATTCCTTGACATCCATGTACGTAGACGGGCCATGATGACACCATGGGAGCCTGAATCCTCATCATTTACTATTCCTTGACATCCATGTACGTAGGCCAGCCATGGAGACACCATGGGAGCCTGAATCCTCCTTATTAATTACATGAATGCCAACCATGTACGTAGACAAGCCATGATGACACCATGGGAGCCTGAATCCTCATCATTAATTACAAAATCGCCATCCATGTACGTAGACGGGCCATGATGACACCATGGGAGCCTGAATCCTCATCATTAATTACATAAATGACATCCATGTACGTAGACGGGCCATGATGACACCATGGGAGCCTGAATCCTCATCATTTACTATTCCTTGACATCCATGTACGTAGACGGGCCATGATGACACCATGGGAGCCTGAATCCTCATCATTTACTATTCCTTGACATCCATGTACGTAGGCCAGCCATGATGACACCAATGGAGCCTGAATCCTCTTCATTTTTTTTATGAGAGGATTCAGGTTACATAAATGCCAACCATGTAGGTAGACAAGCCATGATGACACCATGATGGCCTGAATCCTCATCATTAATTACATAAATGCCATCCATGTACGTAGACGGGCCATGATGACCCCATGGGAGCCTAAATCCTCATCATTAATTACAAAAATGCCATCCATGTACGTAGACGGGCCATGATGACACCATGGGAGCCTGAATCCTCATCGTTAATTACATACATGCCATCCATGTACGTACACGGGCCATGATGACACCATGGGAGCCTGAACCCTCATCATTTACTATTCCTTGACATCCATGTACGTAGGCCAGCCATGATGACACCATGGGAGCCTGAATCCTCATCATTTTTTTTCTGAGACATCCATGTACGTAGGCCAGCCATGATGACACCATGGGAGCCTGAATCCTCATCATTAAATACATACATGCCATCCATGTACGTAGACAGGCCATGATGACACCATGGGAGCCTGAATCCTCATCATTTACTATTCCTTGACATCCATGTACGTAGACGGGCCATGATGACACCATGGGAGCCTGAATCCTCATCATTTTTTTTTCTTTGACATCCATGTACATACGTAGGCCAGCCATGATGACACCAATGGAGCCTGAATCCTCATCATCAATTACATAGATGCCATCCATGTACGTAGACAGGCCATGACATCTGACACCATGGGAGCCTGAATCCTCATCATTTACTATTCCTTGACATCCATGTACGTAGACGGGCCATGATGACACCATGGGAGCCTGAATCCTCATCATTAATTACATGTACATGCCATCCATGTACGTAGACGGGCCATGATGACACCAATGGAGCCTGAATCCTCTTCATTTTTTTTATGAGAGGATTCAGGTTACATAAATGCCAACCATGTAGGTAGACAAGCCATGATGACACCATGGGAGCCTGAATCCTCATCATTACTTACATAAATGCCATGCATGTACGTAGACGGGCCATGATGACCCCATGGGAGCCTAAATCCTCATCATTAATTACAAAATCGCCATCCATGTACGTAGACGGGCCATGATGACACCATGGGAGCCTGAATCCTCATCATTTACTATTCCTTGACATCCATGTACGTAGACGGGCCATGATGACACCATGGGAGCCTGAATCCTCATCATTAATTACATAAATGCCATTCATGTACGTACACGGGCCATGATGACACCATGGGAGCCTGAATCCTCATCATTAAGTACATAAATGCCATCCATGTACGTACACGGGCCATGATGACACCATGGGAGCCTGAATCCTCATCAATAATTACATAAATGCCATCCATGTACGTAGACGGGCCATGATGACACCATGGGAACCTGAATCCTCATCATTACTTACATAAATGCCAACCATGTACGTAGACGGGCCATGGAGACACCATGGGAGCCTGAATCCTCATCATTAATTACAAAATCGCCATCCATGTACGTAGACGGGCCATGATGACACCATGGGAGCCTGAATCCTCATCATTTTTTTAATGAGACATCCATGTACGTAGGCCAGCCATGGAGACACCATGGGAGCCTGAATCCTCCTCATTAATTACATAAATGCCAACCATGTACGTAGACAAGCCATGATGACACCATGGGAGCCTGAATCCTCATCATTTTTTTTATGAGACATCCATGTACGTAGGCCAGCCATGATGACACCATGGGAGCCTGAATCCTCATCATTTTTTTTCTTTGACATCCATGTACGTAGACGGGCCATGATGACACCATGGGAGCCTGAATCCTCATCATTAATTACATACATGCCATCCATGTACGTACACGGGCAATGATGACACCATGGGAGCCTGAATCCTCATCATTTACTATTCCTTGACATCCATGTACGTAGGCCAGCCATGGAGACACCATGGGAGCCTAAATCCTTCTCATTAATTACATAAATGCCAACCATGTACGTAGACAAGCCTTGATGACACCATGGGAGCCTGAATCCTCATCATTTTTTTTATGAGACATCCATGTACGTAGGCCAGCCATGATGACACCATGGGAGCCTGAATCCTCATCATTTTTTTATGAGACATCCATGTACGTAGGCCAGCCATGATGACACCATGGGAGCCTGAATCCTCATCATTTACTATTCCTTGACATCCATGTACGTAGACGGGCCATGATGACACCATGGGAGCCTGAATCCTCATCATTTACTATTCCTTGACATCCATGTACGTAGGCCAGCCATGATGACACCAATGGAGCCTGAATCCTCTTCATTTTTTTAATGAGAGGATTCAGGTTACATAAATGCCAACCATGTAGGTAGACAAGCCATGATGACACCATGGGAGCCTGAATCCTCATCATTACTTACATAAATGCCATCCATGTACGTAGACGGGCCATGATGACCCCATGGGAGCCTAAATCCTCATCATTAATTACAAAATCGCCATCCATGTACGTAGACGGGCCATGATGACACCATGGGAGCCTGAATCCTCATCATTTACTATTCCTTGACATCCATGTACGTAGACGGGCCATGATGACACCATGGGAGCCTGAATCCTCATCAATAATTACATAAATGCCATCCATGTACGTAGACGGGCCATGATGACACCATAGTTAGTCTAAGTCTCCCGCCTGTAGCCTAAGTGGACACGTGCCAGCACCGCCGGCGCCCAATTGGGTACTGGGACGGTGCTGGACTAGAGCAGTCATGGCATGGACACGTGGCTATACTCAGTATGTGATGAGCCGGTACCTCAGTACCGGGACTGTAGTTGTCATGTTAGGACTGACTAGATCAGGTTGTAACTGATAGGCTAGTCCGTCCAGGATCAGTAAGTTAGTTTAACTTACGCAAAGTCTGGCCAGCCATCGTTGACGGCTGGCCAGCAGTATATGTGCCATTCTATCCTAATGCCAAGGTGTCTCGTCGTTCACGCACACACACGCCATTTGGCAGTGCCCGAGCATTCCAGCTTTGTGTTGCATAACTTGCATTAAAAACTCCAAAAACATACACGACAAAACGACGAGCGTGCGAAACGTACAGTTCGCAAACACCCATTTCCATTTTTTTTACCCATCTTTTTGAACTAATGGCTCCCAAGAACAACAAGGGAAAGGCCCTTGTGGGCGCGACTTCCTCGGAGGAGGAGTCGCCGTCGGTGACGAGGTACCAGTCGTCGTCGTCCCCGATGTCCGATGACTCGGGGACGTCGGACTCGATCCTGGAAGTATGCGCCAGGATTACGAGAACCGGGATGCTCAGGATCCCATGCATCCTGAGGATGCGGCGATGGCGGCAGCCGACCCGACGTACCGTGACGTTGTGGAGAACGTCGTGGTGCGCGTTCCCCTGATGCGTAGGGCGCGGGGGTCGACCCCGGTGGTGCGTCAGAGGGGACCACCATATGCACCACGTGGTGCGGGGGCGGGGCCCGAGTCGGAGGAGGAGGAGAGTGGGGAGTCCGACAGCGTGTCGGAAACCAGCTCGCTGGGTTTGTTTGGACTGCAGCCATCGTCGGCAGACGAGGCGCGCAGTGCGCAGGTGGCAGCAGATGCTGCCATGGCGCAGAGCCTGCAGGAGCAGGAGTCCGCAGAAGAGCGGAGGTTGGCAGTGCGCGCACGTGAGCGCGCCCAACAAATGGAGGATGCTGCCCAGGTCCGCGCGGCATTGATGAGGAGGTCAGAGTCGCCGAGGTCAGCGTCGCCGACCCATGAAGTGGTGCGGAGGGCGGACCTGGCGTGTTTCCAGCGCCTTCGACGGTCGGCAACGATCCCGAGGGAGATTGATGGAGTGCTGCAGGAGTCGGAGTATTCTTTGACGGGTCCGTCGGCGTCCGAAGCGGACGACCTGGTGGAGATGACGCCGGCTATGCAGGCGCGAGAGAAGGAGGCTCAGAGGAGGCTCGCGGTCTTCAAGGCGGAGAGGGAGAAGAAGCAGCGGAGGCGGAACGTGATCGCGCAGAGGAAGCTGCGCGAGCAGCAAGAGCGTGACAGGGCGGAGGCGCTCGCGGCCAGGATTCGGGTGAAGATGTCTCACACCAAGGTGAGGTGTGAGCGTCTCACCCGCGACCTGAAGAGCTGGAAATACCGGAAGGTCGCGGAGATAGCACCTTTGCAGGGGCCGGCTCGTCGGGAAGCCGAGGAGCGCTACCGCAGGCATCTGGCCGCCTGGGAGGAAAGCGTAGGTCGCCTGGAGAGGCGTATGCTGAAGCAGCGACGCCGTATGTCGAAGAACATCAAGAAGGCTGCGGTGAGGGGATGCATGGGGGAGGCGGTAAGAGCTGAATTTGGTTTGATGCCGGATGAACGCATTTCTACCGAACAACTCTACCATTTTTTGTCGCAGCCAACGCATACCATTTCAAACCGAGACGGCACAGCGGCAAGGACCAGGGTGACGCACCGGGGCGAACCCGGTCCAGCGACCTTGTCCACCGGGAGGACATCCGGAGGCAACTCCACTGGCCCAGCAGATGCTGGAGAGGGGCGGGAGCTCACCCCGGGCGAGCATGGCCGCCTAGCAGACACGGTGGCGAGGCTGGTGGCCTCGCTGAAGCCAACAAAACGCAGGGCACCGGAGGAGGCGTGCCAGCCACAGCAAAAACGCAGGAGGGACGAGAGGGACGAGGGGGAGGATGACGGGGAGAGGGGGGGCAACCAGGGCAGGGGTGGACATGGCACCCAGGAGTCTGCACCAACACGGCACGAGGGCGGGGAGCGGCAGCAGCAGCAGCAGCAACAACAACAGCAGCAGCAGCAGCAGCCACAACCAGCAGGAACGACCACAACCTCCAATATGGCCTTGAACAGGCCCAGGTTTGATCCAAAAAAGAAAGAGGACAAGCTAGTGTTTCCGGGTTTGCCAGAGGGCCACACCCAGGACGAAGCTAGGGAGTGGTTGTTTAAGTTGTCACATGCATATGCTAGCGACAATGTCCGTGATTGGTTTGCCTCTCTACGTGCGTCCACACCCATCCATCAATCTGCCAAGCCTATCCAGCAGTTGGTACAATTGTACCAAAAGCGTGCCAGCAGCGGGGTAGACGTGGCAGAAAATGTGTTGTGGGCGCAGTTCATGGTTGATCTTAGGGCACTTGTTACCACGGGGGAGCACTTAGAAGTGCTTAAGGGCTTCCAGTGGATAGAGGCCTATAAGGTCAATAAGCGTGACTATGTGAGTGACAACAAAAAATATGTCATGTACATAGAGGGAGATGAGGAGCTGAAGAAGCTCAATGCCAAGTACCTAGTACACCTATGGCTACAAAAGGCAGAACTGGACCCACCACCCTGTCAGTAATCCTGGCAGGTCTAAAGGATAAGTGGGAGGACTTTAGGAAGGCAATGGCCTATGTGCAGCAATGCCTAGAGCCGTTTGCTGCTGCAGCCAAGGAGGGAAAGGTGAAGCAGGTAAAGGGGGAGGAAGCCTCAGGTACGGGGCTCTCCAAGAAGCAGATGCAGTCGCTGGTAGCCCAGGTAAAGGCGGTAATGGGGGGGATAAAAACAAAAACAACAAAAGTGGGGGAGGTGGAAACAAGGGGGGGGAAAGAACAATAACAATAAAAACAGAAAACAAAGTGGGGGAGCTAGCAAGCCAGGGGGTGCTAAGCCAGCAGGGGGGGACAAGAGGTTGCCTCATGACCCCACCAAGCATTGCACTAGGTGCCTTTGTAAGGGGCACCTAAAAGATGACTGCTGGAAAGGCAAACCCGACTATGGTTCTGACGTTGATGTTTGTCCTGGATGCTGGAAAACACGTCACCCCATTGCAGCAGGAGCGCGCTGCACGGCACCCAGGCACAACAAGACCACGCCAGGGCGCTACAACCGCGCGGGGGCGGCAGACCAGGGTGACACCTGTAAGCTACCCTCACCATTTTTCACAAATGGTTTCCTGTTACCTTCTGTCTGCCAAGTGTTGCCTGAGTGTGATGATGTGGATTGGGAAGTGGCATATGACATGACACTGTCACACATGATGCGTGACCCCACCATAGCTTCCCTTAGTGCAGCAGCAGAAAAGGTAATCACGTATGGTGCTCTAGCAGAGCAACTGCACAAGGTTATGGGCCATGAGGCTGTGGCTGAAAGGCTAGCCAATAAAATACAAGGCCATGATCTGGAACAGATGTGCAGGCACGTACGTAAGCACTGTGAGCAATGTCAGCTATATGCTCCTAAGCCCAGAAAATGGCATGTGGCCACACCACCACTGGCTAGAGGCAAACTGGTTGGGGATGTTATACACGTGGTGAAGGACACGGTATACTACCTAGTCATAAAGGATGCCTGGTCAAGGTTTGTGGTAGTGGAGCCCCTGCCTGGGATGGATAAAGAGCAGCTGCACAGAGCTTTACAGATAGCCTTGGCACGTTTTCACCCCATTGAAAAAGTAATGCTGGATCAGCAGTTTCTCTGCATCCAGGACAGGAATGACCTGCCCAAGATAGAAGTGTCTGGGGCTCAAGATCATGAACGTCAGGGGTTGGTAGAACGTACCATGAGAGCCATCAGGGATGTGATAAGAAAAATGCCATCCAGGTTGGCTGACTCTGGTAGCTATGCTGACAGGGCATCTTGGGCAGCAGGGGTGACTACCCAGCTAAACGCCAAACCAATAATGTCCTCACCTTTTGGGGAAATCACCCCAACTGGCCTTCAGTCAGGCAGCTATGCTTCAGAGGTACACACTCACTACAACACACAAAGGCAGCACTTAGCCAAGTTGCTGGCAAAGAAAGACAAAAACAATGCCAGGCCTGTGTTTGAAGTGGGGGACCATGTGTTTTTTTCAGAGAGGGTGACAGAGGAAGAGCACACTCTGCCAGATGGCACGGTCCAGCTGTAGTCACCAAAATTCATGAAGAAGGGACTGCAGTCACTATACAACATGACAGAGAGCGTGTGGTCAGCAAGCATAGACTCAAGCTTTATTACCCACCACTGGCAGACGTGTCAGGGGTAGAATTCTTGGACATGGATTCAGAGCAGGAGTCTGGTGGATTGATCTCACCCAATGAATTGGCTAAGGACGTCATTGATGCAAGCACTAGTACCACAGTAGAAGCTCCTGTGTTCCTCAGTAGTGCAGCCCCACTACAACCCAATAGTCCACCTGGGCAGGAGGACGGTGCACAGGGTGAGCAGCAGGTAGCACCTCCCTCACACCTGGAGGAGTCACAAAAAGAGCAGATCCTGTCGTTCCCAGGAAGTCATTTGCTGAGATTCTTAAGGCCTTGCACAAGGCACACAACACTAAAGCAGTTGTGGCAACAGGTACAGCACAGGTCAATGCTGTAGGGGATGCAGGTCAAGATCCTAGTATTTTGGCTGTAGACACCCAAGCACAGGTGAGTATCATCAGTGCAGAAGCTGTATCTGGTCTGAAAATGAAGGCCTCACCATGGGCTAGAGTGTCAGATTTTTCAGGCAAAACCAAAATGCAGGTCAAAGGTCAGGTGAGCATTCAAATCTTGGGTATGCCCACTCCATTTCAGGTGGTTGAGGGCTACTCAGGGAATGCCCTGTTAGGGGAACCTTTTGTATCTTACCCTGGTGTTGTCATCTCAGCTGGGAGGTTGAGTGTGGCAGGGGTAGGACAGGTGCCTCTAGATCATTTTAAAATCCCTTTGAGCCAGATTAGCACTGGGTTGGATGCTGCCATCAATGCAGTTAAGCCCAAGTACCTCCCAGGTCAGGAACCGTGTGTGGAGGACCTCATACACTCTCAAAAGCTACACCCTTCAGCGTTTGGGCTTGGTAGATGGGATGTTGCATCCATGTCTCCCCTGTCCTATGATGATATTGTACGGGACTGCCAGACGCAGATTGGGTTTCTTAAGTGGCTTGAGGCTTTTACCAAAGCCAGGGAGGAGTGGGTTGTTCCAGATGCACGTAGTCCCACACACACACCACCTGTGACTCCTCTTGATGCTATGCCAGCTGGGGCCAAGAAGCTAAGGTTAAAGTTTGTGTGCAAGCATAAACCTCAGGCTGATGGGGGACCACCCATTTTCCATGCTAGGCCATGTGTTACTGAGTTCAGGGGCTCTACAGAGCTGACAGAGGCTGAGCTTTATACTCCTGGTATTCAGCAAACGTCTCTCAAGGTGTTGCTTTCCTTGTTTTTGCATCAGCTTAATACAGGGAAGGATTATGTGTGTAAAGCCACAGATATCAAAAGAGCCTTTCTAAAGGGGGACCCTGCCATAGCACAGCAGGTCTGGAGAGGTCAGGTATACGTGGTGAATACTCCTAAGGTGTGGCACAGGGATATTGTTCAACCCTTGTTGAGGCCAAACCTGGGGGTTGAAGGGTTGCAGTCAGCTCCAAAAATTTTTAGGCTGTCTGCACAGGAGGTATTCATGAAGCTAGGGGCCACCTATGATGACATTGACCCTTGCCTGTTTGTCATCCCACACCCTGATGGAATGATGATGTTTGTCTGGCATGGGGATGATCAGTTAATCTCAGGTCCTAGAGCTGCAGTGGATGCTTTCATAGCTCAGGTGTCTGCCAGTTTTGAGATTGGCAAGCAGCTAGAGCTGGGCAAGGAGCCAGTCAAGTTCTGTGGCATGATGCTTGAGTTGCTGCAGCAGCAGGGCAGCTGGGTTTGTTCCATGCAGGCCTCTGCTGAATACATTAAGTCTTGTCTGGATGTCCTGCCTGTTCACATCACCCCTGACATGTGCCCTACCATTAGAGGCAAGCTTGGTTGGCTATGTGCTACATGTGCACCCCACCTGGCTTTTGTGAGCAGGGTAGATGATGAGGTACTACAGGAGGTAGGAGCACGGGCAATCAAGCAGTTGTTGCATGATGGTCCACCTTTGATGCTTCACTCACTGGACCTGTTTACTCCCATTCACATCACGTGCATGATGGATAGTTCAATGGAGTCCAGGGTAGTTACCAAGGTTCAAGCCAGAGAGGCTGGATTGTTTTTCCTGCATAACCAAGGTGGGAAGAAGTCACTAGTCTCCTGGTTCAGTAGATTGCACAAGAGGAAAGCTGTGAGTAGCAATGTAGCTGAATGCAGGGCTGTGGTATCTTCTGTCTTGCATGCAAGGTATCTCAATCACTTGCTGGTCTGGCTTCAACACCAGGCTGGTAGCTCTGCAGGAGTGAAAGCACATTTGCTGACTGACTCTCAATCTATCATCTCTTTCCTTGCCAATCCTTTGGCTGTACACTCGGACCTGGATTGGATTGTGCTAAAACAGGAATGCAAGTACCTGGAGTCTAAAGCCCACGTCAGGGACAAAGACAATGCTGCAGATGCACTGACCAAGGTGCCACAAGCAGCAGGACCACAATACCAGGTCTTGTATGGGTTGATGAACCCTGGTTACAGTCTGAAGTGACTGGCACATTGTACATGTTAGCCCATGACCCCCTGCCTAATACTGCAGCTGAAAGGCTGCAGTGGCAGCTGGGTAGTTTTCTGACAGTGAGAAGCACTGGTCTAGAAAGTTGGGACATGATGAATGTGTTATTTATTGAATAAAATTTTGTGAGACACTTGTTTGGATGACCATGACATGCTGGGGCCTGGAGCACCCATCTCACTCAGTTAAGAAACCATGCTTGAGACATGGGGCCTTTTTAATGCATCTCTTGTACATGTGTGAGGTGACCTTTGGGTCCTAGTAGGTTATCTGACAGTTTTTTTAAGGCATTGGGAATGGCTGCGTCCATTTGATGGCTATGTGTGTTTCTGTTGAAACCCAAAGAAAACTTAAAGTGGGAGTTAGTCTAAGTCTCCCGCCTGTAGCCTAAGTGGACACGTGCCAGCACCGCCGGCGCCCAATTGGGTACTGGGACGGTGCTGGACTAGAGCAGTCGTGGCATGGACACGTGGCTATACTCAGTATGTGATGAGCCGGTACCTCAGTACCGGGACTGTAGTTGTCATGTTAGGACTGACTAGATCAGGTTGTAACTGATAGGCTAGTCCGTCCAGGATCAGTAAGTTAGTTTAACTTACGCAAAGTCTGGCCAGCCATCGTTGACGGCTGGCCAGCAGTATATGTGCCATTCTATCCTAATGCCAAGGTGTCTCGTCGTTCACGCACACACACGCCATTTGGCAGTGCCCGAGCATTCCAGCTTTGTGTTGCATAACTACCATGGGAGCCTGAATCCTCATCATTTACTATTCCTTGACATCCATGTACGTAGACGGGCCATGATGACACCATGGGAGCCTGAATCCTCATCATTAATTACATAAATGCCATCCATGTACGTACACGGGCCATGATGACACCATGGGAGCCTGAATCCTCATCAATAATTACATAAATGCCATCCATGTACGTAGACGGGCCATGATGACACCATGGGAGCCTGAATCCTCATCATTAATTACATAAATGCCAACCATGTACGTAGACGGGCCATGGAGACACCATGGGAGCCTGAATCCTCATCATTAATTACATAAATGCCATCCATGTACGTACACGGGCCATGATGACACCATGGGAGCCTGAATCCTCATCATTACTTACATAAATGCCATCCATGTACGTAGACGGGCCATGATGACACCATGGGAGCCTGAATCCTCATCAATAATTACATAAATGCCATCCATGTACGTAGACGGGCCATGATGACACCATGGGAGCCTGAATCCTCATCATTTACTATTCCTTGACATCCATGTACGTAGACGGGCCATGATGACACCATGGGAGCCTGAATCCTCATCATTAATTACATAACTGCCATTCATGTACGTACACGGGCCATGATGACACCATGGGAGCCTGAATCCTCATCATTAATTACATAAATGCCATCCATGTACGTACACGGGCCATGATGACACCATGGGAGCCTGAATCCTCATCAATAATTACATAAATGCCATCCATGTACGTAGACGGGCCATGATGACACCATGGGAGCCTGAATCCTCATCATTAATTACATAAATGCCAACCATGTACGTAGACGGGCCATGGAGACGCCATGGGAGCCTGAATCCTCATCATTTACTATTCCTTGACATCCATGTACGTAGACGGGCCATGATGACACCATGGGAGCCTGAATCCTCATCATTTACTATTCCTTGACATCCATGTACGTAGGCCAGCCATGGAGACACCATGGGAGCCTGAATCCTCCTTATTAATTACATGAATGCCAACCATGTACGTAGACAAGCCATGATGAGTACACCATGGGAGCCTGAATCCTCATCATTTTTTTTCTGAGACATCCATGTACGTAGACGGGCCATGATGACACCATGGGAGCCTGAATCCTCATCATTTTTTTTATGAGACATCAGTTAGTCTCCATGCTTTGCTGTAGACTAAGTCTCAAAGGCATTGTGAATACAACGTATGAATAAGCCTTGTAAACCTACGTTGGTATGTGAATATAAGTACCACGTGGGCTATGCAGATAGGAATGCTAGTCGAGTCGCATACGTTTCCCTAGATAGGTACTTTGGGTACTGGGGTACGTGACAGATGTCAGTACCCAGCATACGTAGTGTCCTGTCATTGGACGGTACTAGAGTATCCTAGATAGGGACCGTACTGCAGCGTGCATTGATCTGTGATCACACGATGCAGTGACTAGACTGCTACCTGTCATCGTGCGGCCTCGGGCCAACGGTCTGCACCCAACGGTCACTGGCGGCGCAGCCAGTGAGAGGAACGTTGATAAAGGGTAAACCTATTTTCTAATGAACCAAGCAATTCATTGCTCACAGCATACAGTGTTCTCAAGCAATATATCACGTCGTTCATTTCTCATTTCCTAACTTGAATTTTATAAACGCTCTTCAGCAACATCAAACTCAACAACGGTTCAAACCGGCACTGAAAAAAAAAAAAGAAAAGAAAAGAAAAAAAGAGAAAAAGAAACTATATCTTGGGGACGACGATGATGATCAGCGTCGTCCGCCAGACAACAGGGCACCGGCTGATGTCGGTGCGCCTGCATGCAATAACAACAAAACAAAAAGAAGAAAAAGAAAAAGAAAACAAAAGAACAACCATGACAATACCAGCCAGGTGGAGGGTCCGGCTGCCGCGAGGCAGTCCGAACAACCCCCCTCCCCTGTGCGCCAGCCGGTGGCGGAGCCGGTTCCCCTACGGGGCACCGACCAACCCTCTTCCCCGGCGGCTGCGATAGCAGCACCCACTGCTGGAGCAGCCATGGCGGCGGCAATGCGGCAGGAAAACAACCCCCAGGAGGCACCGGCCCTGCGCCGGCCCCTGGGGCTTCCAGCGTAAGCAAGTCCGTTGCTTTCTTTCCTCATGCATGCTCTGATATAATGCTCAAGAGCGGTGGCTATCTTTTCAACATATCATAACCAAACAGAAAGCTATCGCTGCAGCATGAGGAGCATAGAAACGCTCCAGCTGTTATGTGATAAAAGCACTCCTGGCCTATCCCCATCGCCGGCGGTGGGCGGCCTGGGCTGGACGGCATATGCAAACGAGACAAGTATCTCCGTCCACCCCAACGTGACTTATCTGAATGAATGTCATGTCTTTTGAACGCAGATCTCCCCATTTTATTTGGGATGAGTGTAAGGGTATTGTTGCTTTCTTGGCAGCACAGCCTCTACCCTCTAGGGAGACTGTTGATCCTCTCTATGTCAGGGCTGAGGGCCCTTAATCAAACCCACTGCTGTCAACTCCCTAAACATGGAGCTTGCCCAGCCGCCGCACATAATCAATAACGCATGCAGTAGTGGCAGAAGCCATTACCAAACGCATGTACTTGCGGGTAAAGACATGGCTGGTGCTAACGCTCAAGCAGCACCGGGAGGCAATAACAAGAAACACTAACAGAAAACAAACAAACAAACAAAACTGTTACCAAACCATGGTTGGTGTTGAGGCAGCACAGATGCTGTCCTCTCATTACAAGCAAACAAACGAAACTGTTACCAAACCATGGTTGGTGTTGAGGCAGCACAGATGCTGTCCTCTCACTGCAAGCAAACAAACGAAACTGTTACCAAACCATGGTTGGTGTTGAGGCAGCACAGATGCTGTCCTCTCACTGCAAACAAACAAACGAAACTGTTACCAAACCATGGTTGGTGTTGAGGCAGCACAGATGCTGTCCTCTCATTACAAGCAAACAAACGAAAATGCTACCAAACCATGGTGGGTTTTGAGGCAGCAAAGATACTGTCCTCTCAATCAATACAATGAACAAACAAGAAAAGCTGCGAATCCATTTCTGGCCTTGCCTTGCTTTGCATGCATCACCACAAAACATCAAATTTATTACAATATGTGTGCTAGCTCTATACGGTGGAATAACACAGACATGTCTACCAGATGGCAACACGGCCATCTGTATGCTAGGGTGAGCACACTATGTGAATGTGCAGGGCCAGCCCACAGCAGCTGTGCCCCTGCTCTACCCCTTTTGCCAGGGTGGGTGGGTGGGAGGCAAAAGAAACAACCTGCTTCCCTAGAATGGAAGCCCACCCTTTATAGCAACCACCTCTCCAGCCAACCCCTACCTGGGTGGCTGGGGTACGGGTGCCAGCACAAAAAATATTTTTTCTAAAATTATTTTTTCCTTTGGTGCTATACGGCGTTGCATTCTCCGCTCAGCAGGTTAGTCATAGATAAAATGAGCATAGCTCACCAAATCCATTTCTGGCCTTGCCTTGCTTTGCATGCATCACCACAAAACATCAAATTTATTACAATATGTGTGCTAGCTCTATACGGTGGAATAACACAGACATGTCTACCAGATGGCAACACGGCCATCTGTATGCTAGGGTGAGCACACTATGTGAATGTGCAGGGCCAGCCCACAGCAGCTGTGCCCCTGCTCTACCCACATCTCCTTACATGGCTAACAGCCGAAAATACGTAGGACATGCAAAAAAGAAAACTTAAACTACCTAGCTATGGGGGTACTTTGTCCCAACCCAGGTTCACCCTCGGGTTAGTTAAACCATTTCCCCCCTGACCTCCCACACAAGGGTGAGGTCAGTTGATAGCTAAAAGACGAGAGATAAAAACAGGAGGACGTCAAAACTCGACGCCACCGAAGTGGCGCCGGAAAGCCGCTGGGTCAAAACCCAGGGCCTGAGCCCAGAGGGCGGGTGGGATGTCGCGCCCCAGGAGGCTGCGGTGGAGGCCAATGTAGCGCGTGACCGAGAGGGCCGAAGCCCACCGGCCGCGCAGCTGGATGGCCTCCGGCGACTCGCCAGCGATGGCGTCGTGCGTCGCCCCCCCATGCCGGAGGCTGTGAAAAGAAAACATCCCTGGGATGCCCATGCGGGCCTGCACAGCCTCCCACTGCTGCCTAGCCTGGCTGTACGTTAAGCCCGAAAGAGGAGTGCATCCGGGGGCTGGCCAGCCGTCAGACGTCGCAGGAGCCACAAAGAAAGTGGATCCCGGACGAGGACGTGCTGGGCCGCCCCCTGCGCAGTTTTGGGGTTGCGCAGCACAAGGGCACCGACCATGGGCCCTGGCTCGAGAAGGGGGTGGCCGGGATGAGCCACATCCCGAACCCGCAGCCCTAGCGCCTCGCTAATGCGTAAATACTGCTGGAAAGCAATAATAATCAACGCACTCAAATGCACCTGTCGACGTGAAACTAGCAACAGGGCAGTGAAATAGCAAAGGCGCCAGGGCATAGGCGGAGGGCTGACAGCCGGAACAAGCCGCTGCCAACCTGCTAGCAGGCGGTCCGCCAGTACCCAATTCCGAACAATGTCGGGGTAGTACAGGTGCAGACAGGCCTTGGCATGCTGGCATAAGGTACGCCCCCGCCCGCCCTGGCATGGTAGACAGCAGAAATCCACTCACAGAAAATGGCTTCCGCGTCAGCTGGGTCGACAGGGCCAGGTGGCGCCCACGCCACGTAGACAGCCGCCGCACGCCGGTACGCTGGCAAGGTAGACACAGGGTTGACTGTGCCCTCCAAAAGTGCCAAGTCCCGAGGGCGTCGCGCCCCCTCAGGCCCAGGGTTGGGATGCACGTCACCACACCGGGTCAAGTCAGGAATCCAAGCGCCACGCCGACTGGCCTTGTCAGCTGGGTTGTGGTCGGTAGCCACCCAGACCCAGTGGCTCTGCATGTCGCCAGCCAGTGACAGAGCGCAGTAGCGCCGAACCAGCTGGTTGAGGCGGTAGGAAGACGACCGCCCTCTGACAAACGCCCCCACCACAGCACTGGAGTCTACGAGCCGGACGACTCGCTTACCTCGACACGCCTTGGTCCGGCACGACCACTCGACCCCCTGTGTCGCAGCAATCGCCTCCTTGACGTTGATGTGGTTAGGCTGCCCCCGCCACCGGTAGGACAGTGCCGTACGCCAGTGGCCACTATCCAGCAGGCTGTAGTCCCCCTCCTCCATGCGCTCCAGGTCCCAGTCCTCCCCAGACGTTAAAGCTGTCGTCCGCCACCCCCGCGCTTCGCGCCGGGTCGCCAGCCGGGCACAATCGGCCCCAGGCAGGTCCCTGTAGACCACCCCACCGCCGGAGCCGCTCGCATCACTTGCGACGACCCGGTCAGAAAGGGGCCGGGCCCTGGCCGCCCTCAAAAAGGGGGCCAGGTCGATCGCCGCCTGAAGCTCCTGGCGGGCCCCCGCAGGGAGGCGCCAGCGGCGCCCAGGCAGGGAGGCATTCATGGCTGCTAGCAGCCGGTACGTCTCAGACCACACCGAAAGCATGGGGCGGCACAGCAGATGCATCCACACCCACTTCCCAAGCACAGAACTAAGTTCGCGGTAGTATGTAAACCCGCGATCTAAGATTCTATGAGTAGCAGCGATAACTGCCACCACACGCTCAGGAACAGGCACCACGTCACCATCTCTTTGGTGAATGACCCCACCGCCTGCACACCAGTCTGCTCTGCTGTCGCCCGTACCACCTTGTCAGACTTCTGCACCAGCCCAACAGCGGCGTAGGCAGCCTGAACACGATCTAGCTGCTGATTCACCCCATCCACCGACGCACAGTGGGTGAAATGGAGGTCATCGATCGTCACAGCATGCATACCTTCCAGATCCTGCCGAGATTCGAAGCACGGCGAGGGCGCCAAGGGCGCAGCAGGGTCCTCCTCCAGCCTCAGCCGGACGGTCTCCCCCGCCTCGTTGGCCTCCGCCACCAGGATCAGCGCGGACATGTTGATGCTCAGCCCACGACTAGCCTCCAACGGCGGCTTGGGGCCACAGCGGTACAACACAGACTGATGCACACACTGGGCCACGGCGACGGCCAGCTTGTTGCCCATTGGCCAGCACAACATCCACGGCCACACCTTCCGACGAGCCCCACTCAGGCCCACCAGATCCGACCACACCGGCATCCACGCACAGTACCGCCGCATCCAAACTGGCAGGCGGAGTCTGTTGTAGTACGAATCCAAATCTGATACGCCCCCAAAAACATCCTCCCCAGCGCGCGTGGGCAAATCGCAAATCACGCCAAGGTGTGGTAAAAAAGCGGGCATAGGATCTGGTAGTGGCATGTTGCCACGCCGGTTGTCCACAATCAGCCGTATACGGCCGTCGGGCTTTCCGACCCCAAAAGTACCGTTCACCATAGGCGGCTCCTCCTCAAAAAATCCACCCAAAATCCCCCTCTCCACACACACCGTGCAAACCCGCGCGAACTCCTCCATGCTACACCCCCGCGAGATCCGCATCGACTTCTGCAAGATCCGCTCTGCTGGGCTCAGCGTCCGTACCATCCTACTCTCATCATTCAAAATTGCTCCCCAAGAGGGGGGTAGTAAGTTCAGCACATCCACTTGGCCACCTTCCCCCGGACCAGGCAAGGCCAAGCGTGCGGCCACTAACGGTTCGTAAGGGGCTCCTTCAGCATATTCACCCCCATCCACTACAGATCCTGCCATTGCCGCTACGGAACCACCGTTCCGGCGGACAAAGGACCTGCAAGCATCATCGATCCCATCTAGGGCCGCCTGCTGCAGAGGCCCGGGCACACGGGCTGAATCTACAGCAGGCGGGTCTCGCCCCCCCCCCCCATCCAGTTTAACGCCCTAACCGTCTGACAGGCTAGTGTGCGAGCATTAAAAGCCCGACTCATCCTATCGCGCCTACGGCCTGAGCGTACCTGCTGCCACCAGTCACGAGGTGGCAGGGGTGCTGGAAGAGGTAGTGGAAGAAGGCACCGCTCCCTCACTTGTTGTTGTTGGACGGGCCGCCCTGCCCCTTCTTGCCGGGACCCTGCTCCAGCTTGTGCTGCAGCTTCCCCATGCTCATCGCCGCCCGCACCGCCGGAGACGCCAGCATTGCTCCACCCTCCTGGAATGGCAGCATTGCCGACGGAGTCCCCTTCCAACCCGTCGACCCCACATCCACCAGCTGGCATGCCGTGATCAGCTTTGCCAGGTACTCGGCTGCTGCCAGCTCCAGAATTACTTCGGAGCGTGGCGTGGCCCAGTAGCCAAATTCTGTCACCATCGTGTCCAGAATTCCTGCCATCTGCAGGAGCAGCATCCTCCTCTCCCCGCTGGCTGAGCTGCCGTGCATCGTCAGCATTAACGATGCACGGATTGACTTCCCCCCCACGCTCTCTGCGTAGTCCAGCATCCCGGCAGCACCGCCTCCAGCATGTTGCTCACCAGGACCGGCACTGCATGCCCGCTCAGCGCCACCCCCTTCGTGCGCGCCAGCCTGCCAGCAGTCGCCGCTGCGGCTGGGCTTGCAGTTGCTGGAGTCTTTGCCTGGTCCAGCAGCTTCGACATGGCCGATATCAGGTCGCCAATATCTCCGCCAGTGCGGGCGTTGCCCGGGCGGGATGGAAGCCCTCCCGCTGGCGTTGCATAGCCCGTCTCGGTGCCCAGCAGCCGACCTATGTTCCGGTCTAGGTCCGCCACATCCTGGTCGATCGCCCCAGGGCGCCATCCTCCTCGCCAGCGCCCGGTCCACCATGCCCCGCCCCTCCGCTTCCACCTGCCGAAGGGGGAACACCCCCAGCTCCCACCCCACCTGCTGACACTGGTGGATCCGGCTCTGCAATAGCCTCCCCCAGTTGCGCTGCTAGCACATCGGCCAGGGCCTCCTCCCCATCCCAGTCGCTGACAAACCCCCTTTTCTCCAACACGTCCATGACGTTCTTGGCACGCCCCGGATTGAGCTTCTGGATCCGCTCTAGCCAATGCCCCTCCCCTAGGATCTTCTGGACCGCAGTTGCGGCCTCCTTTGGGGTGCATCCCTCCCTGGCTTCTTGCTTGAGCTTTGCTATGAAATTCCGCTCTGGGGCTGTCACTGAGGTCATGGTGGGTTATAATGCTTGATGTGTTATATTGCGTTTTGTTTTTTGTGATGTGGTCACTTGAGGTTCTCAGGCAAAAGAAACAACCTGCTTCCCTAGAATGGAAGCCCACCCTTTATAGCAACCACCTCTCCAGCCAACCCCTACCTGGGTGGCTGGGGTACGGGTGCCAGCACAAAAAATATTTTTTCTAAAATTATTTTTTCCTTTGGTGCTATACGGCGTTGCATTCTCCGCTCAGCAGGTTAGTCATAGATAAAATGAGCATAGCTCACCAATTAATTAATTAACAATAACAATACCAACAACAGGCCCTCACAGGGCAATAACAACAACAACAACCGGCCCCAACAGGGCAACAACAACAACAACAACAACAACAACAACAACAATAGGCAACCTGGCAACCCTGGAAGGGTCAGGTGCCTGAGGTGCTTCCAGACGGGGCACAGCCGCAACCAGTGCAACCACAACCCTACACTGGTCAACAATGTGGATCTCTGCCCAGGCTGCCACTACACGAGGCACAACCTGGCCAGCTCCAGGCAGCCGTTGCGACAGGCCTCGCTACCCAAATCAATGTGAGTTCTCTCACCTTGCTTACTCTGAGGATGATGATCTCATTACCATTGGGGATGGCAGCCAGGGCATAATTGATTTTGAGGCAGCAACCTTACTGTCCTCCCAACACCCTGTACTGGAACCTTACATAAAAGCACTAACCCCCACTGTTGACAACTCCATTGATATCAAGGAGCTTGCTCACCAGCTGCTGCCTAGCCATGGGTCATGAAACAGTGGCTGAGGAACTAGCCAGACGGCTGGGGGGTAGTAGCATGGGAAAACCACTCAGGAATGCAGTAAAACTGGCTAGACAACACTGTCAAGAATGTCAGTTTAACAGCCCCAAACCTAAAAAATGGCATACTGCAACTCCTTCCACCACTAGAGGCATGATAGTGGGGGATGTGATGCACATCAACAAAGATGTCGATCCAGCCCTACCTGATCCTAAAAGATTCATGGTCCAGGTTCACAGTAATGGAACCCCTACCTGGCATGTCTGCAGGGCAGCTACGTGTTGCACTCATGATTGCTTTACCCAGATTCTACCCAGTTGACAGAATTTTGCTTGATCAACAATTTTCTTGTCTGACTGACCTGGAAGGGTGTGAAGCAATAGAGATTGCTGGGCTGGAAGATCATGAGGGTCAGGGGGTCATTGAAAGAACCATCAGATCTGTCAAAACCCTACTAGCCAAAAATCCTTCCAAGGATGCTACACAGGGGTCTATTGTGACAGGGCACTCTGGTGTCATGAAATGTGCACAACCCTAAACATGAGACCTGTCTTGCATGCCAAGTGGGGTGAAATAATCCCAGCAGGCCTGCAGGCAGGTGTATATCCCCCAGAGGTGATAGCACTGTACAACACTGCACGTGCACAAACCTCAGCAAAACTGGCAGAAAAAGATAAAACCCATCCCAGGCCAGTATTCCAAAAAGGTGATCAAGTTCTCTATTACAAGGAAAACAGCTTTGGTAAGGTTGGAACTTGGCTAGGTCCAGTTACCATCCGTGGATTTACCAAAAACAGCAAGACCGTGGAGGTCAAGCACAATATCAATGGGAAGCGTCACAGGGTGAGCTGTCATAGAATTAAGAAGTATTATTCTCCCATGGCAGACGTGCCTGGGGAAGAGTCTTTAAGCATGGACTCACTACTTCTATCTGGCAACTCCAGCATGCCCAGCAGTAGCCCTGAGCCACCAATTACTGCTGTTGACAGCACCACAGCACCCTCTGTGAACCCTTCCACCCTCAGTGAAGCCAGGCCCACTTCACAACCTGGGGATCGCTTAACCAGGCACGAGGTAGCTGGGTTGGAAGCATTAGCTCAGCCCCAAGGCACCAAATTGTCTGCCAACCCTCCCGCTCTGAGGTCAAGATTGGCAGTCGCCTTGCAAGCATTACACAGGTCACATAAGCAACAAGCTGCTGTGGCCGAAGGGTTGGCAAAAGTCTCAGCTGTGTGCATTAGTCAGGACCCCTGGACCCTGGCAATAGACACTCAGGCACAGGTCAGTGTGATCAGTGCACAAGCCATCCCTGGTCTTGAGATTACACCTTCAATTTGGGCACGGGTGCAGGATTTCTCAGGCCAAAGCTCACTGGATGTAGTGGGACAAGTGATGCTCCCTATACTTGGTATTCAGACACCCTTCCAGGTGGTGGAGGGGTACTCTGGTAACACCTTGTTGGGGCAACCTTTTGTATCCTATCCTGGGGTGCTTATCTCAGCTAATGAGCTCAGTGTCACAGGGGTGGGTGCAGTTCCTCTGGACCACTTTAAAATCCCTCTCTCCAGTATTGTCCCTGGTATGGATGCTGTCATCAAGGCAGTCAACACTCAGTATGCACCAGGGGAGATCCCTGATTTGGACAAGTTAGTGCACAGCCAGTTCCTCCATCCCTCAGCCGTTGGGCTGGGTAAGTGGGACATAGCAATGCACTCACCCCACCAAATCTCCCACGTCATACAAGAATGCAAAACACAAAAAGGGTTTACCAAGTGGCTGATGGCCATTGTCCACCAAGCCAGGCAGGAATGGGTCCTGCCCAACCCCAAAAACCCTCAATACAAACCTCCTGTCACCCCTTCATGGGACGTGCCAGAGGGAGCCAAAAAGCTCAGATTAAAATTTGTTCTCAAACAAAAACCCCAAAAAGTGGGCTCCCCAATCTTCCATGCCCGACCATGTGTCACAGAATTAAAGGGGACATCCACACTGCCAAAAGGGGAAACCTACACACCTGGGCTGCAACAAACCTCACTCAGGATCATGCTCTCCCTATTCCTCCACAACCTCATGCAGGCCAAGACTATGTCTGCAAAGCCACTGATATTAAAAGGGCCTTCCTCAGGGGGGACCCAGAAAAGGCTGAATCTGTGTGGAAAGGGAAGGTGTACGTGGTAGACACCCCAGCTGTGTGGAAACCTTACATTGATGAGCCCCACCTTATCATCAACATCGGGGTGGAAGGGCTTGTCAGTGCCCCCAAAATTTTCAGAGACTCAGCAGAGGAAGTATTCAAAAAGCTCAAGGCCACGTATGATGACCTGGACCCATGCTTTTTTGTTGTACCCACCCCCTCTGGACTGCTGCTCTTTGTGTGGCATGGAGATGACCAACTCATTTGTGGGCCTAGAGCTGAGGTGGAAACATTTATTCAGCAGCTCCAGGAATCATATGAGATTGGCAAACCGGTGGAATTGAGCACAACCCCCATCCAGTTCTGTGGCATCATGTTGCAGCTGCATAGGCAGCCAGATCAGTGGGTCTGCTCTCTCTCCCCTCCTGCAGAATATATCAAAGATTGTCTAGATCTGCTGCAAGACAACTACCTCCCCTTACACATGTGTGCCACTGTTCAGGGCCAACTGGGGTGGTGGTCAGCCATCTGTGGGGCTCCCTTAGCTGTCATCAGCAGGGTCACCCATGATGTTCTAGTCAAGATAAAATGCAGTCACATCAGGAAGTTGGTCAATGACTGTCCCCCCTCATCCTCCATGGCCTGAATCTGATGGAAGACATCCACATCCAATGTGTCATGGACAGCTCCATGGAGAGCAGAACAATCAATCAGATGGGGGCACGGGAATCAGGGCTGTTTTTTCTCACCAACAGGTCAGATTACATGTCCCTCACTTCCTGGTACAGCAGGCTACACCGCAGAAAACCTGGCAGCAGCAACTCAGCTGAATGTCGTGCTGTGGTGTCTGCTGCATTGCATGCTCGTTCCCTGCAGCACATGCTCACCTGGCTACAAACCCAGGCAGGCAGCACATGCAATGTTATCTCACATCTCTACACTGACAGCTTTTCTGTGATCAGTTTTCTAACCAAGAAATCTGTTTCTGCTGCTGTCCACACTGACTTGGATTGGGTGATCCTCAAACAGGAGGCCACCTATTTTTCCAGCTGGACTCATGTGGATGATGAGGACAACCCAGCAGACGCTCTAACGAAGCTGCGGGACGCTGCTGGCCAACAGTACCAGCTCCTCTTTCAGAACATGAACCCCTATGATATCAGAGTCAGTGTTTGAATAAATGACTGGCCATAGCACAGTACACAACCACCACACCCCCTTACCACAGCGATAGCTGCTGGGCGCCATAAAATTCAACACATTCGTTGTGGGGTGTGAGTGCTGGCTAGGTCAGATTTGTATCCATTTGCAGCTTGAGGACACAAGCTTTGTATACACTTACTTAATGTGTGCTCCAATAGTTAACGTTCTTATCACACGCAATGTGAAGGATATGGTTGCAATGCAGCAATGTGTGAATATGGTTGGAAACGGAGCTTTGTTAAAATTGGATAATGTTACAGCGCTCACACACTTGAGGCTTGTACACGTGCTTGCCAAGTCAAGGCACAACACGTGAGGCGGGCTCGCAAGAGATGCCCAATTGGCACTAGCCCTATTGTTTATATACTTGTGCACTGTGCTTGCTAGTCCTGAGCAGCCTAGAAGGCCTGCTCAGTAATAACACCCCCGGTACAGTATTCACTACCTGTACAGCGCCTAGCTCCTACACAGTAGGTCTGCCATACAGGCACAGTGACCACAGAGTACAGTCACCACAGTGATTATTGCATCTGCACCTAGAAGTCCAGGACTAAGCCTGCGGTACCAACAGACCACAGGTTAAGGTTCCTATTTCCTGCGTACGACGTATTAATCCAATACCGTCGTAGGTACAGCACCTAATTCCTGTCAGCCCAGGAATTACTGTCGACCCCATATGTCGTCGGCAAATATTCACGTCCGACTTAGAAGAACAGCCGGCTCGCGCTCGCGCGCGACCGGGAAGTCGGAACGCCATAACTTTCTTGATACTTGTCGGAATGAACTCGTTCCGGTGCCGCTGGAATCGCAGAGATATGCCGAATCAGGATCACGCCAATGCGCTTGGCGTTAACTCCAATCCTTTCTTTTCTTGAGCTGTAGCAGCTCACACAAGTCTACATACAAACACACACAATGGGTACTGGATATCCTCCCCGACTACAAGTCACAACCCGCTGGGCATGACAGTCAGCTTGGATTCCTTATTATATGTACATAGCACCCATACTGGCTCAGGAGCACAAACAAATTACAATGAGTCCCTATCCCTTCACGGGAGGCTCGTTGTGTTACCCATGTACAAGAGGTTGGCCAACTGTGGCAGCCCATAGGTGTTCAGCTAAGAACTTGAGAAGTATGTACAACCTTCAGGACCTTAGGCGAAACCCCACAGATCACCCACAACAGCTCATCAGAAAACATTGCTGACCCCCAGACGGGAGTCGGCGCCGGTCTGCTGCCCCTTATCGAACCAGACACAACATCTACGCGAAGCACATGCAAAACACAAGCTCCCATACTCGTTCCAACCGTGGAAAATCAGGGGACCTGTCGCCACCTCACCAGCATGGTGGATGGGTCAGCCAGTCCGTGAAACTCCGCCTTAAGACGGCACCAGGGAATCGAACCCCGCCCACAAACCACAGATCTGGGGAAACCTCAGACTGAGATGAAAACCCCAGATAGACATCTCTCCATCAGAGACAATGTCAGACATTCCCACACCAGAGACATGTCTCACCCCTCAAGGTGTGCTCAGGATTATGTACAATCAAGCTCCCAGCCTGATATCCAGAGACTTAAGCACCCAGCTCTCAGCTTTTAGACAGATAGACCGACTTGACAGTCAGCATTCATGAGCTTCCTCAGTACATTGTACTGGGCTGGGGCCTTGTGTGGCAGCTTTGTCAATGCATCAGCAGGGTTCTCCTCGCCAGGGATATGCTTCAAGTCAACCAAACTGGCCAACTCCTTCAGCAACAAATAATCCAGGTCCCGGCTCCTGGCCAGCTGCTTGTGAACAAACTGGACCATACCCATGCTGTCTGTTAGCAACAACGTCTCCATCTGCAAGGTCCAAGGGGTAACTGAAGCCAGCTCCAGCATTAACTCCTTTATGTACAGGCTGGACTGGATCCCCTCGCATATGGCCCTGCATTCTGCCACATCTGAACTGATACAGACCCTCTTCTGCAGTCTGCTGTACCAGCTGAACAAACTTGCCCTGCTCTGATAAAAAGCAAACAGAGCAGCAGATCTCCCCCTGACCTTGGTAACCTGGCGAGCATCCATGGAACTGTCAACAAAGATCTCCAAGGTGATAGGCTGGGCAAAGTCAATCCCAGACAAAATCAGATCAGGGGTACTCTCCACCAACCGGGCTATGACTCGAGGCTTCTCATCCTCAAGCACCTCATCAGGCATTCTGCTATGGACCATCAAAGACGGACCACAGATGCTGGCAAACCAGGCCCACATGCCTCTCAACTCAGGTCCTGCAGCCTGGGTGATCTTCTCTGGCAAGGCCTTCACAATGGTCTGTTTATAATCTCCTCCAGCCTGAAGCCTGATACTCCACTCCCCGTCCCTCCTGAACAGGGTAGCCTGCATTCCACAGAACACTACAGGCTTGTTGGGCTCCTGCCACAGCTCCTTGCCCAGTGAAAACTTGCCACTGATGACAGGAATAAACTTCTTCAGCCAGGTCGTGGGGGCTAGCAAATGCAGATCATCTCCATGCAAACTAGCATACACTGGCAGACCCTCCCATTGGGCCAGCAGCAAACAGGGATCAACTGAAGACACTCTCAAGCCACACTCACTGATCAGAGCTTCCTGCAGCGTGAGTCTCCAGATGATTGGGCTCGACCTGAGTCCTTCCAGGCCCTTCAGAATAACCAGGAATTGTTGATGCAGCTCCAGCTTCCAGATGGCAGGCACCTCAACACAGTAAGGCTCATCCTGCTTCCACACCCTCCTGGCCACTTCTGGATCAGATTTTAAAAATGCCCTCTTGAAGTCCAGCAGCACTGATGACATAGCTGCTCCCCTGTTCAGCAACCCCACGTAGAGACATAGCAAAATTCTCCATGTGTCGTGTAGCATCCCTGGCGTGTATAGCTCCTCTCCTGGCAGACTCCCCGTGCCGTGATACTCATTCAGGACAGGCCTGACATGGGGCACTGATACCTCATCCACAACCTTCCTCTTCAGCACAAATCTCAAAGCAAGCTTCCTTGATGCTGGGGGACGTCTGTCTGTTGGTGCAGCACACTCAAACTGCAACCACTCCTCCAATGCCTTGGAGAAGGCGAGCTTCCAAGCCTCAAACAAAGTAGGCGAGCTCATCTCTTGGACCAGCTGGTCATATGTCAAAGGAGAGTGTGCAGCAAGGCTCCTGTGAGTTATGCCAATACTGCTGGGGTGCAACACAGCTGGAATCACCAAACTGGCCGCTGGGGGCACCTCCCCTTCATCCCATTTTACACCCTTGACCGGCTTGGCCCTGCACCTGACTGGAAATGTTGTCCTGAAATTTTCTAGGGGAATCATCCCCCAGCCATCTCTTCTCAGAGCTGTAGCTCTGATAGAAATCCCAGGATTGCCCAGAAAATTCTGACCCAAAATCACAGGGCCATCATAGTCCTCTAGGACAAGGAAGGTCACATCCACACCCATGACAGGGGCAGTAACCTCTCCCAACACCCTTAGATGCGTCCTACCACTGAAATCAGACACCCAGGGGCAACTTGGTTCTCCGACCAGCAGTTCTCCTGTATGCTGAGGTCCCATGACAGAAACCTGTGCATTGGTATCTATCTCCATGGCAGCTACCTCAGGTTCATCCAACTGGACAAGCTTGGACACCTTAGGCTCCTTCTTGGCTCTTTGCAAAGCCTGTACAATATCTGATAGACGCACACCCCTAGGCCTGGTGTCGGGCCGTTCCGGAGGTGCAGCCTGTCCGCCTGCTTGCCCAACCACCGTATGTGAAGGTACCCCAGGGGCCGGGCCAGGGTCACCCTGAGGGCTCGATACAGCTGTAGCACCCTGATCAGGAAGCTCCACGTCACCCCCGCCTTGTACACCAGCGGGCACCTGGAAGAGGTCTCCTTGATTACCTCCCCGGGGACGGATCTTTGACCAGGACAGACGGTGCACTGCTTGGGAGCCATCAATGGCCACCCAGCACTTATGGCCAGCGGCTTCTACTCGGGTCACCACCCCATCATGCCAGCTGCCACGTTTCCCTGGAAAGCTTGGTTCCTTCCACACAACAACCTGTTGTCCAACGTTAGGTTCTAGGACACTCCAGCCCTTGTCTTTCTGCCTCAGCTTGAGGAACTTGGCCTCTAGCTTCTCCTTCCATGCCTGCTCAGCATCAGCTGGCAGCATCCTGGTATGCAGCATAAGAGGATTGATGGCAATGTCACCAAAGAACATGGGAGTCCTCAGGTTCAGCCTGTCCTCCACAGAACGTAGCCATGCAGATGTCACAATGGCAGATGACGTCCTTGGAATCCTCTCCACCAGCAGCACAGTCTTGATCTCTTGGATGGCTCTCTCCACCACCCCTTGCTGGCCGTGGCTCTCCCTGGGTGTAATCAGCAACTCTGGAAACTCTGGCAGGTTCTCACAGCACTCAAACTGAATGTCACACTGCAACAACTCCAACCCAGGGTACCTGCTCCTTGTCAACTTCAGAGCAGCAATCAATGTAGGCTTCTCCATGTCAGGCAGGATCTCTAGGGTCTTGTACTTGGTATATCTGTCCACTGCCACCAGCAGCTTCAAACCCCTGATTCTCTGAATATCTACCTGCACATGGCCTGGCTGCAAAATAGGAGTCCTGGCATGAGACTGCTTGGGCTTTCTAGCAACTAGCCTGCACTTGCAAGCTTGAGCAACCTGTTGGCAGATGGAGTACAACTCACTTCCTCCCAGCCGTCTAGCAACTTGCAAAGACTGAGCTGCATGGCCAAACATGGTATGCAACCTTGAGGCAATGTCATACAAGAGAGAAAACCTTTTATTGTCATTATTAGCACTCAAGGTATGTACAGATCCCTTATGTACAGGAGGCACCAGGGTCGTGCCTGTCAGACTGTCTCCAGCCCTATCCTCATCCTGACCATCCTGTGCCAGTCCTGCACGGTCAGAATGCTTCTGAGATCCACCTGGGTCCACATCACCAGGTCCTACCTCAGGCTCAGCACCGCCATGGCGGGCACGTTGGCGAGTAACCACTGCAGCTACAGCTGGCATACTCTCTGTGGTAACCAAGCTTGCCCCATCGTGTCCAATAGGCTCTTTCACTAGAGCATGGGGCTGCCCCTCACTGCTGTCACTAGCAGCTTCATTACACACCCCTGGGGGCACCCTCCAGGGTTCAGGGATGTGTGCAGGCTCAAGTCAATGATCAGCAGCCTTGCCCTTGCCCTTGTCCTGGGATGGACCAGCCTTGTCCTTGCTGCCACCCTGAGCTGGCTTGCTCTGACCTTCCTGCCTCAGGTACGAGGGACACTCATTCCTGAAGTGACCCTTCCCCTGGCAGAAATAACATTCCACCTGACTGATGTCCCGTGAGGTCCCACTGCTGGGCCCAGCCTTGGGAGGACCACCCACCCTCTTGAAGTCAAACTGGGACTGTGGATGTCCCGACTTCGGCGGGGTCCCCCGTCCAGCCCTTCTGTCACGCCCCCTCCTGGACCTTCCTCGACCCCTTGAAGAGGTCTCAGGCCCTCTCGAGGGCGCTGGGCCCCCGTGGCCCGATCCCCTCATGGACTTAACCGTGGGTTCAGTGGCCTCCTCATCACCCTGACGAGGGCGCTTACCACCCACGTACTTGCCGCTGAAACACTCATACAACTGGTCCGTCATGGCTGCCCAGCCATGGACCTGTCGCATGTGGATGGTCACATTATCCATGGTGACCGGATCCAGCTGCAGCGACTTGAGAAAGTCGCCCATGGCCATCCGATCTGCGACGAAGAAGCCCTTGGCCATGGCGTCCTCCCTCAGCTTGACGAAGTCTTCAAAGGCGTGGACCACTAGCTGCCCCTTGATGGGCTTGTAGTCCAGGTATTCTTGCTTCAGGTGGGACCCATCTATGGTCCTCTTGTCACTCAGGAACGACCTGAGTCGCGTCATAAACGCCGTCCAGGTGTCCCCCGCCGCGTGTCGCTCCCGAACAAACTTGAACAGCCGCCTCGCCGACTGCCGTATGTAGGCACTAGACGCCAGGATGCGAAGCTTGTCACCGTTGTATATCTCCGTGTACAAGTTCATGTCCTCTAACATCCTCTCAGCATCCCGGGGCTGCCAATTGTCCTTGATGGACTGAAACTGGCCTAGCACCGCGTACCCCTCAGCCACGGTTGGTCGCTTAGGCGCCGCTTGATCTGCGGCTGGCGCGTGCTGCCCGCCCTGCGATCCTTGGCTCTGATTATCTGGCACCTCAGCCTGGTCTCCCAGCGCCTGGCCGTCCCCGCGTCCATCGCGTCCACCGCGTCCATCGCGTCCATCTCGTCCATCCATCCCAGCGCCGCGCCGCGCGAAGCCCATAAAGCCCGCTTGTTGGTTGATAGCTCCATCCTCCATGATGGCCTCTGTTCAGATCTGCTACAGCCAGCCAAGTGGCCAAGCAGCAATTAAAGCAATATAAGCTACTGAACAAGAAAGGAAAGTGCCAAGTGTTACCACTCAGGCAAGACCACCACGGCTGGCCCCAGGCGCGTCCTGGTTCTCCTTGTCGCTGTCGTCGTCGCTGTCGCTCACCACAATCAGCTCTGGTACCCTGCTACCTGCTGCGCCGTCGTCGACCCGCTGTCGGCCCGCGATGACTGAATCGTCACCGTTGGTAAAGTAGACAGGTGACAACCCGTCGTTGGCCCTCGCGGATTGTACGTTGGCACCTCGTGGTCGCCAAGTGTCTCGTCGCCTAGCCCAGCGACACCCCCTGCTCCCACCTCAAGGTCACTATCGTACCCAAGAGGTGCAAACTCTCCCAACGCGTCACACGAACGCGAAGGGGCGGGGGCAGTTCCTGAAAAGGAACTCTTACTCGCTCCGGAAACCTGCCGACTCTTGTCGCGCGCTGTCCTCCGGTGATGGCTTCCGCTGTCGCCCCGACCTCTGCAATCCGCCTGTGATGCTCCGCTCCGCGTCGTTCACGCCTAACTGGCCCCGCTGCAACACCCTCGTCGCCGATGCCGCCTGCGAAAGCACGTGGTACTCCCGCACCCGCTACTGTCGGTACAAACTCGTGTCGCCCTGCGCCAGCTGCCTCCGCAACCTCGCCTCGCCTTGCCGCCAACTCCGTCCGCACTCGCTCAGCTACTGCTGTAATCACCGTCTGGATGCCGACCAACCCGTGAAGCTCCTGCTCAAGGTCGTCGATGCTCCGGTGCTCCGGAATGACGATGGTTTGTACGTGTCGCAGAATTCGCTCCCAATCTTCGACCTGGTCGTCGACGAATTGCACGAAGCTGCGATTTACAGGCGGACGATCTGCAAGCAATAAAGATAGATCCCGAACGACACGACGCAATTCAGGAGAAATCGAACCCCCAGCAGACTGCCGAAACCGGAAATCCTGCTGCCGTTGTTCCTCCTGCACCATTCACCACCGGACGAGCTCCTCGCGTCGTCAACGCTGCACACCGCAACCGGCAACGACCCTCCTGGCCGTTCCGCTGAGACTGGTTGTAATTTGAGTTAACGTTCTTATCACACGCAATGTGAAGGATATGGTTGCAATGCAGCAATGTGTGAATATGGTTGGAAACGGAGCTTTGTTAAAATCGGATAATGTTACAGCGCTCACACACTTGAGGCTTGTACACGCGCTTGCCAAGTCAAGGCACAACACGTGAGGCGGGCTCGCAAGAGATGCCCATTTGGCACTGGCCTATTGTTTATATACTTGTGCACTGTGCTTGCTAGTCCTGAGCAGCCTAGGAGGCCTGCTCAGTAATAACACCCCGGTACAGTATTCACTACCTGTACAGCGCCCAGCTCCTATACAGTAGGTCTGCCATACAGGCACAGTGACCACAGAGTACAGTCACCACAGTGATTATTGCATCTGCACCTAGAAGTCCAGGACTAAGCCTGCGGTACCAACAGACCACAGGTTAAGGTTCCTATTTCCTGCGTACGACGTATTAATCCAATACCGTCGTAGGTACAGCACCTAATTCCTGTCAGCCCAGGAATTACTGTCGACCCCATATGTCGTCGGCAAATATTCACGTCCGACTTAGAAGAACAGCCGGCTCGCGCTCGCGCGCGACCGGGAAGTCGGAACGCCATAACTTTCTTGATACTTGTCGGAATGAACTCGTTCCGGCGCCGCTGGAATCGCAGAGATATGCCGAATCAGGATCACGCCAATGCGCTTGGCGTTGACTCCAATAACTGGCCAAACCAGCCAGCTGTGTACACCTTATTTAATGTGCAATATAACACCTGGCCAGAACAGCCAACTGTAACCAACCTGGCTCAACCAGCCATGTCTCTTTTGTACCCCTAATCAACTTAAAAACAATAACAATAATGTTGGGGGTGCAGACCTGCATTAAGAAATAAATAATAAAACAATACTGGAGTTAGTCTCCATGCTTTGCTGTAGACTAAGTCTCAAAGGCATTGTGAATACAACGTATGAATAAGCCTTGTAAACCTACGTTGGTATGTGAATATAAGTACCACGTGGGCTATGCAGATAGGAATGCTAGTCGAGTCGCATACGTTTCCCTAGATAGGTACTTTGGGTACTGGGGTACGTGACAGATGTCAGTACCCAGCATACGTAGTGTCCTGTCATTGGACGGTACTAGAGTATCCTAGATAGGGACCGTACTGCAGCGTGCATTGATCTGTGATCACACGATGCAGTGACTAGACTGCTACCTGTCATCGTGCGGCCTCGGGCCAACGGTCTGCACCCAACGGTCACTGGCGGCGCAGCCAGTGAGAGGAACGTTGATAAAGGGTAAACCTATTTTCTAATGAACCAAGCAATTCATTGCTCACAGCATACAGTGTTCTCAAGCAATATATCACGTCGTTCATTTCTCATTTCCTAACTACATCCATGTACGTAGGCCAGCCATGATGACACCAATGGAGCCTGAATCCTCATCATTAAATACATACATGCCATCCATGTACGTAGACAGGCCATGATGACACCATGGGAGCCTGAATCCTCATCATTTACTATTCCTTGACATCCATGTACGTAGACGGGCCATGATGACACCATGGGAGCCTGAATCCTCATCATTTTTTTTTCTTTGACATCCATGTACATACGTAGGCCAGCCATGATGACACCATGGGAGCCTGAATCCTCATCATTAATTACATAGATGCCATCCATGTACGTAGACAGGCCATGACATCTGACACCATGGGAGCCTGAATCCTCATCATTTACTATTCCTTGACATCCATGTACGTAGACGGGCCATGATGACACCATGGGAGCCTGAATCCTCATCATTTTTTTTTCTTTGACATCCATGTACATACGTAGGCCAGCCATGATGACACCATGGGAGCCTGAATCCTCATCATTAATTACATGTACATGCCATCCATGTACGTAGACGGGCCATGATGACACCATGGGAGCCTGAATCCTCATCATTTACTATTCCTTGACATCCATGTACGTAGACGGGCCATGATGACACCATGGGAGCCTGAATCCTCATCAATAATTACATAAATGCCATCCATGTACGTAGACGGGCCATGATGACACCATGGGAGCCTGAATCCTCATCATTTACTATTCCTTGACATCCATGTACGTAGACGGGCCATGATGACACCATGGGAGCCTGAATCCTCATCATTAATTACATAAATGCCATCCATGTACGTACACGGGCCATGATGACACCATGGGAGCCTGAATCCTCATCAATAATTACATAAATGCCATCCATGTACGTAGACGGGCCATGATGACACCATGGGAGCCTGAATCCTCATCATTAATTACATAAATGCCAACCATGTACGTAGACGGGCCATGGAGACACCATGGGAGCCTGAATCCTCATCATTTACTATTCCTTGACATCCATGTACGTAGACGGGCCATGATGACACCATGGGAGCCTGAATCCTCATCATTAATTACATAAATGCCATCCATGTACGTACACGGGCCATGATGACACCATGGGAGCCTGAATCCTCATCATTACTTACATAAATGCCATCCATGTACGTAGACGGGCCATGATGACACCATGGGAGCCTGAATCCTCATCATAATTACATAAATGCCATCCATGTACGTACACGGGCCATGATGACACCATGGGAGCCTGAATCCTCATCATTTACTATTCCTTGACATCCATGTACGTAGACGGGCCATGATGACACCATGGGAGCCTGAATCCTCATCATTAATTACATAACTGCCATTCATGTACGTACACGGGCCATGATGACACCATGGGAGCCTGAATCCTCATCATTAATTACATAAATGCCATCCATGTACGTACACGGGCCATGATGACACCATGGGAGCCTGAATCCTCATCAATAATTACATAAATGCCATCCATGTACGTAGACGGGCCATGATGACACCATGGGAGCCTGAATCCTCATCATTAATTACATAAATGCCAACCATGTACGTAGACGGGCCATGGAGACGCCATGGGAGCCTGAATCCTCATCATTTACTATTCCTTGACATCCATGTACGTACACGGGCCATGATGACACCATGGGAGCCTGAATCCTCATCATTTACTATTCCATCCATTTCTGGCCTTGCCTTGCTTTGCATGCATCACCACAAAACATCAAATTTATTACAATATGTGTGCTAGCTCTATACGGTGGAATAACACAGACATGTCTACCAGATGGCAACACGGCCATCTGTATGCTAGGGTGAGCACACTATGTGAATGTGCAGGGCCAGCCCACAGCAGCTGTGCCCCTGCTCTACCCCCTTTTGCCAGGGTGGGCGGGTGGGAGGCAAAAGAAAACAACCTGCTTCCCTAGAATGGAAGCCCACCCTTTATAGCAACCACCTCTCCAGCCAACCCCTACCTGGGTGGCTGGGGTACGGGTGCCAGCACAAAAAATATTTTTTCTAAAATTATTTTTTCTTTTGGTGCTATACGGCGTTGCATTCTCCGCTCAGCAGGTTAGTCATAGATAAAATGAGCATAGCTCACCAAATCCATTTCTGGCCTTGCCTTGCTTTGCATGCATCACCACAAAACATCAAATTTATTACAATATGTGTGCTAGCTCTATACGGTGGAATAACACAGACATGTCTACCAGATGGCAACACGGCCATCTGTATGCTAGGGTGAGCACACTATGTGAATGTGCAGGGCCAGCCCACAGCAGCTGTGCCCCTGCTCTACCCACATCTCCTTACATGGCTAACAGCCGAAAATACGTAGGACATGCAAAAAAGAAAACTTAAACTACCTAGCTATGGGGGTACTTTGTCCCAACCCAGGTTCACCCTCGGGTTAGTTAAACCATTTCCCCCCTGACCTCCCACACAAGGGTGAGGTCAGTTGATAGCTAAAAGACGAGAGGTAAAAACAGGAGGACGTCAAAACTCGACGCCACCGAAGTGGCGCCGGAAAGCCGCTGGGTCAAAACCCAGGGCCTGAGCCCAGAGGGCGGGTGGGATGTCGCGCCCCAGGAGGCTGCGGTGGAGGCCAATGTAGCGCGTGACCGAGAGGGCCGAAGCCCACCGGCCGCGCAGCTGGATGGCCTCCGGCGACTCGCCAGCGATGGCGTCGTGCGTCGCCCCCCCATGCCGGAGGCTGTGAAAAGAAAACATCCCTGGGATGCTCATGCGGGCCTGCACAGCCTCCCACTGCTGCCTAGCCTGGCTGTACGTTAAGCCTCGAAAGAGGAGTGCATCCGGGGGCTGGCCAGCCGTCAGACGTCGCAGGAGCCACAAAGAAAGTGGATCCCGGACGAGGACGTGCTGGGCCGCCCCCTGCGCAGTTTTGGGGTTGCGCAGCACAAGGGCACCGACCATGGGCCCTGGCTCGAGAAGGGGGTGGCCGGGATGAGCCACATCCCGAACCCGCAGCCCTAGCGCCTCGCTAATGCGTAAATACTGCTGGAAAGCAATAATAATCAACGCACTCAAATGCACCTGTCGACGTGAAACTAGCAACAGGGCAGTGAAATAGCAAAGGCGCCAGGGCATAGGCGGAGGGCTGACAGCCGGAACAAGCCGCTGCCAACCTGCTAGCAGGCGGTCCGCCAGTACCCAATTCCGAACAATGTCGGGGTAGTACAGGTGCAGACAGGCCTTGGCATGCTGGCATAAGGTACGCCCCCGCCCGCCTCTGGCATGGTAGACAGCAGAAATCCACTCACAGAAAATGGCTTCGGCGTCAGCTGGGTCGACAGGGCCAGGTGGCGCCCACGCCACGTAGACAGCCGCCGCACGTCGGTACGCTGGCAAGGTAGACACAGGGTTGACTGTGCCCTCCAAAAGTGCCAAGTCCCGAGGGCGTCGCGCCCCCTCAGGCCCAGGGTTGGGATGCACGTCACCACACCGGGTCAAGTCAGGAACCCAAGCGCCACGCCGACTGGCCTTGTCAGCTGGGTTGTGGTCGGTAGCCACCCAGACCCAGTGGCTCTGCATGTCGCCAGCCAGTGACAGAGCGCAGTAGCGTCGAACCAGCTGGTTGAGACGGTAGGAAGACGACCGCCCTCTGACAAACGCCCCCACCACAGCACTGGAGTCTACGAGCCGGACGACTCGCTTACCCCGACACGCCTTGGTCCGGCACGACCACTCGACCCCCTGTGTCGCAGCAATCGCCTCCTTGACGTTGATGTGGTTAGGCTGCCCCCGCCACCGGTAGGACAGTGCCGTACGCCAGTGGCCACTATCCAGCAGGCTGTAGTCCCCCTCCTCCATGCGCTCCAGGTCCCAGTCCTCCCCAGACGTTAAAGCTGTCGTCCGCCACCCCCGCGCTTCGCGCCGGGTCGCCAGCCGGGCACAATCGGCCCCAGGCAGGTCCCTGTAGACCACCCCACCGCCGGAGCCGCTCGCATCACTTGCGACGACCCGGTCAGAAAGGGGCCGGGCCCTGGCCGCCCTCAAAAAGGGGGCCAGGTCGATCGCCGCCTGAAGCTCCTGGCGGGCCCCCGCAGGGAGGCGCCAGCGGCGCCCAGGCAGGGAGGCATTCATGGCTGCTAGCAGCCGGTACGTCTCAGACCACACCGAAAGCATGGGGCGGCACAGCAGATGCATCCACACCCACTTCCCAAGCACAGAACTAAGTTCGCGGTAGTATGTAAACCCGCGATCTAAGATTCTATGAGTAGCGGCGATAACTGCCACCACACGCTCAGGAACAGGCACCACGTCACCATCCCTTTGGTGAATGACCCCCACCGCCTGCACACCAGTCTGCTCTGCTGTCGCCCGTACCACCTTGTCAGACTTCTGCACCAGCCCAACAGCGGCGTAGGCAGCCTGAACACGATCTAGCTGCTGATTCACCCCATCCACCGACGCACAGTGGGTGAAATGGAGGTCATCGATCGTCACAGCATGCATACCTTCCAGATCCTGCCGAGATTCGAAGCACGGCGAGGGCGCCAAGGGCGCAGCAGGGTCCTCCTCCAGCCTCAGCCGGACGGTCTCCCCCGCCTCGTTGGCCTCCGCCACCAGGATCAGCGCGGACATGTTGATGCTCAGCCCACGACTAGCCTCCAACGGCGGCTTGGGGCCACAGCGGTACAACACAGACTGATGCACACACTGGGCCACCGCGACGGCCAGCTTGTTGCCCATTGGCCAGCACAACATCCACGGCCACACCTTCCGACGAGCCCCACTCAGGCCCACCAGATCCGACCACACCGGCATCCACGCACAGTACCGCCGCATCCAAACTGGCAGGCGGAGTCTGTTGTAGTACGAATCCAAATCTGATACGCCCCCAAAAACATCCTCCCCAGCGCGCGTGGGCAAATCGCAAATCACGCCAAGGTGTGGTAAAAAAGCGGGCATAGGATCAGGTAGTGGCATGTTGCCACGCCGGTTGTCCACAATCAGCCGTATACGGCCGTCGGGCTTTCCGACCCCAAAAGTACCGTTCACCATAGGCGGCTCCTCCTCAAAAAATCCACCCAAAATCCCCCTCTCCACACACACCGTGCAAACCCGCGCGAACTCCTCCATGCTACACCCCCGCGAGATCCGCATCGACTTCTGCAAGATCCGCTCTGCTGGGCTCAGCGTCCGTACCATCCTACTCTCATCATTCAAAATTGCTCCCCAAGAGGGGGGTAGTAAGTTCAGCACATCCACTTGGCCACCTTCCCCCGGACCAGGCAAAGCCAAGCGTGCGGCCACTAACGGTTCGTAAGGGGCTCCTTCAGCATATTCACCCCCATCCACTACAGATCCTGCCATTGCCGCTACGGAACCACCGTTCCGGCGGACAAAGGACCTGCAAGCATCATCGATCCCATCTAGGGCCGCCTGCTGCAGAGGCCCGGGCACACGGGCTGAATCTACAGCAGGCGGGTCTCGCCCCCCCCCCCCATCCAGTTTAACGCCCTAACCGTCTGACAGGCTAGTGTGCGAGCATTAAAAGCCCGACTCATCCTATCGCGCCTACGGCCTGAGCGTACCTGCTGCCACCAGTCACGAGGTGGCAGGGGTGCTGGAAGAGGTAGTGGAAGAAGGCACCGCTCCCTCACTTGTTGTTGTTGGACGGGCCGCCCTGCCCCTTCTTGCCGGGACCCTGCTCCAGCTTGTGCTGCAGCTTCCCCATGCTCATCGCCGCCCGCACCGCCGGAGACGCCAGCATTGCTCCACCCTCCTGGAATGGCAGCATTGCCGACGGCGTCCCCTTCCAACCCGTCGACCCCACATCCACCAGCTGGCATGCCGTGATCAGCTTTGCCAGGTACTCGGCTGCTGCCAGCTCCAGAATTACTTCGGAGCGTGGCGTGGCCCAGTAGCCAAATTCTGTCACCATCGTGTCCAGAATTCCTGCCATCTGCAGGAGCAGCATCCGCCTCTCCCCGCTGGCTGAGCTGCCGTGCATCGTCAGCATTAACGATGCACGGATGGACTTCCCCCCCACGCTCTCCGCGTAGTCCAGCATTCCCGGCAGCACCGCCTCCAGCATGTTGCTCACCAGCACCGGCACTGCATGCCCACTCAGCGCCACCCCCTTCGTGCGCGCCAGCCTGCCAGCAGTCGTCGCTGCGGCTGGGCTTGCAGCTGCTGGAGTCTTTGCCTGGTCCAGCAGCTTCGACATAGCCGATATTAGGTCGCCAATATCTCCGCCAGTGCGGGCGTTGCCCGGCCGGGATGGAAGCCCTCCAGCTGGCGTTGCATAGCCCGTCTCGGTCCCCAGCAGCCGACCTAGGTTTCGGTCCAGGTCCGCCACAGCCTGGTCGATCGCCCCAGGAGCGCCATCGTCCTCCCCAGCGCCCGCTCCACCATGCCCCGCCCCTCCGCTTCCACCTGCCGAAGGGGGAACACCCCCCGTTCCCACCGCACCTGCTGACACTGGTGGGTCCGGCTCTGCAATAGCCTCCCCCAGTTGCGCTGCTAGCACATCGGCCAGGGCCTCCTCCCCATCCCAGTCGCTGACAAACCCCCGTTCCTCCAGGACGTCCATGACGTTCTTGGCACGCCCCGGAGTGAGCTTCTGGATCCGCTCTAGCCAGTTCCCCTCCCCTAGGATCTTCTGAACCGCAGTGGCGGCCTCCTTTGGGGTGCATCCCTCCTTGGCTGCTTGCTTGAGTTTCGCTAGGAAATTCCGGTCTGGGGCTGTCACTGTGGACATGGTAGGTTATACTGCTTGATGTGTTATCTTGCGTTTTGTTTTTTGTGTTGTGGTCACGTGAGGTTCTCAGGCAAAAGAAAACAACCTGCTTCCCTAGAATGGAAGCCCACCCTTTATAGCAACCACCTCTCCAGCCAACCCCTACCTGGGTGGCTGGGGTACGGGTGCCAGCACAAAAAATATTTTTTCTAAAATTATTTTTTCTTTTGGTGCTATACGGCGTTGCATTCTCCGCTCAGCAGGTTAGTCATAGATAAAATGAGCATAGCTCACCAATTGACATCCATGTACGTAGGCCAGCCATGGAGACACCATGGGAGCCTGAATCCTCCTTATTAATTACATGAATGCCAACCATGTACGTAGACAAGCCATGATGAGTACACCATGGGAGCCTGAATCCTCATCATTTTTTTTCTGAGACATCCATGTACGTAGACGGGCCATGATGACACCATGGGAGCCTGAATCCTCATCATTTTTTTTATGAGACATCCATGTACGTAGGCCAGCCATGATGACACCAATGGAGCCTGAATCCTCATCATTAAATACATACATGCCATCCATGTACGTAGACAGGCCATGATGACACCATGGGAGCCTGAATCCTCATCATTTACTATTCCTTGACATCCATGTACGTAGACGGGCCATGATGACACCATGGGAGCCTGAATCCTCATCATTTTTTTTTCTTTGACATCCATGTACATACGTAGGCCAGCCATGATGACACCATGGGAGCCTGAATCCTCATCATTAATTACATGTACATGCCATCCATGTACGTAGACGGGCCATGATGACACCAATGGAGCCTGAATCCTCTTCATTTTTTTTATGAGAGGATTCAGGTTACATAAATGCCAACCATGTAGGTAGACAAGCCATGATGACACCATGGGAGCCTGAATCCTCATCATTACTTACATAAATGCCATCCATGTACGTAGACGGGCCATGATGACCCCATGGGAGCCTAAATCCTCATCATTAATTACAAAATCGCCATCCATGTACGTAGACGGGCCATGATGACACCATGGGAGCCTGAATCCTCATCATTTACTATTCCTTGACATCCATGTACGTAGACGGGCCATGATGACACCATGGGAGCCTGAATCCTCATCATTAATTACATAAATGCCATTCATGTACGTACACGGGCCATGATGACACCCTGGGAGCCTGAATCCTCATCATTAATTACATAAATGCCATCCATGTACGTACACGGGCCATGATGACACCATGGGAGCCTGAATCCTCATCATGATGCAATAATTACATAAATGCCATCCATGTACGTAGACGGGCCATGATGACACCATGGGAGCCTGAATCCTCATCATTTACTATTCCTTGACATCCATGTACGTAGACGGGCCATGATGACACCATGGGAGCCTGAATCCTCATCATTAATTACATAAATGCCATTCATGTACGTACACGGGCCATGATGACACCATGGGAGCCTGAATCCTCATCATTAATTACATAAATGCCATCCATGTACGTAGACGGGCCATGATGACACCATGGGAGCCTGAATCCTCATCAATAATTACATAAATGCCATCCATGTACGTAGACGGGCCATGATGACACCATGGGAGCCTGAATCCTCATCATTAAATACATAAATGCCAACCATGTACGTAGACGGGCCATGGAGACACCATGGGAGCCTGAATCCTCATCATTTACTATTCCTTGACATCCATGTACGTAGACGGGCCATGATGACACCATGGGAGCCTGAATCCTCATCATTTACTATTCCTTGACATCCATGTACGTAGGCCAGCCATGGAGACACCATGGGAGCCTGAATCCTCCTTATTAATTACATGAATGCCAACCATGTACGTAGACAAGCCATGATGACACCATGGGAGCCTGAATCCTCATCGTTAATTACATACATGCCATCCATGTACGTACACGGGCCATGATGACACCATGGGAGCCTGAACCCTCATCATTTGCTGAGCTTCGCTCATTTTATATATGACGCGTGGACGGGCTCAAAGGGGACCGACCTGCCGTAGGTAGCGTAAGACTAGCGCTTGTCACGAGGGTACTGCACCGGCCGGCCCTTTTTGTGCCTAGGCTGAGTGTGGTCCCGGAGTGCAGGCCTAGGTAGCTTCTAACGTACGTCACTAGACCTTGTTACCTGCGCCAGCCGCCAGGCGTGGCGCAACTGACAGTTGCTGCAACATTGATTGCAACAGTGATTGGCAGTCAGTACACCTTGTACCTGCGCCAGCCGGCAGGCCTGCGTGGCGCAATGTGAATGATAGTCAGTACTTAGAGTGGTGTAGGGGACGTAGGGAGGCCTCTTTTCAGCTTCGCAACTTGATCCCAGCATTTGCTGGCAAGGTCGGCTGGCCGCTATGGCGGCTGCGCTGAATGTAAGACGATGCTATCGGCCTCTCCGGGCGTGGAGAGGCCTGGAATAAAATTCTTTATGTTCGCCACCCACCGTTACAGGCCACGGTAATGGTTGTTGGGTGGGGGGCTCTACGTTTTGAGTAAAATGGTGTGATTTCCGGCGCTGGGCCCACTGACGATTCCCCTCTACCCCTGGGTGCGGCAAGCGGCTTCCTGACACTGGGGAAGCTGCGATTTTAGTCGGACAACGTCAGGGAAGGAGCCATACAGGCCAGGGCCAGCGGCTACGGTGGAAAGAATCACAGGTGGAGGCGAATCTGCCTTAAACGTGGAGATGGCTAGCGCGGGGTGCCAGGGTAGCCCATAACTGCCAGGAGCCTGACAGCGGACCCGATCTTTCGGCCTGTGGCCAGACGGGAGTTTCGGGGAGGATGCGGGGCTGGAGCGAATCTTGGTGGGAGGAGCGCGCTCTTCATCATTGCCCAGTTTTTCAGCAAAGAATGTTCGCCTGGCGGGGCTGAAATTCTTGCTGTTTTATCGCCTTGTTTTTTATCCTGTATGATGCATTATAGGAAAAGCGATAAAGAGTTCGGTTCAGCCAGGGGGCATATCTATGCCATAAAAAATTTCCTACAACAACACAAGCCCTGGTCAGGGCCTTGGCTAAGCAGTTTCCAAGCCAAGGCCTTGGTAGGGTAGAGGGCCTATCGCCACAAAGGTTTCAATGCCGGGAAATCCCAGCCTCGGGGGTGGGGCTGGTGATGGGTCCTGGGCTTGTGAGAGACGGTCCGGGGGCGTAAGGCCTAATGAGCAGCCGCTGGAAACCGCCCCCTAACGGGGGGAACGACATGGGTGCCGCCCTGCGTCCGCCGGAAAACCGTAGCGGCCACACGGGGGCGGCAGTACAGCCGTGGCAGCGTGCAGGAGGGGGGCCATGGGCGGAAAGAAAATCGGCACCAAGGTTGGCGACAGCCTTGGTGGCCAAGAAGGAGGTGTGGGGGCAACACCTTGTGTTCGAGTATGCTGGGCCCCCAGCATGGTGCTACAATAACCAACTTGATAATGATGTGCACTGAGTTTGAAGGTGTGGTATAGGCTGTCCGTATAAAGCCTAGCACACAAAAATGTAAAATAAATGTTTCTCTTGGTGGGAAGGAACTCCAATGGACCAAAAACAAGAAATGTATTTGCTGAGCTTCGCTCATTTTATATATGACGCGTGGACGGGCTCAAAGGGGACCGACCTGCCGTAGGTAGCGTAAGACTAGCGCTTGTCACGAGGGTACTGCACCGGCCGGCCCTTTTTGTGCCTAGGCTGAGTGTGGTCCCGGAGTGCAGGCCTAGGTAGCTTCTAACGTACGTCACTAGACCTTGTTACCTGCGCCAGCCGCCAGGCGTGGCGCAACTGTGATTGGCAGTCAGTACACCTTGTACCTGCGCCAGCCGGCAGGCCTGCGTGGCGCAATGTGAATGATAGTCAGTACTTAGAGTGGTGTAGGGGACGTAGGGAGGCCTCTTTTCAGCTCCCACCCACCCACCCACGCTGCTAAGAGGGGCAACACCTTGTGTACGAGTATGCTGGGCCCCCAGCATGGTGCTACAATAACCAACTTGATAATGATGTGCACTGAGTTTGAAGGTGTGGTATAGGCTGTCCGTATAAAGCCTAGCACACAAAAATGTAAAATAAATGTTTCTCTTGGTGGGAAGGAACTCCAATGGACCAAAAACAAGAAATGTATTTACTATTCCTTGACATCCATGTACGTAGGCCAGCCATGATGACACCATGGGAGCCTGAATCCTCATCATTTTTTTTCTGAGACATCCATGTACGTAGGCCAGCCATGATGACACCATGGGAGCCTGAATCCTCATCATTAAATACATACATGCCATCCATGTACGTAGACAGGCCATGATGACACCATGGGAGCCTGAATCCTCATCATTTACTATTCCTTGACATCCATGTACGTAGACGGGCCATGATGACACCATGGGAGCCTGAATCCTCATCATTTTTTTTTCTTTGACATCCATGTACATACGTAGGCCAGCCATGATGACACCAATGGAGCCTGAATCCTCATCATTAATTACATAGATGCCATCCATGTACGTAGACAGGCCATGACATCTGACACCATGGGAGCCTGAATCCTCATCATTTACTATTCCTTGACATCCATGTACGTAGACGGGCCATGATGACACCATGGGAGCCTGAATCCTCATCATTTTTTTTTCTTTGACATCCATGTACATACGTAGGCCAGCCATGATGACACCATGGGAGCCTGAATCCTCATCATTAATTACATGTACATGCCATCCATGTACGTAGACGGGCCATGATGACACCAATGGAGCCTGAATCCTCTTCATTTTTTTTATGAGAGGATTCAGGTTACATAAATGCCAACCATGTAGGTAGACAAGCCATGATGACACCATGGGAGCCTGAATCCTCATCATTACTTACATAAATGCCATGCATGTACGTAGACGGGCCATGATGACCCCATGGGAGCCTAAATCCTCATCATTAATTACAAAATCGCCATCCATGTACGTAGACGGGCCATGATGACACCATGGGAGCCTGAATCCTCATCATTTACTATTCCTTGACATCCATGTACGTAGACGGGCCATGATGACACCATGGGAGCCTGAATCCTCATCATTAATTACATAAATGCCATTCATGTACGTACACGGGCCATGATGACACCCTGGGAGCCTGAATCCTCATCATTAATTACATAAATGCCATCCATGTACGTACACGGGCCATGATGACACCATGGGAGCCTGAATCCTCATCAATAATTACATAAATGCCATCCATGTACGTAGACGGGCCATGATGACACCATGGGAGCCTGAATCCTCATCATTTACTATTCCTTGACATCCATGTACGTAGACGGGCCATGATGACACCATGGGAGCCTGAATCCTCATCATTAATTACATAAATGCCATTCATGTACGTACACGGGCCATGATGACACCATGGGAGCCTGAATCCTCATCATTAATTACATAAATGCCATCCATGTACGTACACGGGCCATGATGACACCATGGGAGCCTGAATCCTCATCAATAATTACATAAATGCCATCCATGTACGTAGACGGGCCATGATGACACCATGGGAGCCTGAATCCTCATCATTAAATACATACATGCCAACCATGTACGTAGACGGGCCATGGAGACACCATGGGAGCCTGAATCCTCATCATTTACTATTCCTTGACATCCATGTACGTAGACGGGCCATGATGACACCATGGGAGCCTGAATCCTCATCATTTACTATTCCTTGACATCCATGTACGTAGGCCAGCCATGGAGACACCATGGGAGCCTGAATCCTCCTTATTAATTACATGAATGCCAACCATGTACGTAGACAAGCCATGATGACACCATGGGAGCCTGAATCCTCATCGTTAATTACATACATGCCATCCATGTACGTACACGGGCCATGATGACACCATGGGAGCCTGAACCCTCATCATTTACTATTCCTTGACATCCATGTACGTAGGCCAGCCATGGAGACACCATGGGAGCCTGAATCCTCCTTATTAATTACATGAATGCCAACCATGTACGTAGACAAGCCATGATGACACCATGGGAGCCTGAATCCTCATCGTTAATTACATACATGCCATCCATGTACGTACACGGGCCATGATGACACCATGGGAGCCTGAACCCTCATCATTTACTATTCCTTGACATCCATGTACGTAGGCCAGCCATGATGACACCATGGGAGCCTGAATCCTCATCATTTTTTTTCTGAGACATCCATGTACGTAGGCCAGCCATGATGACACCATGGGAGCCTGAATCCTCATCATTAAATACATACATGCCATCCATGTACGTAGACAGGCCATGATGACACCATGGGAGCCTGAATCCTCATCATTTACTATTCCTTGACATCCATGTACGTAGACGGGCCATGATGACACCATGGGAGCCTGAATCCTCATCATTTTTTTTTCTTTGACATCCATGTACATACGTAGGCCAGCCATGATGACACCAATGGAGCCTGAATCCTCATCATTAATTACATAGATGCCGAATTAACTTGGGTGCTCGGAAGTGGTTATTCCGGGCAAAATAGTGTTACGGACCGATTTGCCTCAGGCGGCAAAAGGTTCCGGCACTATTTAACGTAACTAAAACCTGTGCACCTTGGAGGTCAGGGGTTCGAATCCTCACTGAGGCAACTCCGGCGCATTTAGTGGTGCGTGCTCAGCGGCCTAGGCGGATGTCTCGGGCTCTTCGTCCCCCCTCCACGAGGCCAGGTTTTAGTTACGTTAAATAGTGCCGGAACCTTTTGCCGCCTGAGGCAAATCGGTCCGTAACACTATTTTGCCCGGAATAACCACTTCCGAGCACCCAAGTTAATTCGGCCGAATTAACTTGGGTGCTCGGAAGTGGTTATTCCGGGCAAAATAGTGTTACGGACCGATTTGCCTCAGGCGGCAAAAGGTTCCGGCACTATTTAACGTAACTGCCATCCATGTACGTAGATAGGCCATGACATCTGACACCATGGGAGCCTGAATCCTCATCATTTACTATTCCTTGACATCCATGTACATAGACGGGCCATGATGACACCATGGGAGCCTGAATCCTCATCATTTTTTTTTCTTTGACATCCATGTACATACGTAGGCCAGCCATGATGACACCATGGGAGCCTGAATCCTCATCATTAATTACATGTACATGCCATCCATGTACGTAGACGGGCCATGATAACACCAATGGAGCCTGAATCCTCTTCATTTTTTTTATGAGAGGATTCAGGTTACATAAATGCCAACCATGTAGGTAGACAAGCCATGATGACACCATGGGAGCCTGAATCCTCATCATTAATTACATAAATGCCATGCATGTACGTAGACGGGCCATGATGACCCCATGGGAGCCTAAATCCTCATCATTAATTACAAAATCGCCATCCATGTACGTAGACGGGCCATGATGACACCATGGGAGCCTGAATCCTCATCATTTACTATTCCTTGACATCCATGTACGTAGACGGGCCATGATGACACCATGGGAGCCTGAATCCTCATCATTTACTATTCCTTGACATCCATGTACGTAGGCCAGCCATGATGACACCAATGGAGCCTGAATCCTCTTCATTTTTTTTATGAGAGGATTCAGGTTACATAAATGCCAACCATGTAGGTAGACAAGCCATGATGACACCATGATGGCCTGAATCCTCATCATTAATTACATAAATGCCATCCATGTACGTAGACGGGCCATGATGACCCCATGGGAGCCTAAATCCTCATCATTAATTACAAAAATGCCATCCATGTACGTAGACGGGCCATGATGACACCATGGGAGCCTGAATCCTCATCGTTAATTACATACATGCCATCCATGTACGTACACGGGCCATGATGACACCATGGGAGCCTGAACCCTCATCATTTACTATTCCTTGACATCCATGTACGTAGGCCAGCCATGATGACACCATGGGAGCCTGAATCCTCATCATTTTTTTTCTGAGACATCCATGTACGTAGGCCAGCCATGATGACACCATGGGAGCCTGAATCCTCATCATTAAATACATACATGCCATCCATGTACGTAGACAGGCCATGATGACACCATGGGAGCCTGAATCCTCATCATTTACTATTCCTTGACATCCATGTACGTAGACGGGCCATGATGCCTGACTCCTGACGGACCATGGGAGCCTGAATCCTCATCATTTTTTTTTCTTTGACATCCATGTACATACGTAGGCCAGCCATGATGACACCAATGGAGCCTGAATCCTCATCATTAATTACATAGATGCCATCCATGTACGTAGACAGGCCATGACATCTGACACCATGGGAGCCTGAATCCTCATCATTTACTATTCCTTGACATCCATGTACGTAGACGGGCCATGATGACACCATGGGAGCCTGAATCCTCATCATTTTTTTTCTTTGACATCCATGTACATACGTAGGCCAGCCATGATGACACCATGGGAGCCTGAATCCTCATCATTAATTACATGTACATGCCATCCATGTACGTAGACGGGCCATGATGACACCAATGGAGCCTGAATCCTCTTCATTTTTTTATGAGAGGATTCAGGTTACATAAATGCCAACCATGTAGGTAGACAAGCCATGATGACACCATGGGAGCCTGAATCCTCATCATTACTTACATAAATGCCATGCATGTACGTAGACGGGCCATGATGACCCCATGGGAGCCTAAATCCTCATCATTAATTACAAAATCGCCATCCATGTACGTAGACGGGCCATGATGACACTGCATGGGAGCCTGAATCCTCATCATTTACTATTCCTTGACATCCATGTACGTAGACGGGCCATGATGACACCATGGGAGCCTGAATCCTCATCATTAATTACATAAATGCCATTCATGTACGTACACGGGCCATGATGACACCATGGGAGCCTGAATCCTCATCATTAATTACATAAATGCCATCCATGTACGTACACGGGCCATGATGACACCATGGGAGCCTGAATCCTCATCAATAATTACATAAATGCCATCCATGTACGTAGACGGGCCATGATGACACCATGGGAACCTGAATCCTCATCATTACTTACATAAATGCCAACCATGTACGTAGACGGGCCATGATGACACCATGGGAGCCTGAATCCTCATCATTAATTACAAAATCGCCATCCATGTACGTAGACGGGCCATGATGACACCATGGGAGCCTGAATCCTCATCATTAATTACATAAATGACATTCTATTAACCGTGGAACTCCAGGGTAACCAGACTCTTTATTAAAACAATAAGTAGAGCACATCGGGAAGTGGCCCTCAACTGGCCATCCTTACCCATGGGAACACTTTATGTCCAAAAAGGCTAGCCTTACCCCCAAACAGGCAACACACAGGGAGGGCGGGTGGGAAAACAAAAGAGACCGCCATGAGCTAGGTGAGCAAGCTTTTATCGTGTTTCAAGGCCAACGGCTCTCTACCAACGGCCAGATCCGGCAACGGCCTCTAAACAGTTTTAGCCGTCAAGTTTTACTTCAGATATTGCCTGTTGCAAACCCGTCCGCAATCACAGATCTGCTAGGAGAACCTAGACGCAAAAATCCGTCGTCAAGGTACTCAGCACACCGTCAAGGTATGGGCCGCAACAATTAGGCCATATCTTCCGTAATACTCGTACACTAGAAGCCTAATCAACCTTATTACGATCACATCACCCAGCTCTATTTCACCTAGCATCAGCGGCTCCCCTTCCGTATCACTATAAAGAAACTATGTTCAGAGAACCCCGATTCTATTAACCGTGGAACTCCAGGGTAACCAGACTCTTTATTAAAACAATAAGTAGAGCACATCGGGAAGTGGCCCTCAACTGGCCATCCTTACCCATGGGAACACTTTATGTCCAAAAAGGCTAGCCTTACCCTTACATCCCTCCCTGGCGACCCAAGCCAGGGGCAAAACAAAAACCGGTGGACGCATAAGACAAGAATGAAGGGAACTTAAGAGGAAGGCAGAGAAAAGACGCTCCGCCAAATGCGCGGGGGGCAGGCGGCGATAGCCCGAACCAGGGCGTCAGGAAGGGTGAGGGCCAAGCTCCGGTGCAATCCCACATAGTGGGCGACAGTTTTGCTGCTGCGCCAGCGACCCCGATGCTGAATATCAGCCATGCTGCGCTGCCGCAAAAAATCATAGGTAGCCCCCCCATGCCGCAGCCCGTGAATGGTAAACACCGTGTCGACCCCCAAAGCTTGCGTGGCCTGATGCCAAACCCGGCTGAACTGGGCATAATCGTAAGGGAACACCCGCTCCCAGGCCGCCTTGCCACGCATACAAGCCCGCAAGAGGGTCTCAGTCATGACATCCTCGATCACCACAGACTGCACCTCCCCCTTAGCCGTCTTAGCTGACATCAACAACAAGGCGCCCCGCTGCGAACCCCGCAACCGAACATCAGGCTGCAAGCGCACATGGCCGACCAACAGGTTGAGCGCCTCCGATACCCGCAGGTATTGTTGGAAAATAACGATGACCATCATAGCCGCACGAGGCTGCCGCTGGAGCACCATAGTACAAGCAAGCGCAAACGCAGCCTCCCATGGAATGGGGGGGGGGCACGAGGGGGTGCCAACGTGCGCCAGCCAGCCAAAACACTTCGTGCCAAGGCCCAATCCCGCACCTCCCGGGGGAAGTACAAATTCAGGCCCATAAGCGCATTGACACACAACTGGCGGCTGTAACACCGTGAGTGCGCCCAAGCGACATACTCGCAATAGTATTCCTCTATCGTCAAGCCGCGCAACAAGCTGCCAACCCGACCCCGCCGGCTCGCCCACCATGCGAAAAAGGACCTAAGACCCCGATGGTAAACCATCAAAGTAGCCGGCTTCACCTTGCCCTCAAGAAGGGTCAAGTAGCTAGCGCCAAGCCGAGGCCCGGGATTGGGATGAACACCCTCGCGAGTCAAATCGCGGACCCACCCGGCCACCGAGGCAGCCATGGAAAGCCCCCGCGAAGGCCCATCCGCAGGCTGAAGCTCACTTGGCGTCCAGACCCATTGTGAGCGGCTGCCGGTGACCAACGTAAGAGCGCACAACCGGCGGCATTGCTTGTTTAACCGGTAAGAAGAGGAACGCCCTTTAGCCAAGCAGCCCAAAGCGGCAGTGGAGTCCACTAACCTCACCACCCGCTTACCCCATGTTCCGAGGTTCCGGGCCGAGCGCTCCACCCCCTTCACAGCGGCCCGCACTTCCTTCTCGTTGATGTGCATGGTCGAATCGCGCCAGCGACTCTTGATCCCGACGCGCCATCGCCCGTGGATGATGGCTTTTTCCGCGGCCTTGGTCAAGGGTCTAGGCCCGGCATACATGGCCTCACCTGGGGTGAGGAGGGTTGGGTAACCCCGCACCTCCCGGGCCCGAGCTAATTCCGTCACCTCAGCTGGGGCCATCTCAGCGTAGACAACCCCCTGCCCAAAACTAGACGCATCCGAGGCCACCACCACCGGAGCCAGGGCAGCCCCCCGGTCCACACGGAGCATGGGGGCCAACGCCATGGCACACTCGAGCTCATCGCGCACACCTTGCCACAAAGGTCGCGTTCGCTGGCCCCACCCCTTGAGGTTGATGAACTTAAAACTCTGCTGCCATATGGACAAGCAAGTGCGGCTGAGCATCTGCAGCCACACCCACCGGCCCACGACGGCCGCCAGCGCCTCAGCGGTAGCGCGTCCCCTCTCGAGGAGTACACGAGTGTGCGCAACCACAAGGGTGAGCTGCTTAGCTGTCGGCTCCAACACCCCATCCCGCCGGTGAACAACACCCAGAGCTTCTAGCTCGTCCTCCCCCTCCGGGCTAGCCATGATCGTCTTGTCCTTGGAGGGCACAAGGTTGTTAGGCGCGTACCCGTCTTCAATAGCACTCGCGATTAAGCGATTCACCGCCTCGCACGTGCGCCCATTGCTGACCACCAGGTCATCAATAGTGATGGATACCATAGGGGCAGGGGGGTCCTCAAGGTCGATTTGCATCTCCCTCGTGCTCTCCTCCTTGTACTCGATGGCTAGGGCGGTTGGGTTACCCCATGCATTCCGAAGCACGGTCAGCTCCCCTACACTTGTGAGGCGGTTCACCTGCCGTCTAGGATCCAAAGCGCCCGTGGCATAGAGGACCATCTCATGGATGGCTTCCCCTAGCGCTACAGCGTGGGAGTGCCCCATGGCCAGCACTTTCAGCACTGGCCACACCCTCCTCCGCCGCCCCGGCAGCCCGACATCGGTGGACCACACATCAGGTAGCCCTTGATAATCCCACCACCACTCCGGCACTTGGATGGTATAGTAATACGAGACCAGATCGCTCTTGGCCGTGTAGCACCGACCCTTGATATAGACCTCCGAGTATATGCCCAGGTGGGGTAACACCGTCTTAGGGGGGTCCACCCACAGTGCGTTCCCCAACTTCTTATTCACAATGAGCCTTAACTCCCCCACTCCTTTGGCCACCCCAAAACATCCGTCTACCCACTTTGGCCGCGTCTCTCGGAACTCCACCATCCCCACGTCCGCTGCCCTCCCCATCAACTTGCCCCACTCCGCCATGGTGCACCCTCGGCTGGGGGCAGGTACATTCCAATACCTCGCACTGGCAGCCACCTCCGGCTTGATGCAGTTGGCTTCGCTCGCGTACACCTCTCGCCAACTAGGTCGTAGCGCCAGCAAATCCAGCAGCTTCGCCTTTCCTGCCACCTCGCGCTTCGGCAGACTCACCCGCTCCGCCACAAGTTGTTCATACTTATTACATTTCCCATAGATTAGATCACTTCCTTCTGCGGGGCCTGTCGCAACGCCGGTTACGCGGCGACTGTACCACTCGCAGTGCTTCTTGACCCTTTTCAGGGCCTCCGCCGTTCCTCTGGAGCACGCGCCTCCAGATTTAGGCGGAGGGTCTGCCCCCCCGTGCCATAGCCAATTCAACCACGTAATCACCTTGTGTTGTAGAGTGAAGGTCCGGCGGCGGCGAGTTGCACGCTGGCGTCTGCGTGCTGACCTCACTCTCCCCCACGTAGTGCTTAGAGGCATTGTAGGAAGAGGCAGTGGGAAGGGGGAGCGGTTTACCCTTTCGGTGTTTACTTGGTTTGCTGGGCCTTGCCCAGCTTCTCCATCATCGTGGCGCTTTGCAGGGCCATCTTCATGGCCGGGTTGCTCACCAAGGAGGCATCTTCCTTGAGAGCAAGGAGGTGGCCAGCCACCTTCCACCCTCCTGACCCCTGGCTCTCCACTAGGAGCATGGCTGCCACCACCCTCATGAGATACTCTACCCCAGCCAACTCCCCGGCTGCCGGCCCCAACTCCTTGAAGAGTGTGTCCATGGCCAGGGCGATGTTCATGACCACCTTCCTGCTTTCCTGGTTCCTCCACCCCCCTTGGCGAGTAGCCATGATCCAACTCTTTATCCCCCCTCCATTGTCGTTGGCATCCTCGAGCACCTCGGGGAGCACTCTCTCTTGCACCCTCCAATTCACCACTTGTGCTCGAGTGGGCAGCGTCACCCCTTTGGTCTTTTTCGGCTTCCTGGAAGCCCCATCTGCCCCGGCCAGCGCATCCTTCAATTTCGTCAGGAAATCCTCTTCCTCGGACTCCTCCTCCTCCTCCTCTTCTTTGCCCGCCTGCCCCTGCTTGCCAATAATAGCCGCCAGCTCCAAGAGCTGCTCCCTCACATCCCCCGCGGCCTTTCCCTTGCTCGGGGCTGGGCTTCCGACTTTTTTCGTCCCCTTTTTCGCCCCTTTCGTGGGCCGGCGTGGTGGCTGCATCTCCTCTTCGTCCGAGTCCGCCAAGTCCCGGGCGCTTTGGAGGGCTGCCACTAGCGCTTCGTTTGGGTCCGCTGCTGCCAGAATTTCAGGCCCGTCCACGTGGTCGACCAGCAGTCCAACGACGGACTCCAGCTGGGCCGCAGACCACCGGCTGACAGTAGTTACCCAGTCGGTCCCGAGGACCGCCTCAAAGGCAGCGCACACTTCAGGCAGGCCCGAGCAAGTGGAGAGCTCCTGATGGAGCCTTTTCTTCTGCGTCGGCCAGCCTAGTCGGCCCTTTCCCGTCTGTTTAGTAGCTGTCGGCACCTCGGGATTAGCTTTCGGTAATTGCTTCCCAGCACCTGTCGAACCTGGCTTCCGCCCGGGCTTCGGCATCCCAGCCGCTTTGCAGAAAGGAATTCCGGGCGTCAGCTACGCTGCCCCTGACCCCTGTCGCCGCCTTCGTTAAAACAAAAGAGACCGCCATGATGACACCATGGGAGCCTGAATCCTCATCATTAATTACATAAATGCCATTCATGTACGTACACGGGCCATGATGACACCATGGGAGCCTGAATCCTCATCATTAAATACATAAATGCCATCCATGTACGTACACGGGCCATGATGACACCATGGGAGCCTGAATCCTCATCATTAATTACAAAAATGCCATCCATGTACGTAGACGGGCCATGATGACACCATGGGAGCCTGAATCCTCATCGTTAATTACATACATGCCATCCATGTACGTACACGGGCCATGATGACACCATGGGAGCCTGAATCCTCATAGTTATTATAAATAGTGACGGAACCTTTTTGCCACTTGGCAATCAGGTCCGTCACTATTTATCCGGCGAAAACCACTCGCCGGCATCAATTCCGCGCCACGTTCACGTACGTGAACTTAACGCGGAATAGATGCCGGCGAGTGGTTTTCGCCGGATAAATAGTGACGGACCTGATTGCCAAGTGGCAAAAAGGTTCCGTCACTATTTATAATAACTAAAACGTCGTAGTGTGGGGGTCGATATCTATCATACCGCTGATGCCTACTGCAGTACCGAATCTCGCCTTAACGATATTCCAACCGGGCATATTTTCCCTTCTGGCACTTTCGTTTGGCCTTCTGGTATCAATTCCGGTATTCGGAAATACCCGTGTCACCACAGGGATTCGAACCCCCGACTTACGAGGTCTTAGTTATTATAAATAGTGACGGAACCTTTTTGCCACTTGGCAATTAGGTCCGTCACTATTTATCCGGCGAAAACCACTCGCCGGCATCTATTCCGCGTTAAGTTCACGTACGTGAACGTGGCGCGGAATAGATGCCGGCGAGTGGTTTTCGCCGGATAAATAGTGACGGACCTAATTGCCAAGTGGCAAAAAGGTTCCGTCACTATTTATAATAACTAAGACCTCGTAAGTCGGGGGTTCGAATCCCTGTGGTGACACGGGTATTCCCGAATACCGGAATTGATACCAGAAGGCCAAACGAAAGTGCCAGAAGGGAAAATATGCCCGGTTGGAATATCGTTAAGGCGAGATTCGGTACTGCAGTAGGCATCAGCGGTATGATAGATATCGACCCCCACACTACGACGTTTTAGTTATTATAAATAGTGACGGAACCTTTTTGCCACTTGGCAATTAGGTCTGTCACTATTTATCCGGCGAAAACCACTCGCCGGCATCAATTCCGCGCCACGTTCACGTACGTGAACTTAACGCGGAATAGATGCCGGCGAGTGGTTTTCGCCGGATAAATAGTGACGGACCTAATTGCCAAGTGGCAAAAAGGTTCCGTCACTATTTATAATAACTCTCATCATTACTTACATAAATGCCATCCATGTACGTAGACGGGCCATGATGACACCATGGGAGCCTGAATCCTCATCAATAATTACATAAATGCCATCCATGTACGTAGACGGGCCATGATGACACCATGGGAGCCTGAATCCTCATCATTTTTTTTATGAGACATCCATGTACGTAGGCCTGCATGATGACACCATGGGAGCATGAATCCTCATCATTTTTTTAATGAGACATCCATGTACGTAGGCCAGCCATGATGACACCATGGGAGCCTGAATCCTCATCAATTTTTTTTCTTTGACATCCATGTACGTAGACGGGCCATGGAGACACCATGGGAGCCTGAATCCTCATCATTTACTATTCCTTGACATCCATGTACGTAGGCCAGCCATGGAGACACCATGGGAGCCTGAATCCTCCTCATTAATTACATAAATGCCAACCATGTAGGTAGACAAGCCATGATGACACCATGGGAGCCTGAATCCTCATCATTAATTACATAAATGCCATCCATGTACGTAGACGGGCCATGATGACCCCATGGGAGCCTAAATCCTCATCATTAATTACAAAAATGCCATCCATGTACGTAGACGGGCCATGATGACACCATGGGAACCTGAATCCTCATCATTACTTACATAAATGCCAACCATGTACGTAGACGGGCCATGGAGACACCATGGGAGCCTGAATCCTCATCATTAATTACAAAATCGCCATCCATGTACGTAGACGGGCCATGATGACACCATGGGAGCCTGAATCCTCATCATTTACTATTCCTTGACATCCATGTACGTAGACGGGCCATGATGACACCATGGGAGCCTGAATCCTCATCATTAATTACAAAAATGCCATTCATGTACGTACACGGGCCATGATGACACCATGGGAGCCTGAATCCTCATCGTTAATTACATACATGCCATCCATGTACGTACACGGGCCATGATGACACCATGGGAGCCTGAATCCTCATCATTTACTATCATATGAATGGCATTTATGTAATTAATGATGAGGATTCAGGCTCCCATGGTGTGATCATGGCCCGTGTACGTACATGGATGGCATTTATGTAATTATTGATGAGGATTCAGGCTCCCATGGTGTGATCATGGCCCGTGTACGTACATGGATGGCATTTATGTATATAATGATGAGGATTCAGGCTCCCATGGTGTCATCATGGCCCGTGTACGTACATGAATGGCATTTATGTAATTAATGATGAGGATTCAGGCTCCCATGGTGTCATCATGGCCCGTCTACGTACATGGATGTCAAGGAATAGTAAATGATGAGGATTCAGGCTCCCATGGTGTCTCCATGGCCCGTCTACGTACATGGTTGGCATTGATGTAATTAATGATGAGGATTCAGGCTCCATTGGTGTCATCATGGCTGGCCTACGTATGTACATGGATGTCAAAGAAAAAAAAAATGCTGAGGATTCAGGCTCCCATGGTGTCATCATTGCCCGTGTATGTACATGGTTGGCATTTATGTAATTAATGATGAGGATTCAGGCTCCCATGGTGTCTCCATGGCTTGTCTACGTACATGGATGGCATTTATGTAATTAATGATGAGGATTAAGGCTCCCATGGTGTCATCATGGCTGGCCTACGTACATGGATGTCAAGGAATCGGATTTCTTTGAAAAGAGTTTCTCGAAGTGAGGCGGGGAATAAGGCCGCTCACGGGAGCCGCCTGGATGGTCGGCTGAACCGGGCGGGTTTGGCAGATGTAACCGGATTTGGCTAATGGCTGGCGACCTGGAATTGTTAGTAGGGGCAGTGGCCCTATTGTGCTACAATCTCGAAACAATCTTATGCTTAAAGTTTGACAGGGCCGGGTTTGTTGAACCGGTTTGTTGAAGGATAGGGTGGTTTTACCGGATTAGGATACATTTTTTTGTCTAGGATACATTTGATGCACTGTGCAGTTTTCAGATGTGTTTGTGGGGGTTGATTGCGCCTAGCATGCATTTTATTGAAGCAATGAGTTTCCCAAGATATACATTATATAAACTAAGACAATTGACCCATTAACGCAATGAGACAACATCAATGAGACAACATATGCCAATTGAAGGCTGCCCGCAACTTTATTCCAAGTTCATTATTATATGATTCCAAGACCATAACTCTTCCAAGACCGTACATCTTCAAGATATAGCACTACAGACACCCACGCGGCTTCCGCGGTCATCACGCTCCTCCTCCAAGACAACTCAACCTTACAGGACGTTGGGCCATCATACGTCCGGAATAATTGTGTCACTTATTACATAACCAAACTTTTTGAGGGATCGCCATGGTTGCATGGTTTCAACACATGCGCCCTGCACTCATGTGCATCAAAGGTGTTGCGTAGTGCCAACTCAGTGTCAAAGAACTGATTCAATAATATTTCCCGTATGGCCATGAAGGCCCACATGAGTTAAACATGGCCGAGAGTGATTGCATCATCCTTCTTGGCGACATCGGTCTTGACGACGTCGATGGGGAAGACGGCAGCACCTGCATGTGAACAAAAGAATCCATGAACTGTGGCATCCAAAGGCAACAACATATTAGCATCCCATTGAACACGAAGCCACGCTGACCCGGCCATCCAGCCGCCCACGCAGCCACAGAGCCAGCCAGCCACGCAGTGACGCACCCACCCAGCCACACATCCACGCATCCACGCACCCGGCACCCCCCCCCCCCCCAGCCAGCCACGCAGCCACGCAGCCACGCAGCCACGCAGCAGCGCAGCCACGCAGCCACACAGCCACGCACCCTCCTTTCCAGCCACGCAGCCACGCAGCCACGCAGCCACGCAGCCACGCAGCCACGCAGCCACGCAGCAGCGCAGCTACACGCAGCCACACAGCCACGCACCCTCCTTTCCAGCCAAGCAGCCACGCAGCCACGCAGCCACGCAGCCACGCAGCAGCGCAGCCACGCAGCCACACAGCCACGCACCCTCCTTTCCAGCCACGCAGCCACGCAGCCACGCAGCAGCGCAGCCACGCAGCCACACAGCCACGCACCCTCCTTTCCAGCCAAGCAGCCACGCAGCCACGCAGCCACGCAGCCACGCAGCAGCGCAGCCACGCAGCCACACAGCCACGCAGCCACGCAGCCACGCAGCAGCGCAGCCACGCAGCCACGCAGCCACGCAGCAGCGCAGCCACGCAGCCACACAGCCACGCACCCTCCTTTCCAGCCACGCAGCCACGCAGCCACGCAGCCACGCAGCCACGCAGCCACGCAGCCACGCAGCCACGCAGCCACGCAGCAGCGCAGCCACGCAGCCACACAGCCACGCACCCTCCTTTCCAGCCAAGCAGCCACGCAGCCACGCAGCAGCGCAGCCACGCAGCCACACAGCCACGCACCCTCCTTTCCAGCCACGCAGCCACGCAGCAGCGCAGCCACGCAGCCACGCAGCAGCGCAGCCACGCAGCCACACAGCCACGCAGCCACGCAGCCACGCAGCAGCGCAGCCACGCAGCCACGCAGCCACGCAGCCACGCAGCAGCGCAGCCACGCAGCCACACAGCCACGCACCCTCCTTTCCAGCCAAGCAGCCACGCAGTCACACAGTCAAACCCCCCTACACCCCCCCCCCACACACACCCCCCACCCCACCCACTCAACACTACACGAATGACTCACAAAGAACTGCTGCACCACCGATGATCCCTGCGGGAACTGCTCTGCTGCCGACGGTCCCTGCGAAAACTGCTGCAGTGCCGACAATGCCTGTGGAAACTGCGACATTGCCGACGCTGCCTGCGGGAACTGAAGCGCTGCTGCTGCTGCTGCTGCTGCTGCTGCTGCTGCTGCTGCTGCTGCTGCTGCTGCTGCTGCTGCTGCAGTTGTTGCTGCAGTTGCTGCTGCAGTTGCTGCTGCAGTTGCTGCTGCTGCTGCTGCTGCTGCTGCTGCTGCTCCAGCTGGACCACTTGTTTCTGCACCTCTTGACGCAGCTGCAAACCAAGCTCTTCAACCTTCTTGCTTTGGTTCTCCATAGCTCGTTGCATCTCTCTCATCGTCTGTTCCACGCCCACCAGTACGGGGGTCGGCGGCGGCAGCGGCTGGGTACGCTCTGGCTGGGTGCGCTCTGGCTGCCGTGCAGGACCTTGCCACATCGGCCGGCGCATTGGTGGTTTGCACCGGCCAAAAAATCTACTTTCATGGCACCAGATTTCTTTCCTAGCACCCATTTTCTACAATCGTCCCCGGCATAACACAAATCAATCAATTCGTCCATGTCATCGCTTCGGCTATCAGCATCGGGCATAGTTCCCGTGGCTAGTGCCCATCATTCTTTCCACCTTGAGCGGGGCGAAGTCACGAATTCAAGCGCGAAGTGCATTTGAATCAAGCGGGAACTGGGTGACACTGCTTGAAGACGTGCAGCTCCAAGGCATGCAAATGATGCAATGTATGAAAGATACGATACGCAAAGTTCAGGTGTTCAGGTGAAGCCGTGAAGACGTGGTGAAGACAGGTGAAGACGCGGTGAAGACGTGAAGACGTGAAGACGTGAAGACGTGAAGACACGATACGGCAAGTTCAGGTGAAGTTCAGGTGTTCAGGTGAAGCCGTGAAGACGTGAAGCCGTGAAGCCGTGAAGACGTGGTGAAGACAGGTGAAGACGCGGTGAAGACGTGAAGACGTGAAGACGTGAAGACGTGAAGACGTGAAGACACGATACGGCAAGTTCAGGTGAAGTTCAGGTGTTCAGGTGAAGCCGTGAAGACGTGAAGCCGTGAGGCCGTGAAGACGTGGTGAAGACAGGTGAAGACGCGGTGAAGACGTGAAGACGTGAAGACGTGAAGACGTGAAGACGTGAAGACACGATACGGCAAGTTCAGGTGAAGTTCAGGTGTTCAGGTGAAGCCGTGAAGACGTGAAGCCGTGAAGCCGTGAAGACGTGGTGAAGACAGGTGAAGACGCGGTGAAGACGTGAAGACGTGAAGACGTGAAGACGTGAAGACGTGAAGACGTGAAGACACGATACGGCAAGTTCAGGTGAAGTTCAGGTGTTCAGGTGAAGCCGTGAAGCCGTGAAGACGCGAAGACGTGAAGACGTGGTGAAGACAGGTGAAGACGCGGTGAAGACGTGAAGACGTGAAGACGTGAAGACGTGAAGACGTGAAGACACGATACGGCAAGTTCAGGTGAAGTTCAGGTGTTCAGGTGAAGCCGTGAAGACGTGAAGCCGTGAAGCCGTGAAGACGTGGTGAAGACAGGTGAAGACGCGGTGAAGACGTGAAGACGTGAAGACGTGAAGACGTGAAGACACGATACGGCAAGTTCAGGTGAAGTTCAGGTGTTCAGGTGAAGCCGTGAAGACGTGAAGACGCGAAGACGTGAAGACGTGGTGAAGACAGGTGAAGACGCGGTGAAGACGTGAAGACGTGAAGACGTGAAGACGTGAAGACGTGAAGACACGATACGGCAAGTTCAGGTGAAGTTCAGGTGTTCAGGTGAAGCCGTGAAGACGTGAAGCCGTGAAGCCGTGAAGACGTGGTGAAGACAGGTGAAGACGCGGTGAAGACGTGAAGACGTGAAGACGTGAAGACGTGAAGACACGATACGGCAAGTTCAGGTGAAGTTCAGGTGTTCAGGTGAAGCCGTGAAGACGTGAAGACGCGAAGACGTGAAGACGTGGTGAAGACAGGTGAAGACGCGGTGAAGACGTGAAGACGTGAAGACGTGCATGCAAGGTATCAAAGATACGATACGCCGCAAGTTCAGGTGAAGTCGTGAAGACGTGAAGACGTGAAGACGTGAAGACGTGAAGACGTGAAGACGTGAAGACGTGAAGACCAGGACTGACACGTGAAGACTGGGACGTGAAGGCAAGTTGCAGCACTCGGCCGCTGCAGTCGCACGCAGGTAGAAACGAGTATTGCTGCTTGAATCTGTCAAGACCCCATCGAATGTAAAACAGGTTTTTCGTAAAGAAATCCGATTTGTGGGCGGGCTTTACATATTGCTTCTGTCCAAGCACTACCGGATGTAAAACAGTATACTTCTTGAAGAAATAAGTTGGGGCTTTGTTGGGCGTCACATTTGACCGGTGGGCGGAGTTTCCTGCTTCTGTGAAGGCGCCATCGAATGTAGATCAGTAGATTTTCTAAAGAAATCTGAGTTGTGGGCGGGGCCTTTATTGCTTGTGTCCATCCACCACCGGATGTAGAACAGTAGACTTATTGAAGGTGAATCACGATACAACAGCTGTAGTTGACAACATCATGACCGGCACATCTTTCCCCCACCGCTGCTCAACCCGGTCCCCCCCAAACTCCTCCACACTTGCCCACCTTTCCACCCTCCTCCACGGCCCGTTGTGTTTGCAGGCGTCGGCACAAAGGGAGGAGGCCGTGCGAGCCGGGAAACTCACGGTATGGTTTGATTTCTAGTTTTGTATTAGGACCCTAGGGTAGCTATGTTATATAGGCATGTCTGACAGCATAGCTCACCATTTCATTACCATGGGATGCTGAGCATACCATTTCCAGAGAGGTAAGTCAGTCACTCTTCGCAGTTGACAAGTCAGAGAAAGCAATCAAGTGCAGCGTTCACAACTCTTGCCGCTCGTAACCTTTTGTCTGCCCTGTTTGGCAGCTCCCTGTCTTTGCTTTCTCTCGTATTTCTTTCTTTTGTCTCTTTTCTACATCTTTCTTTGCTAATTCTTGAATATATGATGCTATTGTAGCATCCTTCTAGCGCGGATCGCTCTTAATATCCTTCTCGCGCACGTTTCCTCGCTTTTTCTCATGTAAGAGCGTCTTCCCTGCCCATGCAGCGTGTACCTGGTGTGTGTGGCTCTGCCTTGCCAATCACAACTGACCGACATGCTGGTCAGGCACTGCAGGTCGTTGCCCTTGCGTGTGTGAACCTGCTGTTTTGGCTGTTCCCATGGCCGCTGCGTGTGTCCGTGAATGATACCATGGGAGGGAGACTTCTCCCATGGGTCCCCTTCGCTGACACTCGTGATGTAGGTTCGCGTCGACTTGTTTCTCTCACTGTGCCCATATTGGCCTCGCACGGCTTTGTCTCTCATTCCTTGTTTGCATGCGGCGGCGTGTAGACCATCATCTTCATCCGAGACCGCAACAGCAAGGGCCAGGAGGTGAGTAATTGCTGAGGGCATGGCTCCTATCCCTTGATGAGTCTAGCGCCATGTACCACCCTCTATGCCTGCATATAGGTGACGCATTGAAAATGCAAGCATCTTACTAGAAGTAGCACGGGCCTCCGAGGTGAGATTCTGCGCAGGCCTCATGATCCCAATGGACCTGCGAAGCGCATGGCGCGCATGGGCGGCCGGCCGGCGCAGCTGGCATGCGGCGGGGCGGGGCTGTCGACGGGCGGCGGGGCAGGGCCGTCGGCGCGCGGGGGGCCAGCGGCGCTGCCGGTGCGCGCGGGCGGCGGGCCGGCGCACCTGGCATGCGGCGGGGCAGGGCTGTCGACGGGCGGCGGGGCGGGGCAGTCGACGGGCGGCGGGGCAGGGCCAGCGGCGCTGCCGGCGCGCGTGGGCAGCGGGCCGGCGCAGCTGGCATGCGGCGGGGCGGGGCTGTCGACGGGCGTCGGGGCAGGGCTGTTGACGGGCGGCGGGGCAGGGCCGTCGGCGCGCGGGGGGCCAGCGGCGCTGCCGGCGCGCGCGGGCGGCGGGCCGGCGCACCTGGCATGCGGTGGGTCGGGGCTGTCGACGGGCGGCGGGGCGGGGCAGTCGACGGGCGGCGGGGCAGGGCCGTCAGCGCGCGGGGGGCCAGCGGCGCTGCCGGCGCGCGTGGGCGGCGGGCCGGCGCAGCTGGCATGCGGCGGGGCGGGGCAGTCGACAGGCGGCGGGGCGGGGCAGCCGGTGCGCGGCGGGGCGGCGCCGTCGGCGGGCGGCGAGGTGGCGCAGCCAGCGCGCAGCGAGGTGGCAGCGGCGGCGCAGCCTGCATGCGGCGGGGCAGGGCTGTCGACGGGCGGCGGGGCGGGGCAGTCGACGGGCGGCGGGGCAGGGCCGTCGGCGCGCGGGGGCCAGCGGCGCTGCCGGCGCGCATGGGCGGCGGGCCGGCGCAGCTGGCATGCGGCGGGGCGGGGCTGTCAACGGGCGGCGGGGCAGGGCCGTCGGCGCGCGGGGGGCCAACGGCGCTGCCGGCGCGCGTGGGCGGCGGGCCGGCGCAGCTGGCATGCGGCGGGGCGGGGCAGCCTGTCGACGGGCTACGGGGCGGGGCAGCCGGCGCGCGGCGGGCCGGCGGCGCAGCCGGCGGGCGGCGGAGCGGCGGAGCGGCGGAGCGGCACAGCCGGTGCCTGAAAAACGCGGTCGCTCAATGAAGGTGCACCACGCCGTCTTCTTCCAGGTACAGGGCAACACAGAGACCTGGTTGTCCTACCGGACCACGGAGTCCCAAAAGACGCCGTGGCAGCCCGCGGGGACTCGACAGGAAGGCGCGCCACGGTGCGGGAAGGCGATGACACAGCCATACAGGTTTGATGCGGAGGGGCGGCCGCTGTTTGGCGTCCGACTTGTGGATCCAGACCGCATTCCGATGTTGCAGGACACCCCAGCCTTCGCACCATTGAACATGGAGTTTCTGGGGAAGGAGCTGGAGTCGATCAAAACAAGGGTCGAGAAGTTGCCCCATGGCATCTGGCAGTGGTACTTTCCGCCCGACACCATCAAGCCAAACAAGGCCTTTTTTCGCAAGTCAAGTCCCACATGCCCCTGAGGAGGTGCCTGAGGAGTGGCGCCCTTTGCCGTGGCCATCTCGCGCGGACATCTCCGCCCTGCGTGAGCACGATGCAGCGCCTGAACCACCACCGACGCAAGAAGAGCACTTCATGGCGTTGGTCGACGCAGAGGCGGTGCGCGTCACCCCGCTGGTAGACCGAGTTCGTCATGATGGCCACACACAGCAGGAATGGGCGGCAGAAGACAGGGCCATGGCAGCCAAGGTCGCTTACTTGAAGCGCATGCAAGGCGTTGAGAAAGGCTCCGCTGTTCTATACTGGCACCCTTCAGCTGGTATTCTCTGCAACTCGAAGCTCACGTGGACTCCAGTCCTCGTTGGCATCATCAAGGAGGTGGTTGCGAAGGAGGATGGCGGCCAACCTTCTATTGAGCTCTTTGTATACCGCGCTAAGCATTTGCATGACACGTGGCACCCGTGGAATACAGACATTGCGCAATGGCCCCATCCGCCAACCACTGCGGCGCACACGGTGATCATCACCGCCTCAGACCTCGTCTTGACACAAGTGGTGGGCAAGCGAGGTCAGCCGCCCCATGGAGTCTCCTTGGGTGCGAACGAAAAGCTCACCAAGGAGTGCCTAAAGGCGCTGAAGGAGGTGCCCTATGACGCGGAACACCCGGTCGTGAAGTGGCAAGATGCTGAATGCTCGAAGGGCATCGTCGGCATGGCGAAGGCATGCTGGGAAGGCGTAACGCTGCAGGTCAAGAGTGGCAGCCGCAACCTCGTAGGGCAAGTCGTGTGTCATTGGGCGTCGGAGCGTGTGACATCCGCGGACGGTCGCACCGAAAGCCGGGACGGCAGGTACCATGGTCGTGTCGCTGTTGTCGACACGCAAAACGACATGGTAGCCATGTACTGGGGTGCCCGTTGGGAGGAGGACGCGGTTTCTTGCGTGCCTCTCCACGAGCTGGAGGCACAGATCTGCGGGTGCCCCGGTGTGGTCGTCCCTGCGTTGCAAGCGCCGGATATCACCCTGGCCGAGGCTCGATTGCGCGAGATGGTTCCACCCAGCGACGTTGTGGCGGAGAACAACAACGCAGGCGCCTCCCGGCGTCGGAAGCGAGCGCTCATCCTTGCCGATGACGATGACGACGACGACGACTGCTGAAGCGCAAGCAGCGTTGTTGTCATTGAGCTGCTCATGTGCTGCTGCTGCTGCTGTGCTGCCATGCTATTGCTGCTGCATTGCTGCCGTACTGCTGCTGTGCTATTGTGCTGATGTGTTGCTGCATTGCTGCCGTGCCGCTGATGTATTGCTGTCGTGCTGCTGTGTTGATGCACTGCTGCATTGCTGCCGTGCTGCTGAGCTAGTACTGCCTATTAGTGAATTTCCTATCAATGGACTATAGTCCACTGATAGGAAATTCAGGAATCGGCATACTAAGTTGCTGCTGCGCTGACTTGTGCTCCTGCTATGCGGCCGTGTTGATGTGCTACAGTTGTGCTGCTGCTGTGCTACGGTCATGCTGCTGCTGTGTTGCTGGGCTGATGTGTTGTTGCATTGATGTAGTGGCTATTGTTCCGCTACTACAATTTGCTACTGATGCCGCTGCTGGTGCTTTTTTGCATGTCAGTGCCCGCTATGTTCACACCACTGTTGCCGCGGTTGGTATCGCGTGATTTCCACCGGTTGTGCGTTGACATGTGTTACTCATGCATTTGCCCCTATATTTGGTAGCACGCGGTTTCGCGTTAGTTAGGTGCAGACAGCTGCATGTAGACAAACATCTTGTTTAAGTCGGTCAATTAACTGTTCTTGACGCATCATGGTCCAAGTCGACCGACCTGTAGGGACCAGTAGAGCAATTGTCTAGGAGAAAGAGCGTGATCGCTGCAGAAGCCGCGTGGCAGCCGTGGCTGTACCTGTAGTACGACCTGCATATATATGGATACTGTATTTGGATACTGGGTTGTTTATCAATTCTGGTTTTAATTTATTTAGTGTACCTGGTGTTGGCATGCCAACTCAGTGCTAAACTACTTTATGCACAATGATGCAACTTGATGCTATAGTGACGTGCCACGATGTAACTTTATTAACTTCACCATTAGTCATGGGGTCAATAGGATTGCTCATTATGCCATGTTAACATGAACCATGGGTTACGTAATAGTGAAAACAGTAATCATGATGCTCCACTTGAAGTCTCCAACATGGTCATGTTTGGAATTTTATTGATCATATTCACAATATATGAAAAGAGACAACAAACGTGGAAGCATGGCACGCCGAGGCCGATAATATATGTGTGAAATATGAAAAGAGACAACATCTTTGGCAAGCATGATCATATTATGCTTGCCAAACATATTAATGATATCGACCATGTCCAGAAACCATGTTTGCCAATGGTGCATTTAGGATACATTTGAAGCCGTGCAAATGTATCCTAATCCGGTAAAACCACCCATAATTAGAACCTTTCGGAAAGGGTATTTGATTGGTTGTTGTTTTTGTGGTACGGTAGGTGTCGCTACATTCTCAGGTTGGCGTGTTAAGTTAAGCTCGGTTGCTGATGTCAGCCCCGTGCTAGGGCAGTTTGACTACTTTGGCGGCGTAGTGACATTGTTGTGGTCTTTTTTCTTGTAAACGTTGGCTGAGCGCCGACGGCTGAGGCTATGGCGGTACAAGAAGTGCCTCACCAGCCTTGCGCTCAGCATGGGTGCGGGGCTAAAATTTGTTAACCAAATTTCCGGCATCCATGATCCCTGGCTGCTTAAGGCGGTTGGGATTCATGGCTGCCACTGGCCCGGAATTAATGTCCGGGTGATCGGGGTTTAAATGCGAAGCGGGGGCTGATGCATTATTTAATGGCTGGTTTGTTTGAAAGAAACGGCCAGCTGGCCGGGTTGGGCAAGGGCTAGCTTGCTTGATGGTTCCGTACCTGGGGATGCTTGCGCCTCGGGTTGGGCTGTCGGCAGGCTGGCCTGCCTTTGAGTTGTCTCGTACCTGGAAATGCTTGCATTCCGGGTTGGGCTTGGCTTGAGGGCCGCCGCGGCTCGGGGGGGTAAAAAATTTAAGTCACCGTTGTGGGACACGGAGCCTCGGCGCAGGAGGCAAGGGCTGAAAGCCAACTTGATTTCGTAATCAGTGGTATTTCCACTTTTTTGTACGGAAGGAGTGTTTATGTGCTCGGCACTAGGTTGGTTGCTCTTCAAAAAAGTTGTAAACTGGGCGTCGGCTGGAATCAGCGGCGCCAGTCAGCAGCTTTTGCTTTGACTTTGTGTTCCGCGACAGCACCCCTTAGCGGACCAGAGAAGAGGTCGGCAACGAGGTCAGCGGGGGCCCCCGAGTGGGGTCAAAAATGCGAGCTGTGTCGATTGACAGTGCATGAATTTTTGTGCATTCACAGTCGCTGGGAATTAAATCTGTTTTCTGGCAACGGAGAGCGCCCATCGCGACAGGACAGCTTTTGACGGGAAAGGAAATGGTGCTTCTTTAGCGGACCGGAGGGCCAGGAAGGGGAGGTTGGGTAATCGCGAGCCATGCCTAAGGAGTTCTTAATAGCGGTTCTGTAACCGCTACCTGTCTGTATGCATCTACTTATTGTTTTAACAAAGATGCTGGTGACTATGGTGAGCAAACGGGTGTATGAATCGGATTTCTTTGAAAAGAGTTTCTCGAAGTGAGGCGGGGAATAAGGCCGCTCACGGGAGCCGCCTGGATGGTCGGCTGAACCGGGCGGGTTTGGCAGATGTAACCGGATTTGGCTAATGGCTGGCGACCTGGAATTGTTAGTAGGGGCAGTGGCCCTATTGTGCTACAATCTCGAAACAATCTTATGCTTAAAGTTTGACAGGGCCGGGTTTGTTGAACCGGTTTGTTGAATGATAATTAGAACCTTTCGGAAAGGGTATTTGATTGGTTGTTGTTTTTGTGGTACGGTAGGTGTCGCTACATTCTCAGGTTGGCGTGTTAAGTTAAGCTCGGTTGCTGATGTCAGCCCCGTGCTAGGGCAGTTTGACTACTTTGGCGGCGTAGTGACATTGTTGTGGTCTTTTTTCTTGTCCCACCCACCCACCCTCTTTGGTGGCCTGGTCTGCGCGGGTAATCGCGAGCCATGCCTAAGGAGTTCTTAATAGCGGTTCTGTAACCGCTACCTGTCTGTATGCATCTACTTATTGTTTTAACAAAGATGCTGGTGACTATGGTGAGCAAACGGGTGTATGAATAGTAAATGATGAGGATTCAGGCTCCATTGGGGTCATCATGGCTGGCCTACGTACATGGATGTCAAGGAATAGTAAATGATGAGGATTCAGGCTCCCATGGTGTCTCCATGGCTGGCCTACGTACATTGATGTCAAGGAATAGTAAATGATGAGGATTCAGGCTCCATTGGGGTCATCATGGCTGGCCTACGTACATGGATGTCAAGGAATAGTAAATGATGAGGATTCAGGCTCCATTGGGGTCATCATGGCTGGCCTACGTACATTGATGTCAAAGAATAGTAAATTCATGATGAGGATTCAGACATTCTTGTTGTCATCATGGCTGGCATACCTACATGGATCATTGTCATAAAGTAGTCAATGATGAGGATTCATGATCAGCCTCCCTTGGTGTCATCATGGTGGGGCAATGGATGTACATGCAGGATACCCTCGGCGAATTAGCATTGTTCGTTTTACGAACGAGTGGCTAGGATTTAACACTTATAATTATTCCATAATAGCATTGTTCTAGTTAAACATTTAGTACTAAACTAAACAAGCAATACATTCATCAGTGGACAACCATGTTGGTTGATTCATGGGGCCATGGATGCACAACCAATTGGTACTACCCCCAACCACGCACCGGTGGCGAGCTAAAAATAGAAAAAGACGCTATTTATGAGATATTTTGCCCAAGACAAACCACTTGTCTAAATGACTTGCCCATACATACCTGCAAAGTTCCCCCACTTTTTTAAAAGCTGGGCTATTTACATGGCCAAAATGGTCACATTTGTTTGAGTTAATAATTTTCCCGCAAAATGGGTACTTTTTTTAGCCAAAAAAAATAAATCAAATCATTAACACATCAGATTGGGTCATCCATACATAGAAAATTCCACTGAGTAGGGGGAAACACACTGCCAAAATTTGAGCTCATTCTGACAAGCGTAGCTCAAGTTATTGATTTTCCTGTGATGCCACCTGGGTAGACGCTAAAAGAGAATTGAGCTAGTGCTGAGCCAAAATGACATCTGTTTTGCTACCCTAGACACCCAACAACATGCCCACTTTGATCACGGAGTGTGAGGAGGATGTCCGGAGCGTCATACGCCCCACCCCTCCATCGTCACAGCCAGCCTTGTGAGTCTACCCTTAACAACAAGGCTGGTAGGACGACACGCCTGAGCAGCATATGTCATGCCTATCTCAGGCTAATAATGTGTGATTTTGTGCCAACAACCAAGTTGTTCCACCCAACAACACATTAAAAACCCTCTTCCAAAATGCCCAACAAGCCGGACATGTGGAGGACCACACACGCAGTATATAAAGAGAAAATAAGCTGACTTTTTATCCAGCCAACCTGTGGCTAGCTGCTCTGGTTAGCATGACAAAGGCTATCATTTACTCAGTGGGAAAGGTGAAGAGACCATTGGAACAACCTACCTGACGCATGTGCCACCAAAGCATTGTGTCCCGCAAAATGCACACTGCCTCCTTTCTAACAAGCACGAGCCACTTTCTTTAGGAGACAGGTGCCAGCTCGTCAGTGTCTGGGGAAAATGATGCCGCTGCTTAGGAAGACCGCGTGAATTTCCTCGAACACAACTGTCTATAAAGCAAAAGAAATTTCAGAGAAGCATGGAAATAAAAGCATTACACCTTCCCGACAGGTTGTGGGCCACGCGCTGCAGCAAGCCAGCCACGTCACAGACGAACTTGCTAAAAAACATCCAGGAATCCAGCGATGCAGCGCCAGGACCCGCAACTTCATGGCTGCATCTGGCCGGAAAGAAGGCAAAAAGCTTACGCTCAACGAGCTAAGAAAGCAGGAAAGCGCTATCTTAGAACGTTTAATACAAGAACGTACCATAACGGGCATTTATTCGTGCTCAGGCGCACAAGAAAGGCCACCCTTTCATGGAGAGGTCGGGCGCGCATCGCGCAGGCCTAATGTTATCTTACCGCAAAATGACGGGAAAGGTAAAGATAGCAGCGGGAATTTTTACGGCTTTAGAAACATCATTAAACTAGCTTCCATTAGGACCATCAAAACTGGCAACAATCGACAATCACACCTGCAGGCATCAATTATACTTTATTCATCCCGACAGAAATTCAGGCCGGACCCCCCTGCCGATGGTAAAGAAAAAGAGCCCGCGACATTATAGATCGCAACTATCCCACCATAAATTAGAATCAGTAACTAATTTTCTCCAAGAATCGAGCATTTTTTCTGCTTTCCGCGAGCCAGATTCGTCACGTTTCGTCTAAAAGCAGTCGCCATGGCCACTTCCGCAAGGGGTGCGCGCACCGTGCACCCACTTTTCACGGTACGGAGGGTACCGCGGAATTTTTTTGGCGCGGAAAATATTCGCCGCGCCGAGTCCCCTTAACCATGCATGCATGCCCGTCGTCTCCAAATTACATTACATGCACGTGACGGCGTGTTCCCTCGGTCATGGTGCGCGGCGGTGCCAGCTGGACTGATGTCATGCCCTCCACGTAGGCTCGTTCTACATTTCAGAACTGATCCATGGCGCATAATTAGAATTTTGGAAGGTAGAATCAGGTTCTGAAGGTTCTACATAGTAGCCTAGTAAGGGTACACTAACATGTAGCCCAGTAGTTACTAATCCTGCGATCATGATGGAATATACATGTAGTGATACTAATCGATACATGTAGTACACATGGTTGGCGCACAGAATGTTGTACAACCTGCCCTACATGTCGGAAAAACGCACACTCTGACAAACGTGATTGGAATATATTGTACAACATCATCACTAACGCTACATCCGGAACTGTTCTAGTGAATAGCATTACAATGTACTCCCCCGGCAGGTGTGGGTGCCCGAGTACTTGGAGTCTGAACACGCAGTGTCGACTCCTATTGGTGCAAAGGCATTTTTGTCGTCTCTTCATTTTTTATTCTCCGTTACCACTATATATTGTACAATAGCATGTAGGATGGTACATCCAGAACTGTTCGAGCGAATAGCAGGGGGATCTACACCCCGGTGGGGATCTACACCCTACCCCAATGCCTGGATGAGACCGGCAGTCGCCGTGTCGGATCCTTTTTGCGGCATGTCAGTTTTCAGGGTTCTTTTTTTTTAGTTTTTTTCCCTTTTTTTTTTTTTTCTCCATTTTTACAAATCAGATTTTTTCAGAACAGTGCATACGGCTAAGCTTTCATTTCGCAAGACAATTCTTACGGCACCTTCCAAAGTCCCTGGTGTGTGTCAGTGCAGCGTCGACATGGCATGCGTGGAGGATATTTGCGTACGTACGACGAATCATGTGAAACGACTGGTCCAACCTGAAAAATTTTGAATTTTTGCCGTGTCCAGTAACGGTCCTAGGTTGCACCCGCGGGCCGTTCCGGCAGCTGTACAGAATAGATCAGAAAGATACGCCGCGGAATGACGCCAGTGCCCGGCAAATGTGAGTCGGGAACTGAACAGTCACTACAAACGTCGAAAATCTATTGCTCCACCCCCCAAAAAAGCGTTCCGGAACTGTTCGAAGCGAATAGCACTGACAGGATTCGAACCTGCGTCCAGAGTGAGGTTGCGGAGTGAGGGAGGCCAGCCATCATGGTCCGCACACAAATCTGGCTCGGGTCCGATCCCTGTCAGTGCTCTTCGCTTCGAACAGGTCCGGAACGCTTTTTTGTGGGGGTGGAGCAATAAATACTCGACATTTGCAGTGACTGTTCAGTTCCGGGCTCACAAATGATTTGCCGGGCACAGGCGTCGTTGCGCGGCGTATCTTTGTGATCTTTTCTGTACAGCTGTCGGAACGGCCCGCGGGTGCAACCTAGGACCGTTACTGGACACGGAAAAAATTTAAAATTTTTCAGGTTGGACCAGTCGTTTCACATGATTCGTCGTACGTACGCAAATATCCTCCACGCATGCCATGTCGACGCTGCACTGACACACACCAGGGACTTTGGAAGGTGCGCACCCTGCCCGCCCAGGTAATTGATGCGGTGTTTTGCAGGCGCGCACCGCCGGATGCGCCCACCACGCCCGCCACCGCACGTCCAGTGACCGACTGTGGTCCACGTTCTTTTTCGCCTGCGGGTGCAGCCCCCATAATGCGTACGAGCAGCTTCACGGCTTTCTTCTTTGGAAATCAAGAACAACGGGCCTGACAACAACAACAACGACAGCAGCATCAGCAACAACAAGAGTGAGTTGCGGGATTTTACGTACGTGGTTTTCCTAATTTTTTTTCACCTGGCATGTTGAGTATTCATCCCATTTTGCGTCATGACGGCTTCCTGAACGACGACTCTCTCTCCCTCTCCCTCTCCCCCCCCTCTCCCTCTTATTTTTCACCAGGTTTTTCATGCCGATTTTAAATCCCTTTTGCGTCATGCTCCTTGTAGCGTGATGTCGTCAATTGTCACTCACAACAATACTATCATTGTGGTTCGTTCTTTTTCGCCTGCGGGTGCAGGTCACGAGCGTTGCGTACGAGCAGCACGTGCATGCTCATCATTAAATCAAGAACAACGGGCCTGACAACAAGAACAACGACAGCAGCATCAGCAACAACAAGAGTGAGTTGCGGGATTTTATGTACGTTGTTTTTCTCATGTTTTTTCACCTGTCATGTTGAGTATTCATCCCATTTTGCGTCATGCCGGCTTCCTGAACGACGACTCTCTCTCCCTCTCCCTCTCCCCCCCCTCTCCCTCTTATTTTTCACCGGGTTTTTCATGCCGATTTTTAATCCCTTTTGCGTCATGCTCCTTGTAGCGTGATGTCGTCAATTGTCACTCACAACAATGCTATCATTGTGGTTCGTTCTTTTTCGCCTGCGGGTGCAGGTCACGAGCGTTGCGTGCGGTGCGTCATCAATCCAAGAACAAAACACGATGTGGCTAAACCCTCCCTCCCTCCCTCCCTCCCTCCCTCCCTCCCTCCCTCCCTCCTCCCTCCCTCTCCCTCCCTCCCTCCCTCCCTCCCTCCCTCCCTCCCTCCCTCCCTCCCTCCTCCCTCCTCCTCCTCCCTCCCTCCTCCCTCCCTCCCTCCCTCCTCCCTCCCTCCCTCCCTCCCTCCCTCCCTCCCTCCCTCCCTCCCTCCTCCCTCCCTCCCTCCCTCCCTCCCTCCCTCCCTCCCTCCCTCCCTCCCTCCCTCCCTCCCTCCCTCTCTCTCTCTCTCTCTCCCTCTCTCTCTCCTCTCTCTCTCTCTCTCTCTCTCTCTCTCTCTCTCTCCTCTCTCTCTTCTCCCTCTCCCTCTCCCTCTCCCTCTCCCTCTCCCTCTCCCTCTCCCTCTCCCTCCCCTCTCCCTCTCCCTCTCCCTCTCCTCTCCCTCTCCCTCTCCCTCTCCCTCTCCCTCTCCTCTCCCTCTCCCTCTCCCTCTCCCTCTCCCTCTCCCTCTCCCTCTCCCTCTCCCTCTCCCTCTCCCTCTCCCTCTCCTCTCCCTCTCCCTCTCCCTCTCCCTCTCCCTCTCCCTCCCTCCCCTCCTCCCTCCCTCCTCCCTCCCTCCCTCCCTCCCTCCCTCCCTCTCCCTCCCTCTCTCTCTCCTCTCTCTCTCTCTCTCTCTCTCTCTCTCTCTCTCTCTCTCTCTCTCTCTCTCTCTCTCTCTCTCTCTCTCTCTCTCTCCTCTCTCTCTCTCTCTCTCTCCTCTCTCTCTCTCCTCTCCCTCTCCCTCTCCCTCTCCCTCTCCCTCTCCCTCCCTCCCCCTCCCTCCTCCCTCCCCTCTCCTCCCTCCCTCCCTCCCTCTCCTCTCTCTCTCCCTCTCCTCTCTCTCTCTCTCTCTCTCTCTCCTCTCTCTCTCTCTCTCTCTCTCTCTCTCCCTCTCCCTCTCCTCTCCCTCTCCCTCTCTCCCTCTCCTCCCCCTCCCTCCCTCCCTCCCTCCCTCCTCCCTCCTCCTCCCTCCCTCCCTCCTCCCTCCCTCTCCCTCCCTCCCTCCTCCCTCCCTCCCTCCCCTCCCTCCCTCCCTCCTCCCTCTCCCTCCCTCCCTCCCTCCCTCCCTCCCTCCCTCCCTCCATCCATCCCTCCATCCTCTTACGGTTACGCTTACGCTTACGGTTACGCTTACGCTTACGCTTACGCTTACGCTTACGCTTACGCTTACGCTTACGCTTACGCTTACGCTTACGCTTACGCTTACGCTTACGCTTACGCTTACGCTTACGCA
>RPFO01000645.1:1546585-1569085 GCA_009746045.1 Mesostigma viride
CCCTCCCTCCCTTCCTCCCTCCCTCCCTCCTCCCTCCCTCCCTCCCTCCTCCCCTCCCTCCCTCCCTCCCTCCCCCTCCCTCCCTCCTCCCTCCCTCCCTCCCTCCCTCCTCCTCCCTCCCTCCCTCCCTCTCCCTCCTCTCTCTCTCTCTCTCTCTCTCTCTCTCTCCTCTCTCTCTCTCTCTCTCTCTCTCTCTCTCTCTCTCTCCCTCCCTCTCCCTCCTCTCTCTCTCTCTCTCTCTCTCTCTCTCCTCTCTCTCTCTCTCTCTCTCTCTCTCTCTCTCCCTCCCCCCTCCCTCCCTCCTCCCTCCCTCCCTCCCTCCCTCCCTCCCTCCCTCCCCTCCCTCCCTCCCTCCTCCTCCCCTCCCTCCCTCCCTCCCTCCCTCCCTCCCTCCCTCCCTCCCTCCCTCCCTCCCTCCCTCCCTCCCTCCTCCCTCCCTCCCTCCCTCCCTCCCTCCCTCCCCCTCCCTCCTCCCTCCCTCCCTCCCTCCCTCCCTCCCTCCCTCCCTCCCTCCCTCCCTCCCTCCCTCCCTCCCTCCCTCCCTCCCTCCGTCCCTCTCTCTCTCTCTCTCTCTCTCTCTCTCTCTCTCTCTCTCTCTCTCTCTCTCTCTCTCTCTCTCTCTCTCTCTCTCTCTCTCTCTCTCTCTCTCTCTCTCTCTCCCTCTCTCCCCCCCCCCCCCTCCACCCACCACCCCCCTCCCTTTTACAAACACCATAATTCTGCCAACGTCACTCTTCTTGGACAGCCAAAAAAAAAATGACAAATCGCTGACCACAATGTTTCCTTATTATCAGAGCACATGACCAACATTGGCTGTGATAGTTACGCCCGCCGTCGTTTCTTTCCTTACTGTCAGAGCACATGACCAACATTGGTTGTGCTAGTTACGCCCGCCGTCGTTTCTTTTGCCTTTTCGATGTCGAAATATATCTCGTGAAAGATGTCCCCCCATCAGGTAACTTGTCTTCTTGAAAGCTACATCTTTCCAGAATAGTTAAGCCCGCCGTCGTTTCTTTAGCATCTTCGATGTCTAAGTATTTGTCGTGTAAGTTGCATTCTAGTCAGGTCCATTGTCCCTTGTGATATCAATGTATCCCATAATAGTTACGCCCGCCGTCGTTTCTTTTTTATTTTCGATGTCGAAGAATGTGTCGTGAGTGTTGTTGCGCGTTCAGGTCCAATGTCTTCTTGTGATATCAATGTATCCTGAGATGGTTACGCCCGCCGTCGTTTCTCTTTCCGTCTCGTTCGCTTTAAGGGGACGTGGCGCGCCGAATATTTTCCGCGCCAAAAAATTCGCGGTACCAGCCGTACCGTGAAAAGTGGGTGCACGGTGGGCGCACCCCTTGCGGAAGTGGCCATGGCGACTGCGTTTAGGCGAAACTAGCAATGTAGGGCTAGAGAAATGCCAAAAAATTGCTCGAATGTTGAATACGATGATTTAATGATGTTGGGTTGTGGCGGCAAGTAGCTGGTTTACAATATCGCTGCTTTCTTTTACTGCCATCGGCATGGGGGGTAAACTGCATTTTTTGGTCGCGCGGAATAAAATAGAATTCGTGATAGCGGCAGTAAATTCTCAGTTTTTGGGGTCTTTTTGATCGTGAAGGATGCATTAATATCGGTAGCATTGACTTCCAAACCGAACTGGTGCTTTTTGCTTCATTTTCGGCCATTCTCGGTAAGTAATTCTTCAGGCCTGCGCAGTGCATGTCGGAACCTTCCATGGAAGAACGGCCGTTGTTGCGCGCCTGAGCGAGGGATCTGCGAGGGCAAGGTAGATATTTGTCGCGAATGTTATGTGCTATCAGTTCTTTCTTCTATGAGCTCATCGTTCGAAGGTTTTTGCGTTCTTTTTGGGCAGTTTCCGCCAGCTAGCTCGCCGTTGCTTGCCGAATACCTGGCAGCTTTAGATTGTTTTCGTTGATGTCGTGGTCAGGGCCGCTTCAGTCGAAGCCTATAGCTTCTCGGGAAGGTTTAGGGCATTTCATAAAACTTGTTCTGGCAAGGATGGTGTGCGTATGGACGCTTCTTGTTGTGTGAGAGTGACGCACCCTCTCTTCGCAGCGGCATCACAGCGCTCATGCGCTGGAGGACCGCCAATGGTTTCTTTCCATTTGATCGTGCAGGGGAGGAAGTGTTTTATTGACGATCATGTTGGAGATATTGCATTTGTGTGACTGCATGTAGATAGCTGCCACCATTGGTTTATTTGAGCTTTCCCTTGATATGATGATGTGAAAAGACTGCGATGTGCTGAACCAACCATGGTTGACATGGTTGACTGCATGCAAGCTTTGTATGCCATGATCTCCTCGGTTCCTTGCCCTCCATAGTTCCCATCTCAGGTAGGGCAGTGACGTAGTTGTTTCTGTGTTGATTAGCTTGGTAGGCATAAACCTTACACTCTAACCTGGGAGAAACATAGATAATGCTGGTTAGGCAATTTTAGTGCCATCATCATTATTGCTATTCACATGCTCATATGTCTGGCCATGCTCGAGGGAGGGTGAAGGTGTATGAGGTGTGTGGCCACCCCTTTGTACCTCATAACATATTCAGCATGTATTTGATGCATGTTGGATGGCATGTAAAGTGTAATTGTGTTTACTTGGTTACTGAGTGGTCCTTAGCGCCTGTCAGGTGGTCGTCTAGGGAACCCATCAGTGCGTGTCACAGTGACCCCAAACCTTGAGCATGTGTCGTCTTCAGTGTGCAAGAGTTAATTATATGTGCTTTTGGTCATAGATTTGCTGAGTTCTAATCATGAAGTTTAAAGGTAACCTTGGGTTGACTATTGTGTATGCTCTCTTGGCATGTATGCCTAACGATCGTGTTGCTATGCTTGGGCTGGCAAGGTTGGCCATGCCGAGGGCAGGTGAGGGCAGATGAGGTGCCTAGCTGTTTGCTTATGTTTTGTGATCGAGTAGGGCATGCTTTCAGGCTTTTTGGATGGAAAACATCATGCCTAACTGGCCTTGTACAAAGAAAAACATCCTTTAGCGCATGTTCAGGTTTTAGCACGTTTAACTTTATAACTTGAGCTAGACTTGTCGGAATGACCTGGGACTTGGAAGACCGTTGTCCCCCTGTTAGACGGATTTTCGCTGCAGAAAAAAGTATTTTTTTGACGTGTTTATAAAAAGTTATTCCCAATGTCCGGTAAAAAAGGGGTCGTTTTGCGGGGAAATTAATAACTGTTCGAGGTTTTGCCCTTTCCATGATGTAAATAGCTCAGCAAGCTACAAACTCAGGGAACTAAGAACGCTGCAGACAGTTTTGCAAATAAATGTGTGCATTGGCTGGGGCATACCCAGCCCTAATTAGCGTCTTTTGCTATTTATAGCGCATTATTGGCGTATATATGGGGGTAGTACCCCCAACAAGTGCATGGACAACTCACTAGAGATGTTATTTAGTGCCCCCAATCATAACTTAGCATTGTGCAAATGAATTTCAAGTGATATTAGCATAGGTCAATTTTTAAGGGTTTTGGGGTGCCACCTCCCCTTAAAATATCTAATGAAGATTGTAGCATCGTCCATTCGCTTTTCTTATAGAATGATAAACGTTCACCTAAAACAAATTACTATATACACCCGTTAAACAACCCCCCCTCGAAATGACTCCATGGTTGCAGAACAAATGTCTGAAGAAGAACCAAAAAAATGCTTCGGAAACCACAAGCGCAAAAGGAAAGCCAATGACAACTTAGAGACCCTCTCGGAGGATGTGCCGGAGTTGGTTTCTTCGGATGACGAGTTTGAATACTCAAAAACATCAGGGGGACAAGTTCTTGAGAAAGCCTGGAAGGTCTTTATGACGCATGTATTTGTGGGATGGCTAAAAAAAAACTATTCCGATGAATAGTAACGTTCATATAAAATAATAAATTAATGTTTATGAATTTTTTTGTTCGTTTTTTCCCTGATAAAGATGGAGTCCGAGATCGTGAATGAAGTCTTCGGAAGCGTCCTTCAAAACGTTTACAAACAAGTTCGCTTTCTGTCGCGTGTCATATTCGAGGAAGTTCGAGTCGCGCAGGAGAGGACAGGCCGCCACTTGGCCGTTTTATTGGCGTTTGATTCGTTCAGCCAAATGGAGAGAATTATGTACGCCCAGCTAGCTGATATGAACTTCTGTATTCAAGAGGGTTTTTTCAGACCACAGATGGATCTAAGAGTGCCAATAGACCCAAGGACGGAGTTCCGCCTTTTGGTGTCGTTCATTACAAAGGGGCCAAAGATAGAGTTGGGGGAAGAGGAAGGGGCTCAGCTTGGGTGCACCTACGGGCGCGCATTTTACCCGAATGTTACGCATTCTCTGCGCGTGAGGGCTGATGCATGTGTAGGGGCAGTACCCCTCAACATGAACTTTTTCTTGCTCTCTGACCCGATCGTGAGGGATGGGGATCGCATGCGTGGTATGCGAAAGTGCTCCAAGGAGGGGTGTGGGTGCGAAACAGGACCTCATCTCAAGTGGTGTAGAGGATGTAGGGATGCCAGATATTGCAGTGAGGAGTGCCAGCGTGCGGACTGGAGTAGGCATAAGGATAGATGCGAACGTCTGAGGCAAGCGAGGGAGGTGCTGGCAGGGGTGAAGTGGGGGGTTAACATGACGACGATACTGGATAAAACTATGGGGTCTGATGTCGACTTCTCCTTCAACTTCTACGACGGCTCTGCCTCTTAGAAAAACTTGAAATGTAGAGTAATAACTTGTTTATATCATGTTATTTTTAATAAATTAATGTTTATTTATAACGTATCATTTTCCTCCTACGCGCAGGAAATGGTGGAGGTTAAGGAGAGTTTGGCCAAAAGGCAAAGGACCGACACACTTCGACAAAATGGAAGGAGTCAAAATAGTTGAGGATTACTGGCTCGCTTCCGATTCGACTCCTCGTCCGAGTCCGGTGATACCGGACAGTGTCAAAGTCTGGAAGGTTTCAGCACATCAATCGCACATTGAATAGATAATGTTTTATCGCCATATTGCTGTTCGACAAGTTGCGCCTTGGGGCGTTTCTTTGCGCCAAATTTAAACCTTCGTATTAATAAACAAGTACAATAAAAAAATTTCAAAACGTTTTTTGAATTTTATTTTCCGGGGCCGGTATGATATGAGTTGCGCCCGCCGGCGTTTCTCTGGTGTTGAATGCACCCCCTCTACATACACATTGTATTGTCTGGACATTCGTATGTAGTGACAATCGTAGTCGATGTGATTGCCATTCGTTTGTACGTAGAAAGTGGTTGTTGAGGAAGTTGCGCCCCAGGGCGTTTCTTTGTTGCATTTTCTTCAAATTTTAGCTCGCATAAATAGATGAAGATGACTGCCAGTTTTTTTTAATAATATAAACTACTCGCGGCCGGTATGTTCTGGTTTCGCAGATGTCCAGTCTGACGGTCGACATAAGGGGACGTCCATATCAGGACGCTGTTTTCCGGATTTTTGAGAAGGATCCCGAAAAGAAGTGCCGGGATAGGAAATGTAAAAAGCTGTCAATTACCGACATGGGTCTGTGTGGGGAACACATCGTAGCTTTCGGAAAGGACATGATTTCCCGTCATCTGCAACAATACGTTGACAACAATTGTGTGGGAGGGGCGCAGATGGACGTCCTTCTTGAGGATGGAGTGGACGGAGCCAAAAGGGCTGTAATTCGGCTGTCGGAAATGGATGATGACAAAGAGGACGTGAACATTCGCCTTAGGAGGCACGACGACAACACGGCCGATTGTGTGTTTGGGTCTGGAGGAATGGAGGATGAGAGCCAGGTCTTCCATGATGCCGCGGAGAAGGTGGTTGAATGGATGATGGGTTGGTCAAATCTTGACGTACGCATATTCAACCGTCTGACGTCTGATTTCCTTCTTAGGGGAAGTTTCAAGATGGTTGACCGTGCAAGGCAGTCCAGGAACCAGCTATCCCTTTCCATGGCCAGTCCGATCGCACGCATGATTGAGGAGGGCCCTCTTCCGCGCAACCTTGCCTCGAGATTTCGAAAATACCGTGAAGGGCTCGACCGAAAATCTGCAGCGATTTCCCATTCGCGAACCACTTATGGGTCGACGGAGGTGGTAACGGAATTTTTTTGCATTTCCTTGCCAAATGATTCTTTATGAGGGACATAAGAGTTGTTTGTATAGAGAGTGAATTGACGAAAGTTGCGACGGCGGTCGCATCTTTTAGTGCGTCGTTCTCTTGTTATGACTATCTGTTCATTCTGAATTATAACGTTGTTTGTACCTTGACATAATCGGATTTCTCTGAAAATAGTTTCTTATAATGGGCGAGAACGAACGCCGCAATCGAAGTGTTCCTGACGGCGGCAAAGATTACGTGGCACGCTCTTGGGGTTCCAGTTTCGCTGGCATGGCCGGCGACTAGGGCCGTTTTTAGCGGATGATAATCAGTTTGGATTTTGTAACTGGGTGATTAGTTACGGGCAGTTTTCGTTGTTGTTCAGGCGGTTAAAAAGGTCGTATTTATAAGGCCTTTTAATTTTGTATGCTGGCCTGAAACTGCCTTTGATTGGCGACTAGTGTAGTTAAAAGTTCTGACTCGAATCATTTTGCTGACATTTCGTAGTTGCCGGTCTGACATTAGTTGTGTCAGTAAGGCTGGGATTTTTTTAGGGGCGTTGCCATGTAGCGTGTTGTGTCGTCTTTTTAGGGACCTTGCGAGGAAGGGGAAGGTCTTTTTTCTTGCATGACGCTGGGCACGCGTTGGCCGAGGCTATGGTGATGCAAGGAATGCCGACGCCTCCCCGGCCTTGTGCCCGCTCGGGCGCAGGGCTTAATTAAATTAACAGACGGGCGGCAGCCCCTGAGCTTCCGGTTTCACGGAAGTCACAGCGGCTGCCAAGTGTCCGGACTGATTCTCACTTTGGATCTGGGTCCGGATGGTTGGGAATCTGCGCAGGAGGTTGGGCTGCGCTAGTGCAATATTCAGATCGAATATGAAGGGGAAGATCTGCTTGTCGAAACGGAAGGGCTGGCCTGCGTGGCAGCCTTGTACCTGAGGATGCTTGCGCTTCGGGTTAAGGTTCTGTGACGTTGGCTGGCCTGCCTTGGGCTGGTTCGTACCTGGGGATGCTTGCGCTCCGGGTTGGACTAGTTGAGGTCGTGACGATAATTTTAATAAATTTAAAAATATTTTCACTCACACCGTTGTTTGGCGCGCGGTCTCGGCGCTGGGGGTGAGGGCTGATATGCGGCCTTGATTATATGCCTAACGGTAAATCTGTTAGCATGGTAGGTGCGGGGGTGTGCCCCCTGTCAAGGACGATGCTCTCCTAAAGGGGTCGTGGCGAAATATAGTGAGAAACGAAACTTGGGGTTTCGGTAATTGCTTGATCGCTGTGTCTTCTGCTTTGTCTTCGCAACAACAACAACTCCTGTTGCCGATCAGAGGGGAGGCCTTCTTTGGGGTCGGTGGCGGGCCCTGCAAAGGGTCAATTCGCGAGAATGTGGTTACCTATAACAGTGCATCGATGCATCCACAGCTGCTGGTGTTAAAACGGGGTCCATTGCGGCAGGGCATTCTCAATGGACACGCGGTCCTTGGAAAGAGGGGAGCGGCTTTGAGTCAGCCAGGCGTGGGGGAGTTGGGGTTTCGCAAACTTTGCTCGGAGAACTGCAAATGGCAGGGGACGCCATTTTGCTGTCCATTTTAAGCGACCACTTAATGTTTTCAATAAGAAGTTGGTGGAGTGGGAGCAATGGATACACGAATCGGATTTCTCTGAAAATAGTTTCTTATAATGGGCGAGAACGAACGCCGCAATCGAAGTGTTCCTGACGGCGGCAAAGATTACGTGGCACGCTCTTGGGGTTCCAGTTTCGCTGGCATGGCCGGCGACTAGGGCCGTTTTTAGCGGATGATAATCAGTTTGGATTTTGTAACTGGGTGATTAGTTACGGGCAGTTTTCGTTGTTGTTCAGGCGGTTAAAAAGGTCGTATTTATAAGGCCTTTTAATTTTGTATGCTGGCCTGAAACTGCCTTTGATTGGCGACTAGTGTAGTTAAAAGTTCTGACTCGAATCATTTTGCTGACATTTCGTAGTTGCCGGTCTGACATTAGTTGTGTCAGTAAGGCTGGGATTTTTTTAGGGGCGTTGCCATGTAGCGTGTTGTGTCGTCTTTTTAGGGACCTTGCGAGGAAGGGGAAGGTCTTTTTTCTTGCCCACCCACCCTCCCTGTGTTTTGTTGTCTTGGGGTTTCGCAAACTTTGCTCGGAGAACTGCAAATGGCAGGGGACGCCATTTTGCTGTCCATTTTAAGCGACCACTTAATGTTTTTATATTGAGTTGCGACGTGGGGCGCATCTTCCTGCTGACTCGTATGATTTTTCCAATTTTTTTGTTTTGTTGTTGCAGATGGAAAAGGGCGGCCCTACATCGCAGGTGGTCGGCGACTCTCCCCCTAGGGGGGAAGCGTCTGAAGGGCAACCAGTTCAGGCCCAAGGCGCCTCCTCACAACAGCCTCCTCACAAGCGTGCAAGGCAGGGCACACCGCCCCCAATGGTGGAATCTGGTGTCAGCTTTGCCGTCGTCGCCGCGAAGGATGATTTCCTCGGTGGTCGTGAGATGGTGGACGATCCGGTTGCGCGGTCTCAGATTGAGCGGTTTCGGCGACTCGCGAATGGCAATCGTCAAGAGCAACTCGCGCTGTACCAAGACATCCTTAATGATAACCCTGAAGTCGCCAAGGTGCCTTATCTCTCCAAAAGCACATTCATGCCTCGTATCGAAACCATGCTCTTGCAGGAGCAAAGGGCGGCTCGGTGGGCTCAGAATCAGACAGTAGCCGCCGCGCCCTCCCATGCCGCGCCTGCCGCAGTAGCCCAAAAGAGGGGGAAGAGTGTGCACGAGTCGGCCGCAGTGCCCTCAACCGCAAGGGATCCCCCCGCGACTTCCAAGCCGGTCGCGACGGGCGATATGCCCCCGCCGCGGCGAAGGGAAAGGGGGAAGGGGGTCGATGGAGGGGAAGAAGATGTTTTCGAAATGACGCAGAGCAATTTGGAAGGTGGCGGGCCGATCTTCGTAAGTCTCCGCCCATTTAATTGATGTCGTGAAATACAATAAGCATTTTTTTGCAATATTCGCCAGAAATGTCATTTCCGACAACTAAGCGGATTTTTACTTTCCGTTGAAATGTTCGCAGGGCCGGCAAGAGGATGTGGGTGCAAGAGAAGCCCGCTCAATGGCGGGAAGCACCCAGGTACATGAGTGCGTCAGATTCCTCTCCGCAGTTTACTTGTAATGAAATGGTTTGCGTGCGTATATCCTTGTTTATTTTTGTAGTAATTTTTTTCTTGTGAATGGACAATCGCGTTTGCTATTTTTACAGGGAAGTCCGTTCGAGCAGCAAGAGGGCGGTGAGAGGAGGGGAAGTGGATCTTACGGTGGTTCCACTGCAGAGGGGGGAAGGGTAAGTTACCGTTGACTTACAAATTGAAAGTTTAGGTTCGTCCTCAATTGACAGAGTTACGACGGCCGGCGTTTCTCTACACTTTTCTTACATTAAAAATCTTCCGTTGATAATGTTCTTGCAGGAAGCCGGTCGTCAGGGTGGGGCAAATCTCCAGGGAGAGGGGGCTATCGCTGTCGGTGAGCCTGTGTCAGAGGGCGTGGTTGGAAGCGACGGCGATACTGCGAAAATGACACGCTTTAAGGAGCAAGCGGATGCTTATCAACTGAAGAAGTTGGCAAAGTGGGTTGTGGCCGAGGTGAGAACGGAAGAAGCCCCACCTGAGGTACGGAACCAGATGATGATTCTCCATCAAGTCGCTGAGTTGATCGTGAAGAATGCGTGCCGGCCCGATGGCGCCACACAGCCTGAGGAAATCCCGAGCGCCAAGGCCTCGATAAAGTGGATGCAGGAGAACCTGTTCGAGGGCAAAGGGAAGGAGAGGAAGTGTAAACTGTTGACGGTGACGGAGAAGGACGCCAAGACTCTGATCAAGATGTTGAAGGAACACGATGCCCGCCGGGACAAGTCTCCGAAGATCGCGAAGGGGTCGAAGAAAGCGGCTGAAGCAGCAGCGGTTGAGGGGAATGAGGTAAGTCTACCTCTGTTGTGAGGGGGGCTTTGTTCTTGAGGTCCACGTTTCATGTAGGTTGCGACGGCCGGCGTTTCTTAAGTGTGACACTTACTTCCTTTTGACTAACACTTACTTCCTTTCCTGATTTCGCATCGTTGAGGGAAATGAGCCAAGTGTACCTCTGTTGTGAGGGGGGCTTTGATCTTGAGGTTTAGGTTTCATGTAGGTTGCGACGGCCGGCGTTTCTCAATCGACATTTACTTTATTCCTTTTGGTTATGCTTTCCTGATTTTTTCGCATCACTGCAGTACGTGCAGGCCGAGAGGGCGACCCACGCGGCCATCATTCTCAATCAGCTCGACCAGCACCCGCGCCGCGAGAACATGGAAATAGCTAGTACGTGGACTGCTGCCGTCGACGAACACCAGAAGGGACTCTCCGAAGCACTTGCGACCTACAAGGGGAAGGCGCTGAAGGGAAAGGGGAAAGGAAAGGAGGTGGAGGTTGCGGATGCTCCCGTGTCTCTGCTTGAGAAATGGGAGAAGTCCCCGGTGTCGCAGGATGATGATGACATCCTGGATGTGAACGATGAGATCGCGAAGGGCAAACGGTTGCGGCAGGAGCTTGCCGTTCAGCCTCGGGACCTCGATGAGATGTCCAAAGCCTTGGTGCATCGAAATCGGGTGTGGACAAGGAACCTGTTCGTTGGGCCTCAGAAGCTCCTCGCACGAGACTTGCATCTGTCGAGAGCGAGCAGAACGCCACCATTTTTGCCAGTTCGGAGTCCGACTACGGCCACGACAAGCTGGTGATTCCTGTGTGGCGGTACTCGTTCCAGTTTTTGGCTGACCGGTCCCCAACACTTTTCATGAGTGGATGAAAAACGAGAACACCCAGCGTCAGGTCGCGCAACTTTTCGGGGAGATAGGGGGGTTACGGACAATGAAGGCTGGCTACGCTCGCGCAATGACTGACAAAGAGATTGATATCTACCTGCGAACGAGCTCGGCCAAGGAGATGGCCGAAGCTGCTTCCACCAAGGTTCTGACAGGACGGGCCGATGTGCTGGACTCACTTAAGCCCGTGGACGTGAGAAAGGCCGCGCTTTTGGACAGTTTGTGCAAGTCCGCCTGGGAGATGGCTCCACTCGAGAAGAAGCCATTGTTGCCGCCAGCCATTTGCGGCTTTCTCGTGCTGGACGGGAACCACTTTACCACACTCATCAAATCGGTGAAATTCGAACTGGTCGCCCCAAATATGACGGTGGACCAAAGATCTGTGTGGTACAAGGCAATGCTGAACGGTTTCATGAAGGCGGAAAAGCTAAGGGTCGTTGCGCGGGGAGGGAAGGAGCAGGAAGTCACGAAGACCGTGGCCGCGGAGAAGCTGGAGGAGTGGGCAATGGATTGGAAGAAATTCGGGGGGGTGGACGTGCAGATGCTCAAGGGTGAGACCATCCTGCCGACCTGGTGGCAGATCCGTGAAGAGAAGGTAAGCCAAGTTGCGACCGCCGGCGTTTCTATAAGTGGTTTTCTCGTGTTATTTCAGTATGCCATTAGTTTGGTAAGATGCGACCACCGGCGTTTCTATAAGGGGTTTTCATGTTCCACCTTAGTATGCCATATTTTGGTCAAGATGCGACCGCCGGCGTTTCTGTCAGTCGTATTCTTGTTCTCAGTTGAGTTGTGCTTATTTGGGAGGACTATCGATGTGTCTCTGCGCGTTGTTGCCCTACGGCGATGCAGGTTTCCGAACAAGTCGGCGATGATCGAAGTTGTCAGGCAGCTCGGGAACGCCATGAACGCCGAGGACACAGCCCAAGCCAAGGCAACGTGGGGCTCAGCGCTGGGGGATGTGCACCGGGCCTACCAGGCATATGGACCCGTCAAGAGAGGGAAGGGCGTGTCTATCCCAACTCCTCTGTACGGCAAGATCTGGGCGATTGTGAAGCCCTTTTGGCAGAAAGGAGAGCAAGCCAAGGCCGAAGGGGACGGCGCGGCGACAAGGCAGGGGGGCTGAAGAGACGGACAAGTGGGGGCCGGACCAGAAGAACTTCATGCAGCGCTGGCTGTTCTGGTGTGAGGACCCTTTGAAGCCCGCTGTCGACGGCAAGCCGGCGATCGCACAGGATATCGCGGCTCGGCAAGACTTCCTTGACGCGCGCCCTAAAGACAAGGCGCACGAACTGTCCATTTTCACCGCGCATCGGGAACTTGCGAGTTTCCAGTACTTCGACAGCCTGATCCAAGCGCCGATCATGTCCTGTGAGGCCCCTCCCAGCAACCTGATAAAAATAATGGAAGTCGCCAAGAATTTGATAGAGGCGGCAAAGCAATTCGCCCACATCAAGTTCCTGGAGAACCCCGAGCTGATGGCTCCTGCAGACAACTAAACGGGACTTTCGACCCCGTATTGGTGAGGGAGCACGTGTTTGGCGTGAAGCTGAAGGGCACCTTCGCCACGGACCTCGACAAGTTCATCGCCGACTGCCGCCTGACCAGAGACTTTTGGCGGGTGGTCGTCACGGCCACGAGGGCGATCATTCTCACGCTGAGGGACCTTCCGCCGGCTAAAAGGAAAGTGGTCGACCAGAAGGACTGGAAGTTCCCGAGAGGGCTGCTCGCTTCCCACCCCCGTCATTTGTATGACGATTTGGGTGTGAAGACCAAACATCTGCTGGGTGTGCCACAGGAGGCGGCGGCGGAGGTCGAGAAGGAGGTCGAGGAGGCGCGGAGGAGGGGACTACCAAGGCCAAGAAGGGGTGGCGGGACAGGTTGGAAGCCTACAGCGATTGGAAGGGGGTGAGGATGGGATCCGACTGGATCGCATACAGGACAATGACATGGAAGGAAAACGAAAAAAGAAAGGATCTGGTGGTGACGAAGGTGGTGGACGAGTTGTGCACGGGGTCTGACAAAATTCCTCGGTCGCTGAAGGACCAGGCGTTTGCTGTGCTGGACCTGGCAGCTGACAGCAACGAGAAGTGGAGGAACCTGCGCAAGTGGGACCAGACTGCATTCCGGAGGAGCGCCACATTCCCAAACCCTCCTCGCATTTGAGCCCGGTCGTGTGGGATGTGGTTGACAAGATGACCAACGCCCTTTTTAGGGGACCCTGCAGAGTTCTGCTGGTGTTCGGGGAGCCCGCCCATATCCGCCGGTGGAAGCGCCTGGTCCGCCTTATCAAATATTGGCTTGTTGAAGATGGGTGGGAAGGCCTCGCCTACTTTTCCGACGACGATTCTTCGTCTGATGAGGATGATGATTCGGAGAAGGGGGAAGAGGGGGAGGAGGAAGAGGGGGAGGCGGATGAGGATGAGGATGAGAAGGAGGAGGATGAGGAGGAGAAGGAGGAAGAGGGGGAGGAGGATATTGCTGAGGGGCACCCGCCCGGGTGGGTGGGGGCAGGCGGAGGGGGAGAAAGGGGATGGGGAGGAGGGAGGAGGGGGAGGGGGAGAGGGACGGGGGAGGAGATGGAAGGGGAGGGAAAAAGCGCAGTCGGGGTGATGGAGGCTCGCGTGATGAGACAATGGGGGGGATGAAGACAACAGGGGGGGAGGTAAGCGCCAGCGTGCTGGTGAAGGAGACTCGAGGCCTGTCGTTGGAAACGCCGGCGGGCGTATCTGTGACGAGGAGGGGGATCGCCAGCGGGAGGGAGGCTCGCGGCCTGTTACTGGAAACGCCGGCGGGCGTATCTGTGATGAGGAGGGGGATCGCCAGCAGGAAGGAGGCTCGCGGCCTGTTACTGGAAACGCCGGCGGGCGTATCTGTGATGAGGAGGGGGATCGCCAGCAGGAAGGAGGCTCGCAGCCTGTTACTGGTAACGCCGGCGGGCGTATCTGTGATGAGGATGGGGATCGCCAGCAGGAAGCAGGCTCGCGGCCTGTTACTGGTAGCGCCGGCGGGCGTTCCCGATTTACGGGAGGCGGTCGTGTCCGACAGATGGGAATGAGGCCTCGTCAGGATTCATGGGGACCCCCGGTTGAGGGGACCCCCGCCCTCGCCTCGGTTTCTTTGGGTCTGGGTGACGATCCCGTACCGTCGTCAGGAAGGACGGTTGTGATGACTTTGCCCCCCGCTCGACGGGGATGGAGCAATGCCCGAACACGATACTGCTGAATGAGGATGACGATCCGGAGCCGTCGGCTGACACGGATTTTGTTGCGAGCACCCCACTGCAGAAGAGGGTATTGGAGGCTCGTAACGTGGAGGGTCCGCCGAAAGTCTCAGGTGGAGGGCCGGCGTTTGCCGGATTGATGCGCCCGACTGAGGTGGTCGATGTTGAGGCGCCGCCAGGGACATCGACCGCACCTTACCGCATTGACGGATATCTTCGATCGACCAAGGATGCCCTTCCACGCTCCAACGGTACATTCGGCCGGTAAATTTCATTTTCAATAAACGAGTTTAATAAGTACCTTAATATATTTCTACATAAGTTTTTTTGCATCAGTCCATGGCTTCATTGATTTCTCACACGACCCTTCCGTATTCATGTTAATTGGCATGTGCTTACGTGCAGGGAAAGGCGAAGAAGAAACTCCAGTTCGGTTTCCCCGTGGATCCGCGTCTGGGACTGTGTCCGGAGAGGCCGGCCGTGTTGTTGGCCAGGCCGCGGTCGGCGAACCAGTTGCACAACCGGGGGCGGGAGGGGACGAGCTCCCACCCAAACCACAAACGCACCAGCCTTACCGTGCGGTCAGCCAGAAAAAACGTACGAAGAGTTGATGGCAGAGGCGGCGGCTGCGCAGGGGCAGAAGGCAAAACGTCGGGGAGGGGGCAGGCGAGGGGCGGGGCAGGAGACGGAGGGTGCCGACGAACCTGCACAGCCGCAGAAGGGTGGTGGTCAGGGCAGAGATGCGACGGCCGAAAACCGAATCAGGGACGTTCGGCCGGACGTCCGGATGCGCTTTATGGATGGCGCGAAACTGAGTCGCGGAGGTTGGAGTTCGAAATGGGTAGACGACGTGTGCATAAACTGGAGCACAAGTACCCCAAGAAGGAAGATTTTCTGCTCTTTGGCACCCTCCTGGGCAAAGAGAAGAAGGTGGTGATCAGATGGTTTGATGAAGGGCACGACCTCGGTTGGAGTAATGAGTGCGAGCAAAAGTTTCGTTTCCCTCTGAAGTTCGCTAGAGAACATGTTACTCTCCTGAAGGAAGGCGCCAGCTGGGACAACATTCCTTCATATCGACCTGGCAAGCGATGATGGGCGAGGACTTTGCACGAAATCGCGTTTTGCACGTAATTGCCCACCGCAACGTGGAGAAATGCAGATGTACATAGTAGTTGGATCAGTGACCGTGACTTTGGGCAGTTTAGTAGTTGGGGTGACGTGTCCAATGTATATATGGTGGGGCGCGTCCAAGGGGGTCCACGCTGATTGAGCACTTGCATGTGTTCTTTAAACATATTCGGACATGTATGAAATGAATAAATTGTTTGGACGATTGCAAATTGATTGATTGAAGAATAAGATACCATTATTAATTGAAAAATGTAAAACCTCATTGTGAATTTGTACTTCAAACTTTCACATGCATGCCCCAAATTGTGCATTTGTGCAGGTTTTAATTATGAGAAGTAGCATTTCTCTACAAATATTGAGAAATTTAGGGGCACTTGGGGTTGTTGGCCATGTTCATTCATGATAAAATGGACTTTTTATGCTGTAAAATCATATTCCACTAGTCCAAAACGCTGCTTTCATGACGTCAAAAGTACCAGCAATGGCCCTAGGTTGGAGCAGTAGATGTTGGGGACGCCGCATAGTGCAATTGTTTTGTAGATATAGCTTAGACCGGTAGGATTGCGTGTCTCCATCCATCCATCCATCCATCCATCCATCCATCCACCCACCCACCCACCCACCCACCCACCCACCCACCCACCCACCCACCCACCCACCCACCCACCACCACCCACCCACCCACCCACCCACCCACCCACCCACCCACCCACCCACCCACCCACCCACCCACCCACCCACCCACCCACCCACCCACCCACCCACCCACCCACCCACCCACCCACCCACCCACCCACCCACCCACCCACCCACCCACCCACCCACCCACCCACCCACCCACCCACCCACCCACCCACCACCCACCCACCCACCCACCCACCCACCCACCCACCCACCCACCCACCCACCCACCCACCCACCCACCCACCCACCCACCCACCCACCCACCCACCCACCCACCCACCCACCCACCCACCCACCCACCCACCCACCCACCCACCCACCCACCCACCACCCACCCACCCACCACCACCCACCACCCACCCACCCACACCCACCCACCACCCACCCACCCACCCACACCCACCCACCCACCCACCACCCACCCACCCACCCACCCACCCACCCACCCACCCACCCACCCACCCACCCACCCACCCACCCACCCACCCACCCACCCACCCATCCATCCATCCATCCATCCATCCATCCATCCATCCATCCATCCATCCATCCATCCATCCATCCATCCATCCATCCATCCATCCATCCATCCATCCATCCATCCATCCATCCATCCATCCATCCATCCATCCATCCATCCATCCATCCACCGGGGTTAATGCTCCCCAACGGGAGCACGAGTTTAATTAATTAATTAATTTATAGTGCAATGCCAATGCAGGGTAGTAAATAGCCATGTTCGCCTATAGCCGAACCATGGTAGCAAACAGACATCAGCCACCCTAGCTATGCACCTCGGCGGCTAGCACTGCATGCTTGTTTGCTCACGTCTCCATAGCAACGCCATGCTCACTACGTACACGGGAGGTAATATTGTACCCACAGGGGATGCCCCGCATCTTGAGTTAGACAGGTCCGATTGAGCACCCTGTGGCATGCCTGTGGCGTGAGGGAAGGAGGGTCGGGTTCTCTGCCCCCCTACACGTTGTGCACACTCAGGGATTAAAAGCACTTTCGTGCTCCGTGAATCCCCACGGGAGCACATGTTTAATTAATTAATAATTAATTAATTAATTCACGCCGGACAATGCGGCACCCCGCCTACCAGTCCTGCTCACCTTCAGCTGCATGCATGGAGGACAAGCGGCTGCTCCTCTCTCGCCGCAAGAAGTTGCACGATCGACCTCCGGCCCCTGGACGCTGGATGACGCCGTGACACCCGCTCAAAGCAGCGACGCGATCCCGGCCTGTTCGTGGCCGGAATACATCCGCCACAAGCAAGACCGGTCCCAGAAGCCCAAGATTTTCTGGAGGGGAGGGAAGTTGATGGTCAACAACCGGTTGTGGAAGCCCCCCACGGGCGCTGGCTAGGTAGTGATAACCATGTTTACGCGATGCATATACCTGGACACACTCGACATGTCATGTGCTATGCTAATGCATGGTGGAAGGAATCGCCATGCCTGTATGGCCTATCCAGTAGCCCAACTGAAACAGCCAGCCTAGCTATGTTTACCGCCTAGCACTGCTTGTTTGCTCACGTCTGCATAGTCATGCAATGCTAACACGGGTCTTGATGCACCCACGCTGGATGCCGGATCGTTTAGACGTGTCCGATTGCACCTTTGGCATGCCAGCGGCATGAGGGAAGGGGGGGGCTCTGCCCCCTTCCTGCTGTGCACACACAGGGATCACAAGCACCTCTGTGCTCCATGACTCCCCAACGGGCGCACGTGTTTAATCATTAATCTTGGCAGCTAGCTGTGATTTTGCTGGTTCTGTTCAGTTGCCGCCAAGCAGTACATGTTGCCAAATCTCAGTTATGCAACTGTTGTCGTTGATTCATCGCTGGAGTGTAGTTTCCATGGATGGCACGGCAGACAACTGCGTAAAGCCAAAAAAGCTGCACTGCAAAAAATGGCCTGGCAGAGTGCTCCTTGCAGACAATCTATTCTGTTGCTACCATTTCCTTGACAGAGCAGTCTATGCTTTTCAATGTGCACATGCCCTCCTGGTCGCACCGTCTTTCGACGCACAGTATCAACCGCCCATCATCTGGGAAGTTGACCACAATGGACTGGACATGAAACCAATCCTCTTCACCTGGCGCCGCCTCCAGCATCGGCCCGGCCCGTATGTGCCCCACGTACATGTCAGTCGTCTCGCCGGGTGCTCCCTGGAGAGTCAGCATGAGCATAGGCGGCGCTGCCATGTCATTCTCGCCCCACTGCCCATCAGGCGCAATGCGAAGCCCAAAAACTGATGACACCTTACCCTTCGAAATCTCCGTCACACCCACTCTCGAGACTCTGGAGCTCGGCATGCCCTCAGGGACACCTGCCTTGTGCTGTTCCTCAATCCCGCCTATCCGCTCCCCCTCCTCGCCGCGTTGGTGCTTTACCCACTCCACATGCCGGGCCCCGGTTGTGGACCCTGAACCACCCTCCAGCACACTCACCCCCACCAGCCTACGCGCCGCGACCGGCACCACCTTTGCCAGCTCACCGAGCACAAACCAGCCGTAGCGCAGCACGGGCGCGACGTGCCAGAGCGCAAAGTCGGCGCGGCCGCAGGGCGCCAGCTGGATCGGTTGCTGCGACGAGAACGGGCGCACGACCAGGCCACTGATACTGCCATCCGCATCGCTGACACGGTATGTGTATGCGACGTGGGTGACAGATGATGGTGGCGGCGGGATGAGCTGGGATGATGCAGTCCCAGTAGATGGGTGGTTGGACCCCATTTTTCTAGGGGATGTGGACGACGAGGCAGCAGAGGGGGAGGACAACTTGGTGGGTTTGTAGCCACCGATCATGGGCAAGTCTGTGAGGTGTGCCGGCAGCAAGTTGAAGGGTTCCTTCACATCCACAGCGAGAATCGAGTGCCAGGCTGGGCCCCGTGCCTGTTGCTGCTGCTGCTCCTGTAAACGCCCTTGCTCATCACGGATCAAGACCTCGGTCAGAGGGCGCATGATGGCCTCATAAACCTGGAGGTGGGTGTGGGGTGTAGGGTGGGGTGTATGTGTGTGATGTGCGTGAGAAAAAACACCCGGTGAGAAGGGAGGGCGAGTACAACACATCCCAGCAGATGCAGCACGCTTGAAAACCCAAGCACACGAAGCGATGTACCCAACAAGCCACAGGTTTGCTTGACAACAGAGCGAATTAATGCCCAATGGCTTTAAAACTGGATCGTGGTGGTGTATGCTACGGTGCTTATTAATCATAGCAACGCGCTTATTGATTATTAACGAATGTTACAGTGCTACTAGAAGCTTGATCGGTAGACCAAGGCTTGGCCACCATTGTCCCGCTAGCGAGGATGTTCTCCACTCCATCGCCATCCCTTCATCCACCGAACCCATGGACAATTCATGCCCATGTGACGCAGTCACATGTAATGCATCGAATGACTAATTAATGCTACGGTGCAGCACGAACCGGCAACTGACCATGGACCCACAGAAATGTGGCAGACTTTGCGGCAAGGGATCTGCCTTCAGCCCGTTCTGTCCTGCACAAGCAACTCTGGCCATTCCCAACGCGACACATGTTCGACGCGCCACTGCCATTGTGTCACGCAAACTGGACCACATATAATTTACACGTGGCACCACGCACCTCTCCCTGCACAGCCCCCTCCACAAAGCCGCCCTGCCGCAGGAACCAGGGATATATCGGCATGAGCGGGCGCCAGGGCTGCAGCAGCGCACCGTCCTCGCGGCACGTGCGCAGGATGCGCCAGCGCGTGGAGTAGCCGATGCGGTCCGAATAGGCCACGGGGCCGCCACTGAGAGCCAACACCGCGGTCTGCAGGTCAGGGTAGGGCTCCGTCCGGTTGTACCTGGCGGACGGGGGGCGAGAGGGGGGGAGGGGAGGCACAGAGAGAGTATAGAATTGGATAGGACAGCGTCAACAGCAGACATGATAGGCTGCACCAATGGTCAATAGCCACCCTAAATTGCCACCCTACAGCTTCGCAAGGGCAGTCACTTTTGAATGCCTGATCGGGAACAACTATCCGTCCAGATCGTACGTGGCAATGCCATGGGAGCAGCCCAAGTATGAGAAGCAAAGTGCCGTCAGCGATGCGATGTTCACAAAGCCCTCGCCCACAAGGAACCTGGGAAGAAAAAGCGCCCGGGCACGCGCCAGACAATATCCTTCCATTGGGGGCTGGAGGCGACGTAGCCGGTGCACCAGCTGGAGGGGACTCACATACCCATTTATACCTTGAATTTTTTCACTTAGCTAAACCAAGCACTCATTTATACCTTGCACGGTTTCAACGTGCTGAACCTTTGCGCGACATGAGTGTAGAAATCTGATCATTGTCGAATAATCGTGAGTGCATAAGCAAACAGTCAAATTATGAGGCTCTTCATGACCGAAAGTAGAAGCGAAAAACAACCGCGACACAGCATTGTGGATGACAATCTCATACCCTCTGTCCCCTCTGTCCCCTCTGTCCCCTCTGTCCCCTCTGTCCCCTCTCTCCCCTCTCTCCCCTCTCTCCCCTCTCTCCCCTCTCTCCCCTCTCTCCCCTCTCTCCCCTCTCTCCCCTCTCTCCCCTCTCTCCCCTCTCTCCCCTCTCTCCCCTCTCTCCCCTCTCTCCCCTCTCTCCCCTCTCTCCCCCCTACGCATTCCACTTTCCCATACCCTCGCTTCACTCTCTACCCTCTTTAATTTCTATCCCCTTGACAGCCTCCACCGCCTCGGTTGCCTCTGTTCGCCTCTCTTTGCCTCTATTCGCCCCGGGCCGCTACCGCTGCTACAGCTGGCACAGCATCGATAGCCCACGTAGACATGGCAGCCTCCGAAGCCTCCATAGGCCCAATTCATGTTATACTATACAGCATCAATCATTATTCATGCCCTAGGATACGCCATACCGGTTTCCTGGCTGCACGCTGGAGCTCCACGCCGTGTCCTTGCTGGGGGCCATGCCCAGCGCCCACAGGAGCAGCGCGGCAGGCGCCACCTGCCACTGGTCGTCGCTGTCCGGGTAGTCCACGCTCGCGCGTGCCTGGGTGACGGCAGGGACCTCCAGGGTGCCCAGCACGTGGCGCGCGAGCGGCATGCAGTACTGTATGGTCAGCCCTGCCGCGGTGGCCGCGTCGCCCATCTGGCAGGGGGTGGTACAAGGGGGGTGGGGAAAACGGTGGGGGGCAGGGGGGGGAAGGGGCAAGGGGGGGGAGAGGCTGATAAGCATGATGGGTAGCAAGCCAGGCATTGCTAGAACTAGGCAATCGGACCGTTCTGCAAAGGGCAGCCTACGGAAAGCCTAGTGGCCACGAGGTGAGCTGGCAAGGAGTTCCAACATGGTGAGGAAGTGGGAGTTAAGACATGGCTTGCCTGGCGGCACCATATTGTGGCTTCCCAACACCAACAGCCCTCTGCTGCTCTCTCCAGGACCACTCTGCTCAGCCCCCGGGACATGTTATCTCATGCGACCAACCTTCCACCCGCAATAGCCTCCCTTTACCTCTACAACCGTCATCCGCAAGGCCCCGTCCATCTTCCCATGTGACGTCGTGGCACTCGCTGCGAACAGGGGGGCAATCAACCGTACCCACTGCCCATGTTCGGATAACCGATGTCCAGCCAGAGGTGAGTGGATGATCTGGAAGACCTGCAGGGAGTTTGCCTAGGCAGCAGCTGCCACCCCTGGTCCACAAACGCTGACCTGAGTATTCCGAGAAAACAGGAACACTTCCCCCAGGCAGAACGGAAAGTTGCAGACGAAAAACATGCAGCACCGCCCAGGTCCCGAGCCAAAACACCAAGCATTCCTGCTTTATCTCTTCATGCCATCCTCTCTCCTGGCTGCATCACAAATTCACCATCGCCCCGCTCACCGCCTGAGCGCCTTGGTTGTATAGATACTCATTAATTAAAAGCACGTGACTGTGGCATGGTATCCCCTCACCTGCAGCATCCACGTGCGCATGAGCCCCGGCTGGCGCGACGCAGCAGTCAGGTTCAGGAACTGCACGTTGAGCCAGTCCTGCTCGTACACGACCACGCCCCACGGCCGCGCGCTGCCCAGGAACAGGTCATCCCAGAAGCGGCGCTCCAGGGGCAGGGCGGTCCGGGGGGGGTCCTGCTCGTCCATCACAAACTTATATAGTGACCGCTCGCCATCATACAGTAAATGCTCAACCTTGTAATCCTTTGGCTCCTTGTGGCTCTGTGCCTCGTGGTTATCATGGCCCGGATTCCTGTGCCTGTCCCCATGACCTGTGCTCAAACCATCGCCCTCACCCTCATGACCTTCATCACCCTCGTGACCAGCAGGACGTGTTGGGCCATGGCGTACACCACCGTGCTGCTGCTCTGCACTGGCCCCGTCTCTGACCTTGTTTAGTTGCCACCCCTTGTTGCCCATCCCCACCCCTGCCGCATCACTGACCTCCCCCCGCCCCAGTGCCCCGTTCCCTCCCACCCCGGCCGCCCCTGCATCCCCTAGCTTAACCCCATCTCCGGACCCTCCTGCGGCTGCCCCCTGGTGGTCATGCT